>JAJKFI010000126.1:1599184-1628762 GCA_029204185.1 Lerista edwardsae | reverse complement strand
AGAGAGAGAGAGAGAGAGAGAGAGAGAGAGAGAGAGAGAGAGAGAGACCTATACCAAGGACAGTACTTGTTCTAGGGTCTCAAAAGTTTTGGTTTTGGAACAGGGAAGCAGATTGAAAACAGCAAAACAGATTGAAAAATTATAACCATGGACTCCTCCTGCCCCCCTCTTCTTTTTATTGGAACATAAGCCCCTGCCTCAGGCCTTTGGTGAACACAGTTGATGTGTTCTTCAACCGTCCCTTTTCCAGCTTTGTTTGCTGTCGATCTCTAACGTACTTCAAAGGAGTGCAGGGTTCCCCCCTTGTCTGATATTGTATAAAACGCTCAGCTTTTCCATTTCACTTCCCAGCAGTGCTGCCAGTGAGCAGCAGGCCCAGAATTTACTCAGGAAGCCCTCTCCCGCTGCTGTTTGTATAGTTAGTGATGGGTGCTGCTTCAGGGAGAGGGAAAACAAGCATGCATTCCATCCCAGGCCTGGGGAGCAACTGCGCTTGAGTAGGAAACACAGCTCCAGCTATCCAGTACACTCTGAGGAACAAACTATAAATTATGCTGAAGCAAGCTGGACTAGCTTCACGTGCTGCCTTAAACATATTAGCCATGGAAGGAGAAACATAAGGACACACACACAAAAACTGCAGCTACCGGAAGGGAGCTTTTAGACAGGGAACAGGAGGAAAGACTTGGATACCCTCCCTCACACTCCCCCCACAAATCAGATATACACATCTGCTTTTGGAAGAAAATTACACCGGAGTTACAATCATGGTGCTTAAAACACACACAGGCACCAGGAAGCGATTCAGCCTTCCCCAATCACTGCTTTCCCCTTCATTTCACCCCTGACCAAGAAGAAATTATCACAGGAATTGTCACCGTGACACACCCATAAGACATTTCACTACTTTTCCTGTAACCCCTCCCCCTGAAATTCTTAGCATGTTCTTGCTCCATCAGCTCAATTAGCCTCTAATTTTACTGTATTGAAAAAGTCTACGACAACTCGAGGTGCACAATTCCCACCTTCCCCAAGAAACATCAGGTTTCTGACATTCTGTTAACTCCCCACACATTTTCTACAGATGATTTGTACAAGGATTCTCCAAACTCACCCCAGAGTTTGAAATCTCAGGACTACAGTGCTAATACTGTTTTAAGCTGGCTGCATGTTTCCATTGTTTGGGGAGCTGACCTGACTCCAGTTACACGAGAGACTGCAATTTGAGTTGATGACAGGGGTTCCTCACACATTATCTTAGGGCTTGGGTGTCTTCTGATGCTTTGGGAGCACCTGTGGTGGTGGGGCAGTGTACAGCGGCATCATGCTACTGGTACGCTGGGCGGGAGGAACGGGTGAGCGGCAGCTTCCCCGCGGGGAAGGGGAAGATGGCAAAACGGAGCGTGACGCAACGGGCGGGCTGCCGCTCACCCGTTCCTCCCGCCCAGCGTACAGGTAGCATGACGCCGCTGGCAGTGTATAAGGGCTCTGTTGTGACCATTGTGTGGACCTAAGAGAAGGAACAGTCACGAGCGACTGTATGTACACTCCAGCCCTCACACATGGATCAGACACGCAGAATGTTTTCCTTTGGAATCTTTTATTAATGTATAGAAAATGCATTAAAAAAGGAACTATACAGAGCCTAAGAGCAATCAGGACTAAAAATACTAGTTAACAATGGTTAACAAGCGTATATCCCATTCTCTGAGCTACGGTTCTGTTACAGGATCATTGGGAGGGCAGTTGCTTTTTCTATCTCTCTCTCTCATTCTGTTTTACTGGTAAGATTTAGTTCATCAAGAATCTTTCTTGAGGGAATTATCACATTTATTTTGTCTACTAAGTAAGTACAGTTCTGGAATAAAGCATGGACAAAGGAGGGATCCGAGTCTTAAAAATATTTTTTTGTCATACCTGTGAAAAAGCAAGTGACAACCAGCCAAAGTCTGGGCATTTTTAATGCATTTCAATCTTCTCAGCACAGTCTGGGCTCATTTTTGTTAGCTTCCTCCCATCTTCACCCATCTTTCCTTGTTGACATACTTGTTGACATCCTTGTTGACTGAACAAACTGAGCATTCATCAGCCAGTATTATCAGGTGTGCCATAGGCAGTGTGGATTGCAGGGTTAATGGAAATAATCAACAAAGCACCTAGTCATATCCCTGGACAAGATAAGATGGTGAAGTACCCCAGGTAGAGACATACAAATAGAAATGCTGTTTTCAGCATTCCCAGTAAATTCCAGCATCACAGTGGTTTCCCTTCCATTTGGAAAGGGCATCTCTCGTTTAATTTTTGGCCCACTTTGCCTTTGCCTTTGTTGAGAGATGTAGAATAAATATTTTCTTATATTGGGCCAATATGGAGGACACCTATACAAACTTTCCTCTTAGTTTGGATTCATGAATCCAGAATGACTACCTCTCCCTTGCAGTGTAGTCACAGACTAATAAACTATACAATCCAGAATTCCTGCAGACCACAGGGTTCATGCCATGGCCCACTCTTCAAACAGCAACTCCTTGCACTATACGGCCAGCTTAATATAAACCACTCTGGAATTTCTCCCAAGTTTCAAAAGTGGTTTGATAAGCAGGGTGCAACGCTACTGTCCATGAAAAAGACTCAGAAGTCCTCCTGTCTATGTGGCACTTACTGCTGAGATAACCGTGGCCACACAGTAGATTATATCCCATCACAGAGTGTACATAAATATACATGTAGAGTGTTAAAAATGCACTTTTCTTGTCATGGACAAAATGGATTTGCACATACAGAGGAGGGGGAGGGGGTTAAATTGCATTTTAAAGAGGTAAATAATTTGGGTGATGTGATCTTATGGACATGCCCTGGGTCTTCTCCACTCCAAAAGGTTCCGGAAGGTTTTGAACTGCATAACAAGTTTCATCCTTGGGTCTGCTTATTTAGGGGAATATATTAATTGTCATTGCCTTCATTTTCTGGGAGTACATTCCAGAAGATTAGCCACATTTAATCTGCTGTGATATAAGCAATCAAGAGTCTTGTGGCACCCTATAAACAAAAACATCTATTGTGATATCAGCCTAGTTTATGCACTGCAATACATTTCTTTGGGATTTGAAGAAACATGCACAGACACATGCATGAGAGTTTTGTAAGTGACCCCTTGTAGTGGAGGGACACCCAGGTGCATGGGCGGATGTTGTGAGAAACCAGGAATTCTTCCCACACATATTTAAGAGTGCTTTCTGTGCACACATGGGTCTTTTTGCATCCTGGCTTTAGGGTGCCACAGGAGTTTCTGTTGATTATATGTGAACACCACCTCAATCTTCATAATGAATAGGTACAGTCATCCTGCATCTTCTGCATGCTTTACTTGTGCAAATTCAAGTATAAGCACCCAGCAAACAACAACAGAGAACAACTGTTTAAGTAGAGCAGGCAATTCCTAGTATGTTCACTGAAGTAAGCTGAGACAGCAGAATGAAGTTGCTGTTCCTTCAGTCCGCCCAGTTCCTGTGTGCCTCTTATACGGTGATCTTATACGGTGATTCTTAAGGGGACAGTACGCATTTTCTGGATCTAAGATAATTTTGACTGTTATGCTCCACATTTTGACATTATGCTCCGACCTCAGAACGCAACCCTTGCATAAGATGCAGGCCACCTGTGTTTGTTATGAATTAACAATTCATATGAGTAAGGGAAATGTAGGTTCAATGTTGATGTGTGCTAATCTCGCTAACACTGTCAGTGGCTCACCTGAAATTGGTGAATGGCTTGACAAATTGAAGGCTTTCTGAAGAAACACAGTGCCTGTTGTAACTAATGTGGTAGGAGTACAGCTTGGGCTATGAATCAACTTGTGACTACCATGACTGCAAACGTGAATGTCACAGAAAACAGACCATTACAGAGTGGGGTATTTCTGGCCTTTTCTGACCCTTGTCATGAAACAAAACAAAAGGCAAGCTACCAGAAAATGCCATTCAATGTTTTTTGTGAATAACAATTTGAGCTCTTTCTTGTATACTGTCTGTTTGATTACGCATTTAGACTCCACCCCTGTGTTGGTCATGTTATATTGAACATGGTCCTATATATAGCAAGGTGGCAGGAGTCTGAAAATGCAGGCCTGCAGAAGGGCTCCTGCAAGAGGAAAGGGGCACTGCCTAGAAGCTTGTTTGTTTTTTAGGAGAGCACACTTAATTTATTGAGCTAAGTACAAAACAAGTTGTTGAATGAATGATGTTCCAGTACTTGGTTTTGCATTAGCCTTATTAATGGAACTCCTCTTAGTAACAACACATGTCAGAGATAATACACAAAACTCAGAATTGAAATAGAAGGGGCTAAAAGAGTGGAATTGCCAGTTGCTGTCCTACTGTTTTGCAGGGGGGGGGCAGGCTTCTGGACTGGTTATTCAAAAAGACTTAAGGGCCCAATCCTATCCAACTTTCTGGCACTGATGCAGCCATATCAATGGGTTGCACACTGAATTCTGTGGTGGTGGAGTAGTCATGGAAGCCTCCTCAGGGCGAGGGAACATTTGTTTGCTCACCTCAGGGTTGCACTGGGGCTGCAATGATGCTGGAAAGTTGGATAGGATTGTGCGCAAGAACCCGTGATGGTACTCATGACTGTGACTGGATTCATCTTTGAAGTGTCATGAAACGTTGGACGTTCGCTTTTTACATATATATCATTTAAATATGTACAGTTTGTTTTTTAAAGGATTTTCAGGCAGCCTTCATTTCCTGTACTTGACAATTTGGACATGTTTTTCTCTTTACCTGTTTTATTGTGCACACATTCTTATCTGTGAATGGAGCCAGATGTTATCTCAGCAAAAACATGCTGTCAGACTAGCAGTTGCTGTGATGGATAATGAAAATGAAAGCATGGAAGCTTGCAGAGGTGGATTGGAGGGTGATCAGGGTACTTATAGCCCAGTCCAGGGCTGCCTGGCTGCAATGGTCCCAGCAGTAGCTAATAGGCTTGGAGCTTGAGATCCAGTGGCGAATGTCCCCCCTCCTTCACCTTCAGGAATGACCTCCCCCCCCCCCAGAAGGAGTGCAATGCTGGCAAGGGGTAAACTGACTACTTGCCAGCTTGCGTTGCCTCCTCTAGGTGGTGCGGGGACAGCGTTAGAACAACACGGGTGGTAAGCCCTTACTGTCAGCATCGGATGTGCTTTATGGCACATTTGCAACACCAGCGCAGGCAGTGAGCTCATACAGCCCACAGTGGAAGGCTCTCAGGATTGAGCCCTTAATCCATCCTGCACCTGCCAGATCTTCCTGCAAATGCTGCCTCCCCTAAGCCAGGCTTACTGCCAATTCTGGGGGCCTGACTGGGGCAGTGAGCCATTAAAAATGGCTGAAGGGACATTTACAGGGTCTAATTGGGCAACAGAGGCAAGGTTGAGTACTTCCTGCCCTCTAATTCCCCCTGAGAGTGTCCACTCTATCCCTGCAATAGCTTTGTGAAGGAAAGATAGAAAGATGTCCAGTTCTGCCCCCTGTCAGTGCCAACCCACAGGAGTACTATATTCCACTTTACACCTGAATCCTACAAATTGTTCATTCTTCTTTTCGTATTGGCTGGGCTATCAGTATTTGAAAATTCCCTGCAGCTGGAATAGTTGTCTCTGCTCACTCATCTCATGTTATATGCAGAGCTATAAGCATATCAAAGGAACCTATATAAATAGGACAGGCTTACCTCCTGCACTGGGACATTTTCAGGCATTTATCCACAGTGAGACATTGTGTGGCTAGAGTTTGATCGGCTGATTATGAATGAACCTGGTCTTGTTCAAAAACAGAAGGATAACGGTGCATACTTTAATTCAATGCACTGCATTTCTTGATCTCACCACAAGGTGGTGGTTTTGCCTATTCTGTTGAATCTGAAACTTCCTGTTCTGTGTATGGTTTTTAATGGCCGATATTAGTCATCATTACTGTTATGCATTGTTAACTAGTGATCATTGCTGATTAGAGAAATGTAGCCGAACAGGCAGTCTCTGCCCTTCTTACCTTTGAGCGTTATGTTAAAGTTGTTTTATCCTGTAGAAACATCTTTATTTTTTAATTCTGTTCCTTGATTTCTAAATGTTACATATATCTATGCAATCTGCTCAATTTTTTTGTAATTGGCGGTGGCAGTAATTGGCGGTTGTTGCCATTGTCCCTTTTGTGACATTTAGGGTAAACAGATAGGTAGGAACATATTGCACAGAAAGAAATTGTATGCATATGTGTGCGTGTGTAGACAGAAATCTGCGCAATGTTTTCTGTTGTCTTTGGCCTTCTGGTGCAGACACAGGTTATCATTATGCACAAAGTAAACAGCCAATTCTAAGAAACTCTGAGAAAAGGCATGACATTTTCAGCCTGGACTGACCAAGAAAAGCCTGGACTGGACTAATAAAAGAAATTTAGTGAATACTAATTTCCTGGAGGAATTGAGCTCCAACAGATGCAGATGCCTCTAACTGA
This sequence comes from Lerista edwardsae, assembly GCA_029204185.1. Lineage (NCBI taxonomy): Eukaryota > Metazoa > Chordata > Lepidosauria > Squamata > Scincidae > Lerista > Lerista edwardsae. The sequence goes on along the minus strand of JAJKFI010000126.1, from coordinate 1,622,268 downwards.
GGTCTAGATCTTGCTGAGGTGGCAACACCAGTGTGTGGACCATTTGTGACTACAGGTGAGATCTGACTCAACTGCCATACAAAAAATTCATTCCACATAGAAACTAAATGTTAAGTGGAGGTAAAATGGTATCGGATAGAAACAATACAGCAGAGAGGAGATCATTACTTCAAAATGACTTCCGCATGAGCTTTGCTTGCATTTGCACATGTGACCAGTGAAGGTTGCTCTTAGGGAGGGGAGGGGGAAGAATGGCTTTTATTTGACTTTTTGGGGAAGTTGAAGTGTCCCTATATGGAAAGAGGAACCAGTTTGTCACACCCAAAAAGGAAGGGACGTGTGGCCTGTGAAAGTGGATCCAATCAGTACCCCCAATTTTGGAATTGCCTTCCTGGCTGATGGGCTTATGCTGACTCAGCAGGCATCACTGTGGAAACATCACTTAGTTCATGTGGCAGCAGGACTAGCAGTATTGGTGCCAGGCATTCCCCTTGGTGCCTTCTGGCAGAGCCGGCTGGAATGTGTAAGAAAGCACTTTACAACAGAAAAGGGGGTTAAGAAGAGAACCATAACTAAAGCCATTTTCTAACAATTGCAGAAGGGTAGAAAGGGGTAGAAAAAAAACCCCTTCCTTGAACTGTGGAGGTGGGGCAAGGCAGGAACTTACTGGGAATGATAGCAAAGCATCAGAGTTGTTGTCTGAACAACATGAGCCAGCCCTCAGGGTCATCATGATTTCCCTCAGCCACTTAGTGTGGATAGGCTGACACCACAGGATTACTTTTACTCTTTCCTTTTCATGTTATAAAATACAAAGAAATGACAGAAAAAGGACTGCTCATCCAGAGGAATTCCCCTCACTTCACAGCTGCACAGACCGCCGTTTTCTCCCCGAGGTGTTACGGTGGTTGTAGGGTCGCATCTTCATTTCAACAAAAGGTATGGAGAACTCATGTCCTTTCCAGTGGTACCAGTTAATACCCTGTGGAACAAACAGTAAAATACATTGGCTGATTAAAAGTCAAAGCAGATTTCTGCTCATTTGCTAATGGGCTCATTTACTGAATGGCATCTATCAGATAGCTGGTAGGTAAAATATTACTGAAATATTTTAAGGCTAAAAAGAGGCAGGAAATTATTTCCTTAGTTTTGATTATACTATTTTGAACTGGTATAGAATTTCAGAGTGTTCAAAGCACTTCACACACATTCGGTTGTGGCCTGAATGAGGTGGTGGTAAAATGTACCACACAGGCAGCCTGATCCTAAGCTTCCCAGTACCGTGTGGCACAGCAGAGCTGAAATATCCTGTGCTTCCAACATGGGGGGACAGAATCTGGCAGCGGAGGTCTCTACCACCTCAACAAACTGGTGCTAAAACTGCAAACGACACTCCCTTGTGGTACAGTAAACAACATGATTTCCGGGGCTTTCCTGGTGTGGCAAAAGACTGCAGCTGCTGTTCGGACTGCAGCTTGCCTAAGGCCACTTCGTGATTTCATGGCTGAGGTGAAATTTGAACCAGGGACTGCCTGGCTAAGCATAGCTCTCACTATTAGCCGTGGAAAGACATCAATTAAAAATTAAGAGACTTGCAAATCTTATTTTACTTACGTTACCTTAAACTTATGTTAATAAACAAGCAGAGAAGCTGAGCCCCTGCAAGAAACTTTGTGTTGCTCTTACCTGGCTGTGTCGGGACTCGCCATACTTGCCATTGAGGTTGGTCCGGTGGCAGTTCTTATACCACCAGGCCCCTTTGTAGGACATGGCACAGTTTGTAACAGCAACATCGTTGTCCCTGTCTTTGGTGGAAAATGGTCGTCCCTGATGGTAGGTCAGTGAATCCCCTGCAACAGAAGACGTCCTCGTAAGCCAATTCCCCTTTCCCTTCACGGGCAGTTAAAGTAGCAGTTAAAACATACATTATGTTTGTCAGTTGATAAACTGCAGCACCATGCAGTAATGACCTCCATGTGAAAATGAGGTAGTACAGCTCAAAAGGCAGTCAGGACATTCCAATCACAACATACTTCACTTGAGGTTTTTTACACATTCAGCTGCAAATCATCAAGTGATGTGTTCCTGACTGATGTACATGCAGGTGTGCATACTTCATATCTAATCCTGTACGTCTGGATTCATAGCCATCTCTTGAGAAGGTGAAAGATGGTTCCAGTCCTCTGTACCTTGTACAAGGCTTGCAATATGTCTTAGAGGTCATTTAAAATGGGGGTACTTTTCATAGGGACAAAAGTAGGGGTGCATAGGGACAAAAGTGGGGGAAAAGCACCCCCCTCCATTTTGGCCTCCTTCAGCCAAAACCTAGAAGCTGCTTTTAAAAGTTTGCTTCCTGGCAAATACAAACATGTGGGAGGCAGATGTCTACAGCTTTCTGTCATGCATTACATATGAGTAAATGAAGCTGCTTTATAGTGAATAATGGTTGATCTAGCCCAGTTTTCTTACATTGTCTCTCCACAGAGCGCTGTTGCATGAGATAATTTTAACTGGAGATTCTAGGGTTTGAATCTGGGACTTCATACATGTGGAGGACAATCACCAGATAATGTAGATAACCGGCCACTTTGTCATGTTAAAGACTGGCTTACCTAACCACATGGTTATGGATGACAAAGTACATTTTCAGCTATCTACTATGTTGATCTTGGTGGCTATTCAGTGGCATTCCTGGAGGGGATACAGGTCAACTGATCCCAGATGGAGCTGCCCCCCAGCCATGCTGCTCTGAGGGCTGCCTGCAACCAATGCCTCCCCCCAGAGGGTGTCCTGAGGCTTGGAGAGTCTCCCCAACCCTCAGAAGACCTTTGAAGGCCTCCAGAGGGCCTTTTTGGTGAGAACTGAAAGTGCCCTTAGAAGGACAGGTCTCCGAAGGGCCTTGAAACATGCTTAAGCCCCCCCTCCAGAGGCACCTGAAGGTTGGCACCTTCAGGCATGCCCCAGGGTGGCACAGTGGCTGCCACTGTATCTACTCCCATCCCATGACCTGGGCATTAAAAGTGGGAAGAACAAAATAAAGGGGATAGAGGTCTGGGGGATTTGCACAGAAGCAGGAGGGAATGGCTGCTCTTGTGTGGAGGGCAGGGAAACTGGGGGTGGTTAAATGTGGAAAGAGAAAGGAGAAAGACCATTTGTGATGGTCTTATGATGGAATGGGGAGAGCTCATGCTGAGTGTATACCAGCAGTGCCGTTGTAGTCCCCTATCCGGAGCTTGTATAGGCTCCTTGCATCTCCAATGGAGAACTTGTCATAATAGGCATACGCTGTTTCCTGGCCGTCTCTCATATCTATCCGCAGTTCGTAGCGCCCCTGTGATGTGATCTTGTGCATGTTATCTAGTCCTAGAGGGGGAAAATAGAATTGGTAAGATTGTGTTGTTAGCAACCTTGTGAACAACATGGGATGAGAATCAGTATTTGAGGCACATGCAGTAACAGGGAGCCAGTAATAAAAGCAGAGTGCAAATCTGGTCCACTCTTAGAAAAAAAAATCCTGCCTTAGCTCTAGACTTTGCTGTCCAGGTCCAGCCCCAGACTTGGGTGGTTGTGAGTGTTAGAACTTGGAGGCCAGGCATCTTCCTGAGAGCACCCTCGTTATCAATCTGCAGGATCACAGGTTGCCCATTGCCTTTGCAACTTTTCCCAAAAGTAATAATAATGAGCCTGCTCTTCCTCCAAGGAGCTCAAGGTGGCAAGCAGGATGCTTTCTTACTTTACTGCCCCTGCTGCCATTTTGCACTGGTGCCTATTCTGGGGCCCCAAAAGCAATGAGAACTGGAGAAAGAACAGTCTGATCCTCAAATCCCTGCCTGCTGTTTGCATCAACTCTCCACAGCTTTCTTCTATGTCTTGATCCCCCATGGTATCCTTACTGGTATTGCCTTATTCCTAGAATTTCATTCTCTTCTATGACCTGACTTAATTCTTTATAGGAACATATTTCTGCTTGCTGGTTGGATTCTTAGCAGACATATTTACAGTATTTTCATGTTTCCTATCAGCTACACAGTGGTATTCATTATAAAAAAACCCCAATTAAATAGCAATGTATCCCTTTGGAAGTGCTCCTTTGAAAAAGACTTCAGGTGAATCCACAATGGCAAAGTGTATCTGTGCAGAAAACAATGAACAATGTGCAGGTGCTGAATGAAATGGCTCCATCTGGCCTCTTTTGTGAGCAAGGAGATGTTTGTCAAGGAGGCAAAGGGCCAGCAATTCAGCTTGCTGGACCACCTAACAAACCAGGCAGGTGCCAGTTATGTGCCTTTCATGCCACACAGCCCACCAGAGAGTGACAAGCAAAGGCAAGATAAAGAATTAAAAACTCTGGTAAATCAAAAGGCAGGTTGCCAGATAATGCAGGGAGAGAACATGAAAGGTGGTTCTTTGTTGATGCAGAGAGAACAATAACTAATTAACAATAGCCTCAGTGACTAAGTGGTTATGATGGACAGGTGTCTGTTTCTTTTCTCCCAGTGTCAGGGACAAAGGGCAAAAGTTTGTTACCCAGCCAGAACTCATCCTCTAGGTTTCCAAAACCAATACGATAATCTGCCCACTTCCGAAAGAAATCTGTCAGGCCATTCTGTCGCCTCTGGAACACCTGCAAAGGAAGAAAGGTGAGGCATATGAGTCCTTCCCACAGAACAGAAGAGCTGCCATGTGCATATGGATGGCTTTTGTTACAGGAGAAGTGGCAGGAAGGCGCATGACCCTTTCCTCTGAAAGCTTCAAATGAACAACTTTAAGGTCATAAACTTCAAACACAACCCCCAGGATGTCCCAGAGGCAGGTGAATGTCCTTTGCATGCCTAATTGGTCAGGGCCGAGTGGCTGGTCATTCTGCCCTCCTATCTTTATAGACCTTGCCAGTATTGAAGGGGCTGCAGCATGCCGTGTAAGTTGCCCCTCCCGCTTGCCATTGGAGCCATTCTGAGCAATGATGGCAACATGCAGGTGCCACCAGGTGACAACGCTGCCCAGAATGGCTCCGATGGCAAGCGGGAGGGGCCGATTACACGGTGTGTTGCTGTACTTACCCTTTTTGGCCTGCCCTCTAGCTATGCGATTGCCAGCAGCTCTACAATATTATTATTATTATTATTATTATTATTATTATTATTATTAATAATAATAATAATAATAATAATAATAATAATAATTCAATTTTTATCTCGCCTTTCTGCCCAAGGGCACACAAGGCAGCTTACAACATTAAAAAAGAATACAAAACCACAATGTATACAATAAAAACATATTAAAAACAATAGTAAAAACAGTTAAAATTAAACAACAAGCCCCGTGGATCCCATAATTAAAAACAGAGTGTAAAAAATGCCAGCCTGCCTGTCAACAGTTAAAGGCTTGCTTAAATAAAAAAGTCTTGAGCCCCCGCCAGAATGTTACCAAAGAGGGAGCAGTTCTTAATTCTAAGGGGAGGGTATTCCAAAGTCGGGGGGCCACCACCGAGAAGGCCCTATTCCTGGCCACCATCCCCCTCACCTCTACTGGTGGCGGCACAGTCAAAAGGACACCCCCCCCAGATGATCTAAGAGTACGGGTAGGATTATATGGACTGAAATACACTGATAGACAACAGACTGAAATAGGATCTCATTGCCACGTTTATGCCGTAGAACATATATGTACTGTAGAACATATCACCATATACATGATACTTTTGTATGGTCAGCTTTGGTTGAGTGAGCCAGTGTGATGTGAACTGGTGAACTACTCAGCACAGGACTACTCTTTCTGCTTTTAGCACAAAGTTGGTTGGGCAGGCTTTGAAGTGGATAAAGCAGGAAAAGACATCCACACCAGCTGCAATAGGAATCCACACTATACAGTCAGTAGCCCTTCTTAGACTCTTGTGTATGCTGGATAAGGAGCAGGATGGGAGCAAAGACTTACTTCTCCAGACTGAAAGGCAGTTGTCCTCACTCTAGAACCAGGCCTGTCCAAGGTATGTATCATGCTTACTAACTTGCTCACTAAGAAAAGCTTCTCATTGGCCGAGTATAGTATAATTACTAATTATCACAAGACTTAAGTTATATACAGTCTTTCTGGATTTCATCAACAGGGAGCTACTCTGGCACAAATTAGATCAAATTGACAAGATATTACTATTTCTTGTAGAGACTCCATCAAAATACTACTTGTCAGATAAAATGTTCCTCTGCAGTGAATTTAACAAAGAAAATGATCACAAACAAGGGAGTTAAACAGGGTCCCCACTCTATTTACTTTATTCATTAATAAATAAATGATCTGCCCCCCTCTTTGTCTGATGTGGATGGGCACTGTCCCAGATTAGGAACCATTCGGGTCCCGATCATCTTGTATGCGGATGATGATGTGATATTATCTCGCATTCATTTGGGTTTAAAATGTTTTCTGAAAAATGTATTGCATTTCTGACAGCAAATAGATTACAGCTAAATTTTGACAAATCAAAAATACTTGTGTTCTCCAGAAAATGGAAGTTGCCGCTAACATGGCAGCTTAATGATCACCAATGAGAACAAGTTAAACAGTTTAAATACCTTGGTCTACATTTATGTTACAACTCCCCCTGGGCTGTCCACCGGAAAATGGCAATAATTCAGCCAATATCATTGCCCAATCCATTGGGCGTTTTCTGAGTGAATTGTCTAGAGCTATTTTGAGTGACCTTTATATATTGTACTAGCCTTTTGTTACCTGGCGTTGCCCGGGTAACAAATTATCCCAAGCTTCTAGGCGACCTCGGAAACTATGGATTCGACACTAATGTTGGCCGTTTTCGAGTATTTTTACATGGCACTCCCTGCGCACCCCCACCCCTGGGGTGCTAGGGGGGTCGTATCCAGTGATGTCATGCACCCACTACGCACCACTACGCGAGTACCGGTTCCTAGAAGTTGAGCTGGCCCCGCCCACTCAAAGCTGGCCCTGTTGGCTGGTTGGCTCAGCAGCTGCGCATGCGTACTGCACGCCCGTAGCCATTTCCTGCACTTTCTGTGAGGAGGCAGGCAGGCAGGCAGCGTGGTGGTGGCGGCAGCAGCAGCAGCAGTGGAGCGAGAGGGCCGGAGGCGGCAGCAGCTGCAGCAGCGGTAGCAGCAGTGAGGGAGACCCGGGAATAAGGCAGCAAGCGTGAGAAGGTAGGCTGCCTGGGGCTCCCGCTCCCTCCAGCTGCACAGATCCAGCGTCCCGGTTCCTCCTGCAGCCTCCCCCCAGCCCCAACTCCCACGCGGTCTTTTTTTTGTCACCCGTTCCCCCTCCTGCTCCTTGCCGGCTCCTTGCATTTAACATTAAAGTTAAATGGCTCCCTGTCCCAAAAGGGCTCACAATCTAGTACAGTCTAGCCTGCTGTTTAACCAGGGAACAGTTGAAGCCAAGTATGTCTATACACATCTCTAGAAAGCAAAGCAATAGAAGTTAACTCAACACTAACCACAAGCTGAAGTTATGACAAACATGATCACCTCCATGGCAACAATCACGACGTCACTTCCGGCCATGACCTCACTCCCTGCCACGACATCACTTCTGGCCATGACCTCACTCCCTGCCATGACCTCACTTCCGGCCATGACCTCACTCCCTGCCACGACATCACTTCCGGCTATGACCTCACTCCCTGCCACGACATCACTTCCGGCTTATGACGTCACTTCCGGTGGGCGGACCCCGACAAGTGCCAATCAAAAGTGAGTACCTGTTCCTAAATCATTTGGATGACACCATTGGTCGTATCCCCGCAGTGTTTGTCGCCAGACAGCAAGGCATACGCGTACCAAGTTTGGTGTCAATCGCTCCAGGTGTATCAGCAGGTCATGGTGGACGTTTTATTTTGCACCCCTTCTTGCCCCCCAGGCCGAGGGCCAAACCCGGACTCCAACGGTGTTGGGAGCATCGCCACTTGTCTCGGAAACTATGGATTTGACGCCAAGATCGGCTGTTTTCGATCATTTTCACGTGGCGCCCCCTGCGTACCCCCACCCCTGGGGGCGCTAGGGGGGTCTTACCCCCACAGTGTTTGTCACCAGGCCGTAAGGCATACGCATACCGAGTTTGGTGCGTGTCGCTCCAGGCATTCCGGAGCCTATGCGGAACACACACACACACACACACACACACACACACACACACGTTCTCCTTTATATATATAGAAGATAAAGTATATTGTAACCTTTCCTGTTGTTTGTTGAAGAATTCTGCTCTTTTCCTTTTGATAAGCTGCCTTAATTGTTTTTTAAGGGCGCAATCCTAAGCAGCACCGGACCGGTGAGGCTGACAGGCCAGTGCCATATCCTAGTGCTGCTTAGGACGGGCTGGAGCCTCCTCATGGCAAGGAAGCATTTGCTCCCAGCCTCCCCTATGGGCTCCCCTAAATAGCGGGTGCAGATCCCAGGAGACTGTGCGGCCCAAATTAGGGCCACACAGCCTCCCAAATGAGTCTAGGATTTGGACTTATGGCCGAATCCTGGAACCGGCCACGACCTTTGTTCTGGGGTAAGCTATTTTGGGCTGTAAGCACTGAGACATAGGCAACCCAATTCAGAACTGCCCGAGAGCGCAGCGTTGCAGCCATGGGAGGCTCTGCTGGAGAAGAGAAGGTTCCCCAAGGTAAGGGCGCAAGCAGGTGAGGGTCCCTAACATGTAGGTTGGGAACCGGTGGCAAGAGTCGCCCCAATCACACCCCACTCTACCCCTCCCCTGGCCAGGAACACCCTCCCGCCCCATCTGAAAAGGATGCACCACCAGCAAGAATTGCCACCTCTGGGTGGTGTGGTGCTGGCGTTAGCCAGTTAGTTCCCTTTTTACTTTTTGCACTTTTTGCAACAGAGGTGCTTGAGCCCACAAACAGTGGCTTTTTGACAGAAAAGAGACCCAGGTAATAGATGACACCGCTCGCACACGTACAATCCATCCACCTCCATCCATGGTCATATCACAGAAGACTTGTATTCTCTGGCTGAGGTCCCCATTAAGGGAGATGGTGTAAATGCCACTCAACGTATCACCATTGACCAAATGCTGGGCACAGTCCTGAGGATTCATAAATACCCGGCCTCCTGCAAAATTAGAGCAGAAACACATCAGAAGCTTTATACATCATGTTGGCACTTTAGTTCACAGTAAGCCAGGACAACCAAAGAGTTCACTGAGTTCACTGCAGGAGGAATAAACTGTGCAAACTTTTGCTTTTGAACTAGCCTTGGGCTGACACAACTTGCAGTGTGAAATCTGTAAAGAAATCTGAATTCAAGGACACCATAGGTCCTTCTTACAAGCAGTAGCTCTCCAAGTCTCAAACAGAAGTATCTTCCCACTTACCTTGGTGCTGGCATGCTAACAAAACGCAGGTAGCTATAACCATTTGGTTATAACCTTTTTGGTCTCCAGAGGCCAAATTGAGTTTTGGGGAGCTCCACTGGCACATGCGTAGCATCTCGGGGAGCCCCAGAGTGCCAGTGCATGTGTGGAATGGTGCAGCACTAAGCATATGGCAGCCACTTATGACATGCCCGTAGAGCCCCCGAAGGGATCTCAGGGAGCCCTGGAGCTAGTAGGAGAAACACTGCTCCAAAGTTTCTCTATGAATTGCCTGAATATTAATCACATGAACATAACGGCCCTATATTGTCAGACCACTGTCCCAGAACCCAAGCTGGCAGGGGCTTGCCAAGGCCTCAGGAAGAGGTCTTTCTCAGCTCCTTTTGGCTTTCTGCATTCTAAGCCTTGAACGCAGAAAGCATTGAGTTATGAGCCCTCCCTAACCTGAGGGAGGCTTCATTTACACATTTTTGTCTTATTTGATTTAAAGTTTAGAAACTGCCTTCCTACCCACAAGTATCCAAGGTAATTTACAACAATAGCAAAGCCAGCACAATGAATAATATAAAAACGAAGGCACAAAGAAAATGTCATTCAATGAACAAACAAAATAAATAGTAGAACAGAGCACAGAAAACAACATAAAACCATTAAATTCAGCCAAAGGCTTGTCAGAAGAGGGTGGTCTTTGCCATCTTATCAATGAGATCACCAGAGCCAGAAGAGACTGTCTTATATTGAGAGAAACTGGTCATCTAAACCAGCACTCTTACAACAGCTCTTGGAGGTCTCAGGCATGTTCCTTTCCTGCCCTGTTAACCTGAGATGCCAGTGTTTGAACCAAGGACTGGTACTTGCAAAGCACATGGTTTTCCAATGAGCTGTGGGCCCTTTTCCCCATCTGTACTACAACAGCTATAGTGACTGTTGTGGCATGTTTACATAGTGTGCATTACATAGTGGCATGGTGGCAGGCTAGACTTGAAGAGGAACCCTGAGGCAGAAAAAAACATAAAGAAAAACATAAAGAACTATGTTTAGGAAACCTAAACAAATTAGCACCATTGACTTACTGTTACTGGTATCTTATTGCATTCATCCTGTCAGGAGTATGGACTAGGAGCAGAGCTTGGAGGGGTGGGATTTTGGGAGACAACAGAGGTGTGACAAAAACCAGAAATGATTCTAATCTATGAATTAGAGTTGAGTACCCACAACACTGCTCTTCCTAGGAGCTACTTTTATCCCCAGAGCCCTTGCTATCTCCAATTGGCTGCAGCTGTGAACCAGCTGTAGCCAAAGGCTCTGGGGTTAACCTTGTAATTCCTGGCTGATATGGACAAGGGGCCACTGCTGATACCACTCCTTATCTCCTCGGGGTGATCTTCTGCAATTCCCCACTAGTTAGATAAATCTAAGCTCCCTATAGCTCTGTCCCCTTCTGCAAAAATGTATGAATTTAAGACCATTCTGGATTTCAGGTCAACCTTTTCAAATCTGGCATTGTTCTTTGCTTTCACCCATGTCCAAACACCACTAGAAGTTCACAGAAAGATCATTTCTGGCTTTGAAGTTATTTCTCTGTTTGAACTTTGAAAACCAACCAGAAATGTCAGCTTTCTATTCTGTTTACATAACAGTTTCCTTTCTTTACACTCTTCCTTTAGCAGGTAGCACCTGGAATGTATTCATGGTGCTTCACGTTCGTAGGTGGGGCTGCATGCAGTCAGCTCTCTGATGATCTTGTGTAAGTGCTGAATGGTACAAGGTGCAGAATCCACCAGCTAGATAATCTCAGTTTTTATTATTACTTTTTAAAAGTATGGGAATCAAAGTTCTTGTATGTTTTTTAAAAAACGAACAACACACAGAGTATACACAGGCAGCTTTGTTCTTAAGAGTCCTGTGCTACCTTAAAGATGAACACCTCTTTTGTGGGCCAGAGGCCATATCATCAGCTGCATGCAGAGCCAGCCTGGCCCATGTCAATTCATGGGAATACGGTTGTCTTTAAGGTACTATGAGGCTCTTTCAATGCTATAATGACGAAGCCTGCCCACTCTGGAATGAGTCTTTTTCATGGAATCTCCATTTTACCATTTCCTTGTCTTTAAGATTCACTCTAACAAGGGACATTTCAATATCATAACATCCAAACCACGTGTGAACCACACAGTGCTCCATAGGGACTACTTGTTTCCGTTTGTATTCACATTTTGTAAAATCTAAACAGTCCTTGGAAGAGCTGGGTGGCACTGATTATGTTTCCTTTATGCTGCTGGTACCACAATTCCCCTAGAACCTCATGTACTTGAGAATAACAAAGAACACAGTTATTAACATGATGTAAACATCATGTTCCTTCTCCAGTTTTAAATGGGTGCACCGGTGATATCTTTTCACATAGCTGGGAATAGGGGAGCCAAAGCACATGGGTCAGAGAAGCCGTTTTGAAAACCTGTATTTATAAATTAAATGCAGCCCAATCCTATTGGGCTGCCCCACTGGTAGAATGAGAATTTTGCCAGCCCCAACTGCCTTTGTAAAAAACACTCCGGCCCAGTGCAGAGTTGCATGCTGCCGAAGTGCTGGCAGGAAAGCTACAGCCTTCTCACACCCACCTGCAGGGGAGGTGGGATGGAGGAGGGGAGTGAAACAGACCAGGGCAGGGTGGCAAATGGAGTGGGGGATGGGTGGGTGTGGTTCAGGAAGGGGGCAGGTTTGGCAGCAGTAGGTGGCTGCCGAATCCTCACCTTCTTCCAGGTGTACACCCTCCTGGGTCAACACAGAATAGTGCCAGCTATTTACTGGTGCAGATCCAAGTACGGCCCCCACTCACTGGGGAGCCTCAGAGCAGAACTCCACAGCTGCCCCCTCACAGGACGCAGCAGTAGCATTTTTGGCACTGCTGCACTGGTGGTGGTGGGAATGGATAGGATTGGGCTCTCAGAGTAGTAGGGAAGAGACTGAGGCTCGGAGACAGTGGCTTGTCTTAGGCCAACTGGTAAGTTCAAGGCAGAAGTCAGTTTCAAACTAGGATTTGCCCTTTTAGCTACTATGCTACATTTACTGCCTATTACATGTTCCATCAACCATGAACCCTTTATTGTTTAGTGACACTAGTAACCATCACAGCTATTGCGCAAACAGAGTGATTCTTGAAAGCACAGAAGTTGGTCACTCTTGGTTTAAATAAAAAGATCTCAAACTGGTAAAAAACCCAACAAACTCCTCTGCTACCTCCCGTTCACAGCAGGCAGTCTGATCTGCTTTTCATCGGCCAGCAAGAGCATCCTTTGCAATCTACTTGCCCTAATCCTTTAAACTAACTGTGAAGTGGAATACAGAAAAAGGCAGCAAACCTTGATCTATAGTTGTATGAAGCAATGAAGGTTTATGCCTATTGATAGCTGCTGCTGTTACCTGACAGATGTTTCAAAGGCTTTTCATGTGGCTCAGTAAAGAATGCTTCTGCAATGGGTTCAAAAGCAGCTCCTTTAGACAACTAAACACAGAGGGAGTGATTGTGGCATGAAAACGCTGGACAGCTCCTTTCAGCTTCTTTTTGTCATCACTTTTGAACAAACGTAAGTGGATTCAACCACTGTTTAAAAAAGGTAAAGGTTTCCCCATGACAGAATGGTCTAGTTGTGACTGACTGTAGGGGGCAGTGCTCATCTCCGTTTCAAAGCCTGTAGAGCCGACGTTTTGTCTGAGGACAAGCTTCCGTGGTCATGTGGCCGGCATGATTATACACCGTAGCGCACGGAACGCCATTACCTTCCCACCGAAGTGGTCCCTATTTATCTACTTGCATTTAGGTGCTTTCAAACTGCTAGGTTGGCAGGAGCTGGGACAAGCAACGGGAGCTCACTCCGTCACGCAGTCTTGAACTCCCAACCTTGAAAGCCCAGCAACAGCGGATTAACTCGCTGCACCACCATGTCCCTACTCACGTTTAGCACACTGCTAACCAAGCTGGGATGTGGTGGCGCTGAGGGTTAAACCACTGAGCTGAGCTTGTTGACCAGAAGGTTGGCAGTTCAAGACCACGCGACAGAGTGAGCTCCCGTTGCTTGTACCAGCTCCTGCCAACCTAGCAGTTCGAAAGCATGTAAAAATGCGAGTAGATAAATAGGTACCACTTCGGTGGGAAGGTAACGATGTTCTGTGCGCTACGGTGTATAGTCATGCCGGCCACATGACAACAGAAGCTTGTCCTTGGACAAAATGCCGGCTCTTCGGCTTCAGAATCAAATTTATTATGGTCAAAGACCAGCATAACCACACAGAGGTACAGTACACATTAAAAATACTCCAGTGCAATAAAACAAGATACTGGATTGGGCTTAAAATCTAGGCACTATAGTCTAACCACTAGTTGAATCTATAAACCTTGGAATCTCTTCTCATTACTCACAATGGCTTTGTGGCAGCGGTGTCATGCAGCCGGAACGCGGGGGCGGGGAAGACGGCAAAACGGACCAGAATGCAACGGGCGGGCTGCCGCTCACCCGTTCCTCCCGCTCAGCTTTCCAGCTGCATGACGCCGCTGCTTTGTGGGTTTTACAGGCTGCTGCCAAAAAGCTGGTGCACTGCATTGTAGTCTGCGGGTTGGATCCTGTGAGAAGCAGCTTAGCCCTTTCTACTTCCGTAAAACCCAGCATTTTCCCAATTAGGGGTAAGATATACTTCTTGTCTTTGGACAAGCCAGCTCTTCGGCTTAGAAACGGAGATGAGCACCGCCCCCTACAGTCGGTCATGACTAGACCATTCGGTCGTGGGGAAGCCTATACCTTTAAACAAGCTGTGCCACACTGCTATCTTCTAGTGCTGCCCATATACTTAAAGTGTTACGTGCACCATCTAAAGAGATTCCTTTTTGTAGAGATTTGCCCCTTCCAAAATCACCAGCAAATAGATTACACAACAATTTGTTGAATAATCTAAAACAGCAGCACAAAGGAAACAGTCAGACAATAGCATCCCTGGTGGGGTGCTCTAAGTTTTGCCAGGTGCCTTACCTTGCCATGTAAACCACTCCTCTCCCTTGCCATCTTAGACAGTCCTCATAGGGAACACAGCTTACTGGCTACTACAGTGAAGGAGAGGACCAGTTTATATGGTAAGGTAAGGGTAGAACTGCATTTCACAAAGAACACAGATCTGCTGTGTTCTGACAACAGAAACTGCATGTCAACTTATGATCCCACCTCCATAACATAATAGGTTTCTTCAGTCCTGCTTTTGCATTTCATATAGAATCAAGAATCTGACATGAATACTTTAGTTATAAGCAGGTGGACCTTAATAAAATCTACAAGTCATACCTCTGGCTCCCCCTAGTTTAACCATATCATGTGTTTTCACCATACTCGTTTAAAAACAATAGAGAAAGGGGGCTGGAAGAAATGGCCCTGAGATTAAATTGAGTATTGTCTGGCACAAAAATACATTCTAAGAATAGCAGATTTTTAGCACAATTTTTAGCACAGATTTTTATACATTCCATAGTGTTCTGTGGGGCTTACTCCCAGGAAAGTGTGTCTAAGTTTGCAGCCTTTGTTCTTTTAAAACTTTCTAGCCTTGAGTATTATCCAGATCTTTGCTGTATCTGGAAAGTACTTTGGAAAAAACAACCATCAAATCATCATACCATCAACCATTTACCTCTAGTTCATGGTGAAACATGGAGCCAAATCACTGCATACTTCAGAAAAATCTGAGATTTGAACCCTAACTTTGTAATTTAAACCAATTTCTGTTTTTGTCTTTTTGTGGAAAGGAAA
Organism: Lerista edwardsae; assembly: GCA_029204185.1. Lineage (NCBI taxonomy): Eukaryota > Metazoa > Chordata > Lepidosauria > Squamata > Scincidae > Lerista > Lerista edwardsae. Next base: position 1,607,134 of record JAJKFI010000126.1, on the reverse strand, counting down.
GAGAGTAATGCATTCCAGTTAAGACAGCCATAGACTTGTATGCCTGGAAGAGGTGTGGGGCGATGAATGGTACAAAGTGTGTTTGTGTTGCTCTGCTCATTCAGCCATACTGGCTTTTTGGCAACAACTATTTAACTGTTTCAGTTCTGAGAAGCAAAAAATACCTTTTGTTTAAAACCTACCCTGATGAGTCCTCAATGGAAAGGATTTGTGGTAAAATACATCAACGGAGATGATGTAAGAGAATTTGGGTATGATTTTGCAGCCTCCTCACCTGTTGTGAAAACAGTGGAGGTGAACCCACTTCTCACAGCATCCTGGGCTGCTTGAACACGCACAGTGTACTCTGTGTTTTCTGAAAGCCCTTCCAGGCGGATCCAGGTGTCTTCTGCATCCACAATCAGTTCCTGTGCACAAATCACCCAAACAGAAGAAAAACACAGAGGTCAACAGTCAAGAAATGTGTGGCAATCGTGTAAGAAATAAGGTCATGGAATCTGGATGCCTTTAGTTATCAAGATTCTGGTTTTGCCTACAACCTGAGGGATTTCACAAGTACAATTCAAAGGAGAGGGGATCTGGCTAAAGTTTCTCTGTTTCTACAGAGAAACCAGAAATATAAGCAAGAATGCCTTTAAACCACAACAGGCCAGAGCACTATTTGGTACTGCCTGAGCCCTGAAAGCTTGAAGATTAGTCTTATTCATTGGTCTGAACAACAAGGGGATTCCTCTGCTGAAGCCCAGTGCTAGGCTGCCCTCTCCTTAGCAAGAAGGTACTGAAATTGGAATGCATAACGGGGTTCCATGCGCCTCGGCGTATAGACATGCTGGCAACATGCCCATGGAAACTTGTCCTCGGACAAATGCTTCAAAATGCTCTTCGGCTTCAAAATGGAGATGAGTATTGCCCCCTACAGTCGGTCACGACTAGACCATTTGGTCGTGGGGAAACCTTTACTTTTTTACTGAAATTGGCCACTTTGCTTCATGATCTCTGTATCAATGAAGGCATCACAACTACTTTCAAGTGTGTAGTTCATACTTGGGCTGTGTCTGAGGCTTTGTTGTTACTTGAGCTTTCCTTTGTGGCATCATCATTATTATTACTAACAACAACAACAACAACAACAACAACAACAACAACAAATCACTTTCAACCAAAAAGTTCACAATGCGGTTTACACAAAGCAGTTTTAAAGTGCTTTTAAAGTGCAAAATGGCTCTGTTGGTTTGATGAACTGTTAGAAGGTGATGAGTGGGAGATTGGGGGTCGGGGGAGGGCAGAATGTGGGCGGGCTCCGGATTCAGCCAGAAGGCCGAAGCCTAAGCCTGTCCTGGAGGCTGCGTGGCCCTGATTTGGGCCGCACGGTCTCCTAAGCAGTGGTGTCATCTACTCACCAGTAGACGGTATGCTGGGCGGGACTTAGCGTGATGGACAGCCCGTCCACTCACTTCCACTTTCTTCATGCTCCCCACGCGGCTTTCCCTCGCCTCGGAGGGGGCGCCTGCTCGCCCAGGCACCCGGCGTGCCCCCCACCCATCCCCCCTGGTGAGCAGGCGCTCCCTCCGAGGCGAGGGAAAGCCGTGCGGGGAGCGCGAAGAAAGCGGAAGTGAGTGGACGGGCTGTCAATCATGCTAAGTCCCGCCCAGCGTACCGTCTACTGGTGAGTAGATGACACCACTGCTCCTAAGATCTGCGCCTGCTATTTAGAAGCCCCTCACGCCTTCTTCCACCCACTCCTGGCTGAGGGTGGAAGGGTGGTGGGAGGTACTTCCAGGAGTGGGTGGAAGAAGGCGAACCTTGAAGCGGATTGGGCCTGGAAATGGGGTGGAACCAGCCAGGGCAGTGCAGGCCAAATCCTAACCCCGACTCCCGGCTCAATTGGCCTTACATGGACTGCTCAGATTTGAAATAACAGGCACAGATCTTAGTGAAGCCCCATATGGGTGGCTGGCATGCAACATGGGGAAAAGGGGGAACATATTCCCTTACTCTGAATGCACTGGATACCGTGTAGGCCACTTGGCATGTCTGTTCCAGCACAAGTTAGGATTTGGCTGTTAGAAATGTTATTATAAATAGGCTTTATTTTGCCCTTCAGTAACCATATCTGATCTGCTACACTCTATTGTGACATCATCAATCTTGCTATGTTCCTTGATTGGCTAAGATCAGTTAAGGAAGAATGGAACAAACAAAAAGGCTGCCAAAGCAGTAACAAACAGAACAAAGTGGCTGTAAGCAATTACAAAACTAAATAAAATTGAGGTTTGTCTGAGGAAGGGTTATATTCAGCCCACCTGAAAACACTACTTGCAAGCCAAAAAGTGAAGGTGGAGATCTTTTGGCTCAACCCTGACATGGTTTCCTAGGAGTGAAGACCCACCTTGCGGTTTCCATCAGGTGACCGATACGTCATGATGTAGTTTTCAATCTCAGCCATAGGAGGCAGCCAGGAAAGAAGCGCACTCCGCCGTGTAACTTCAGTTGCTGTCAGGTTTGATGGGGGATCCAAAACTGCACAGTTGGGGAAATGAATGGGAGGCAGGTTAAAGAACAAGCCGGTGAGGCGGGGGCAGGAGGGCTCAGTGAGAGAAGCTGAAGAAGGTGGCCGCTTCTGCCCCGAGTCATCCCTTTCTCAATGCCCAAAGAAAAACTTAATCTAAAGGAGCAGCAGAAAAAAAAACATGCATGAACTAAGATACTACAGTGCTTATTCATGCTAGCTTTTGGGTACCTAAGAGCTTAAAACAGTAACTTATCCACACTAGTGGATTTGGTTTCATAGTTTGGTCAGTAGTTTGGTTTCATACCCCTCCCTCCTCTTGCTCCCAACAAAAAAAATTGTAAATTGGTATTTCATGTCATTAGGTAGGATATTCATTCACTCCTAAAAGACGTATATACAAGGCAGCTAAAAAAATAAGAGAATGTACAGTAAAATAAACTGAATGAATCGCATAAAAACAGCAAAACAATATCCATGAAAGAAAAACTTATGTGAGCAATAAAAAGAGCCCATCACAGCAATATAAACGTAATAGCAGCCAAAATGCCCTTTTATAATTTGCTATACTTACGAGTGGTAAAGTTGGTGAAGATAGTTCTGCTGGTGACAGGCCCATTGGTGGCATACATGGTGACCCCATAGCTGGTACTGGGGAGCAAATTGACCAGCTGGTACTCATGGGTGGTCCCATCCACTAAAATGGTCTCCCCTGCAACTGAAAGGTGTTAGGGCTTGTTGAAAAGAAAACCTTTTAGTGTAGGATCATCATCAAGGCTCAAAGGAATGATCTTCTTTTATGTTGCCCTTTTCAGTGGTGACCTGCTGCTCATAGTGGGAAAATACACTCCTCCTACCCTGCAAATGACTGGTAAACCAGATGGATGCTCCAAGTCCCTGATGGGACACTGCTGTCTGCCAGATATTGCTATTCTTCATCTTTGCTGCCTCATCTTCTCTCAGTGAAGGGCTAATCAGTTTGGCCATGAGACATGTAATCCCTCCCCTGGTGTTTTTACAGCAAACCCCAATTTCTGTGCCCAATTACTCATATTTTCACACACTTCCATTTCTCCCAGTCTGTCATAGGCTGTTCCCCTTCATCCTTACTAGGGCCAGACAATCAGCAGGCAGAGGTATACCTGCATCATGTTTGAGCACAATGACATAATTCTCAACTTCAGCTACTGGTGGATTCCACTTCAGAAGGGTTTCTGTAGGGGTGATGTTGGTGGCATTCAAACTCTCTGGATTATCCATAGCTGCAAAAGATACAGAAAGACCACATGAAGGAGTAATTATTTAGTTGTTTCAGCCATTAGCCATGACAACAAGTCTAAGATCAGCTTAAAACCCGTTTTCTTGCGATAGAGCGACGCTGGTAAAACGTAGGATAGAAAAAATACTGTCCCACCAATTTTTCTGAAATTTTTATTCTAGTGAAGGTGGAGAGGTGAAAGGATAGTTCTGCACAGTTTCCAGAGTCAGGCAGCGCAATCATAGAGGGGGTGGAGTGCTGATGCAACATCTTTGCGTCGATGCTCTGCCATTAGCGCCAACGCAGGAACGCCTAGCAGCACCCTTGAGTCGGTGCTAAAGCAGCAGGATCGGTACAGCTGGCAACGCTGGTCCTGTTGCGCCCGCGCAGCGCTTCCCTCGTGTTGGCCGAAGCTGTCTTGTGTGAGGGATTCTCTGTCCCATTTCAGGATGGGGATTGGGGGGAGACGGGACTTGGGCAAGACCTGGGCGGGCTTGGGAGGCGGCCGTACGGCCACTTCCTAAATCCGTCAGCGCAGATCCAAGGAGTGCATAGGGGAGGCTGGAGCCTCCCCTATGGTAAGGGAGAGCATGCTCCCTTGTCGTGGGGAGGCTCCAGCCTCTCCTAAACAGTGTCGGATATGGCGCTGGCCCTTCGGCCTCGCCAGTCCAGCACTGTTAAGGATTGCACCCTCAGGGTCATCCCACTGTAAGTCCCCAGAGGGCAAAGATGTTTGCAGTGAGCTTTTTGCAGTGCATTCCCCCTACTTTGACAAAAAAATGAAACTTTAGCATATTTTTTTAGGCTAGACTTTGGAATCCACTAGGTTTGCAGCTCCTCAGTTATAGGTAAGTACCTGTAATCAGCTGTGGAACAAGTGATGCTCTCATGCACCTAATGTAGAAAGTTTCTAAAACTTTGTAAAGTGTACTTTGTAAACTTCGTAAAAAATATTTAGTAACTTTGCATGACTTCCTCACATTTTGGGGAAAATGCTGCTGAGTTTATTCACGTATCTGGAACATAATCCTAGTTATGCCTACTCAAAAGCATGTTCCATTGGGATGACTGGGGCTTACTCCCAGGTAACTGTGCGATTGCAGAATGAGTCATTATTTATTAGAAACCTATGCTTCCTGCAATGTATTGTACAGGTTTCTCACAGGTAGGGTAATGTACCAGGGGCAATGTACCCCCTGCCCCCTCAGTTATGCCATTGGGGTGAGCCAATTTTCACAGGGTATTCAAGGATTCAACCCTCTCCTTGAGGATTCTAAGAAACGCCCTCAAGGTGTGGTACCTGGGGCAATGCCCCCCTACCCCCCTTAGTTATGCCACTGGTGTAAGCTGATGTTTGCAGGGTACTCAAAGAGAACCTCCTCTTTGCAAGATCTGGAAGAGCTAGGCCTCTATGGTCAGTAAAAAAAAGTGTTGGGGGAGGATTTTCTTGCATAAGGCCAATTTATTGAGTATGTTTTAGATAAGGATTTATAGGTTAGTACAATGGACAGTTCTAAAAAATAGACTGTATCTAGCTCATGTTAGATGCCCCATTATTTTCTGCTGTTTCAGGTATATGGAAACACTTTGAAATTTTTTTTTTCAAAAACGTATTTCTCTGCTTGGAGGTTCCCTGAAAATGTTGCAAACATGCAACATTAAAAGTGGTGCACAAACATGCGTACGGTAGATGAATAGGAAAGTCCAAAACCATTGTGTGAAAAAATAGTGGACAACCTAAGGACTGATACAACAGCATTAATTCATGTTTCAAATCAGGTTGAGCAGCAAGTATCCAAATCATAATTCACTATGAAAAGAGTCCACTCCCTTCTTGAGTCCCAGTCCAAGTTCCTAGAGGTGGGAGAAACACTTTTAATTTTTTTGCAGGTTTTGGTGTGGTCCAAAAGTTAGAAGTGCAGAAAGCAGTGTCATGTGTTTTTAGTCAAAATTTACATGATAATTATAATCATTTTAAACGTGTACTAGATATGTGATATAAATGGTATAGTGGCAGCAGAAGACCTATGCACCCCCAAAAAATAATAAATAAAAAATAAATATTTTTTGTAGATTTTTTTTGTCTTTTTACAAAAATGAGAAGTGCAGAAAGTGGTGTGGTGTGTTTTTATTTTGTTATCACCATTTGCTTCACCTCCACTGATTCTTTCCTTTAAAAAGGTGTTTGAAGACATGTCTCACTTGGCCCTCAGCCATAACGCTGCTGCAGAGTGCTGAGTCACCCTGCTACCAGTCCTGCTACCTGCTTCACCACCATAGTTCCATTTGCATCCACATGTAGACTCTTGGCTCTTCTGTAGACCCTCAGGGGCACTCCATACCTGTATACATGATGTGGGAGAGGGGCTCACTTTCCTCTCTGCCCCGTACACTCTTCAGGCTGATCTCATATTCAGTGGCTGGCTGCAGATGGCTGAGCATATATTCAGTGACACCTTTTGCAATAACAACGCTGTCTATCCGTCCTGTGTACAGATCAAGAAAATGGCCCCATTACCGCTTAGCAAACCTAGCCGCATTAAAAACTGTCTAGCAAAAGCCACGTCTTGGTTACAATGAAGGTATCTGAGACTTCTGAGGGTGCTTCCTTCTCTTATTTATCCAAATGGCCATTGGGAACATGTGAGAAATAGCCATACGGAACTCCCTTAAGTTTTCAGGAAAGATATGTACCTTGACAAAGAGATGGCTCAGTGCTAACCATGCTTGAAATACTCACTCTAGGGGGAATCAACTCCAGTGAGATTGGGCTCAGGACTGACAAGGGCTTCCACCCCAATAGTACCATCTTTTTCAATTTGCTGGGAGCTTACAAAAAAGGTCAAAAGCAACCTGCGTGAATTCTTAGCTTCCACCTTTTCCAGGTTAGGGCGCCTTACTGCACAAAGTGCTCTAAGAATGAAGGTTTTGTGAAGCACTCAGTATTGCTTAAGGCATGGGGACTTATTTTGTTTGTCTCACTGTTGTCTCCAGTCAAACATATATTGCAGATTCTACAGGGTTTAAAGCTACTTTACCAGAGACAACTGTGGGACAAAAGACACGAGTATATCTCCCACGGGCAATTATGAGCTCTATCATAATATAGTAAACATAGTTTGCAGCATAGTTTGATAACAAGCAGTGAGAAACAGTCTCCTGCGCCAGCCAGGTTTGGCCAGCATGGGGGCTTTTCTGGGCAGGGGCAAGGTGGGAGGGAGGCAGGAAGGAGGCAGAACAGGGCAACTGCACGTCCGAGCAACCCTACTCGGCTGCCTGTGGCTTACTGTGGGGCAAGGGGACGTCCCCTTGCTCTGCACCAAACTGTTGTGGCCTACAAACTTGGAGCCTGACAGTAGCTATAAAATAAAATAACAATAACAATAAAAGCAAGACAATAAAAGCAAGACAGTAGCTCTAGCATGGCTTTCTTTTATACCAGTAAAAAAATACTGGGATGGAAAACCATCCATACTAAAAAACAATTGTGAAATATTAGTCCACAGGAATAAAATGCAAAGTAAATGGTTAGATAACTTTGAGCTCTCCTTCTCAATATTTCCGAGACACCTTGAAATTGATTGGTTTAATCAATTGAAAGAGGACTATGGAAAAGAAAGAATTTCCACCCATTCTGGGGGAATTTCTCCCATCTGAATGTTTGAGTGTTATAAGGTTGCTAGTATAGGATTTTTATACTATACATCCCTAATCTTATCTCCCCCCCCCAACTGGTACAACTGAACCAAAAATGGGCATTTTTGTTGGGGGAAACACAGAGACGAACAAGGCTCCGAGTGTGCCCGGGGCAGGGTGATGTCACCGTGCCCAGCCACGCCTCCCTGCGCCCAGAAGAGCTCCATTTCAGAGCGAAACGGAAGCATGGGAGGGTGGGTGGGCCATACAGCGTGTGGGTTTTTCCACACTGTGGCGCCTCTCCGCTGCCGGCGCCCATTGCTCGCACCACCCCCGCAACACCCTAGAAATGCCTCTGGGGAATCATAAGGCTTCAGAAGTGAAAGGGTATTTAAATCCCCTTACACCTCTATAAGCTTCTCACTCCATAATGAATCACCTTGAACCTGCACTAGCAATTTTTCTACTGCAGAATTGGGGGCAGTGAGGCTGCAGGAAAAGGGGGATAGGATCTGGTGCATGCCATTGCTGCTGAATCCACCCATTC
>JAJKFI010000126.1:1550951-1595462 GCA_029204185.1 Lerista edwardsae | reverse complement strand
ACACACACACACACACACACACACACACACACACACACACACACACAGGAATTCTAATTCCCATATCATGTTTAGTATGGCCTTTAGCTAAATCATCCAGCAGACAGTAGCACCAGACTCTTGAATAACCCAAGATGACCCTCAGTACATAACTAACATAATCCCTGATTTTCAGTACCTGTAAAAGCATCCACTGTCTTCTCAAGGCTCTGCTGACGGCCTCTTTCAGCAATGACAGAGATGGTGTACTCTGTCCCGGGCTCCAAGTCTGACAGCGTAAGCTCAGATTTATCTTTGGAAACTGTAATTTCAGATGCCATTCCCGAAGCAGGGATGAAGATGACCCGGTAGTGATCTATGGGGCCCTTAGCTTTGGTCCAGGACACGGAGATTGAGGTTTCTGTGGAAGCGGTCACAATGAGGTCACGAGGGCTGTCGAGCTCTACAGCAGGAGAAGGATGAAAAAAGGTGAACTACAACTGTGGCTGGAATGGATGTGTCCATTGAATTGTAACCATATGCACAAACTTCAAGGAACGTCAGAATCTTCTCGAAGCATTCTTTAGGAAGAAATCAAATGTAAACTTGACCAGAGGAGCAGGGTAGGAGTGTCTGCTTCTGGTATGCGTGGAGGTGCAAGCCATCCCAATCCGCAGTGAGTTGCGAGCCTGTACCTGGTAGATCCTGGCTTCATCTGTAGCCATGACAGAGGCAGTTGTTGCACATCTTTCCCACTATCAGGGCCATTTGTAGCAAAAACCAAATGACAGGTCCCCCCTGGCAGAGTTTAGTTTACTGTCATCCTTTATTAGTTGACATCTTCCACTTGAGTTAGCCCCTTTGTTCTGCCTATTGGTAGGCTGGTCCTGCCAGCTGTTGCTGAGCAGTGCTTGAACTGGATTGAGATGACGGCTCAGTTTGCAGCAGCCGCCCTTCCCCCTAACCAATGCTTGGTGGTGCTGAGGTGCCGTATACACCTGCACCCTAGAACCAGGCTATGGACTGCTTCTGTAAGCAATGAGCTGACCTCCTTACTGATATGGGTACACACTTGGGCAGCGCAATCCTATACCCCCCTTGTGCCGGTGCTAAGCTCTTGCGCTGGCCGAACACTGTTGCAAATGTGCCATCAAGCATGTCTGCATTGGTGCTGTGGTGCTGGACCAGCGCGAGCAGCAGGGTGCAGCAGAGCAGTACTCGGGTGCCGCTGCGACCATCAGCAGTGCCATGCGACAGTCAAGCGTTGGCATCACTCAGTCGGTGGAGGGCCTCCACGAGGGCATTCCAGAGGCGTTCCAGGGGCATAACTGGGTGGTGCAGTGGGCCGAGATGGTGGTTGGGGTGCAGGATGGCCGTAGTGCTGTATCCTAATGCCCATCTCCGACCAGGGCGGCCTCAATTTGGGCCACTCCTGTCCATGTTCCTCTGTGCCTGCAAAACAGCAGGTGCATATCTGAGCAGGCCATAGGGGCGACCGGAGAAAACCTCCCCTTGTCCGGGACATTGCTGCTGCCGCCTCCTAATGGGTTTTAGGATACAGCCCTGCCATGTTGGCCTTACTAGGTATCTAGTAAGTGGTCCCAGAAAGAGAATAAGGAAAAGAAGTGGATTGTAGGAGCACTAGAGAGGAGATGGTAGGAGATTTCAGTATGGTCTGAAATCTTAGAATTAATGCCCATGACTCTAAGCTTTGCTTTGATATTTGTAGCTGTGATTGCTACTCAAATCTCACATAAAGGCAAAAGTTGTGTGTTTTTGCATTGAAATATCAGCTGTAAATATTTTCCCTTGTGCAAAATTCTAGTTTGCTACACATCTATCAAAGCTGGTGGAGCATCTCATTTCTCTTATGCTTCTTCAATCCTTGTTTCTGGGAACGTTTGAAAGATGAAGCAGCAGCACCTGATCCTCACATGGTGAGATGTGGGCTCTTCCAATATTGAAACAAAATATTTATCACCTGTGTGGGGGGGGGGGGAGGATAACTCCATTCCTTATTTTGCAAACTTGGGTAGGATTGGGCCCCAGAGGTAGGCAGCCCAATCCTATGGTGCTGGGCCCTGTAGGAGCAACAGTGCCAGAACAGCTGCCTCTACTTCCTACAGGCACCAGGCATTTTATTGGCCATAACTAGGGATGTGTGTTTCGATTATACTTATTTTTTCCAAAATTTCTCAGTTAAAATAGCCAATTGTGGTATGTGTTTTTATTCTACATTCTCATTCCAAGTTCTCATTTTTATTAATTTTAAATGCTTTAAAAGTGTACAAGGTAGATAATATTGGTGATGTAGTGTGAACAGATGCAGCTACAGTATTATTTCTAATTGGAAGTCTTAATTTCTTAAACACCAAAATGCTCTGTTCTGTAGATATTTTAACCACCAAAAGGTGGCATTTAACTGCCAAAAAGTTGTTTTCAACAACAACACCCCTAGCCATAATGTTTTATAGAATGAAGAAATTACACTCCGGCTTGTTTAATTGAATTCCTCATGAAATTCTGCATCGAATGACGTATAATGGTATTCCTAAAAATTGCAGTTTTAACAAATCGTAATTTTTACAGTTGTATTTTTTTTTGGGGGGGGCACAAGGTTTGATAGAGTCAAGATATTACATTCTGGTTTGTGGGACAGAGGCCTCCTCAAGATAAGGGAATGCTTGTTCCCTTACTTTGGGGCTGAATTGTGGCGGCATTGGCACTGGAAAGTTGGATAGGATTGGGCTGCAAGGCAGCTGCTTGACAGCATGTTAGGGCTGGCTTCAAAGCCCTCATTCCATCACTCCTGTTTTACTCAGGAGGTTCACTTGATATCGACTCTCTTGCCCCGTTGTTTCTGCAACACAATGTACTGAAGAGACAGATTGGGAACCTTGTTCCTAGGTGCAGCCCTGCCAAAGGCAGACCGTCTCCTCTCCATCTTTGTCTTTGCTCGTGTTTAGTCAAGTTGATGGCATGCTTTGCATTTGTGGCTTTCTTCCCCTCTGTTAGATACTGTTAGACAGACACTTAACAGATACTGTTAAGTGAGTATCTGAATACATTTCTGACACCGTTTTTGAGATCAGAAGATGTCCTCATATATGCCATGACATCGCTAGTGCATGTCAAAGCCTAGAGACCCAACAGTAGGCTCAGGACCTCACTTGATTTGTTTTGGTCCCTGTGGACCCTAGCAAGTTTAGATCTCATCCAAAATGGAAATAGAAGGGTCCACAAGTATACATTTGGTATCAAAATTCAAGAACAAAAGATTTTGGCATCATCCCGAGATAAGCCAGATAGGCTTGGTGTATTCATATTTGCCTCTTGAGATGCACCCCTGCAAATGAACACGGGAAGAGACTGGCTAGTCTCTGAAGACATGATTGACTTATCTGGATTATATGGCCTTGTGACATTGCTATAGCATTTATTAGCCTTAGTCCATTGGAAAGACCATTTTATTACACTCACAGGTTGCTCATAATTGGCTATAATATATAACCCACTCACCAGTCCTTGCATTCATAGTAGCAGGAACACTCTGCTTGCCATCCATTACTGCTGAAATACCCACTCCATACTCTGTCCCTGGTACCAAATCTGCAGGTGGGAAAACAGAAGGGCACTGGTTAAACAATGAAGTAGTGGCATCTATGTAGTGACATCTTCTTGCCTTGCTTCACAAAGAAAAGGCTCTGTTTACCTGCAATTCTATCACAGTGGCCATATTCACCTAAATTCTTATCTAAGCAGCTAGAGCATGAAAAATGGTGCTAGCATTTGCTGCTAAAAGCACAGATAATGAAAAGAAAGATTTGGATAGACCAAGTACACTGAACTATTTAATATTGATACCTCCATGATTTCTTGAAAAACTGCAGAACTTAGCCATGAAACTCAAAAAAACAGTATAATACAGCAAATCCTCACTTAAGAATGATTGAGCATTGTTGTATGGGACAACAGAGTGGCTGCTGCATCTGGTAGATCTATATGAATGCAACCAAAAGACAGTGACTGAAAACATGTCTACTCTTGCTTGTATACAGGGTGGCCAAACCTGTTCTCAGCCTCAGGGCACAATCCTAACCTGGAGTTAGGCCTGCACAAGTCCCTTGCACCATTAAGTGTGCCACAGATGTGTGCCATCTGCCCTGACCCCAAGAGTGGTCCAAACGCGCTTTGCAGTGCATTTGTGACACTCCTAGGCCAGCACAGGGACCTTGTGCCGGGCTAACTCCAGGTTAGGATTGTGCCCTAAGTCAGATGGCGTTGGATTTACATGTGGATGAAAACCTTTCAGCCACTGCTTGTGCGTAAAGTTCATTGAGTGTAATGTTCTATGAATTCTTTTTCTGACTGATTGGAATTGACTGCATGAAGTGGATGGGGATTGCCATCATCATCAACATTTCCTTCCTTCGCTCCACAGCAAGAGTTCACAACTCAAATAGCTCTGGAGCTGCTCTTATATTTTCATCAACTGAAGAGGCCTGCACATCTACATCATATGAATTATTTTGTTGACTCTGATTTCACCCAAATACATATGTAACATTGGCCTATGCATATTTATGCAGAAGTTCCATTGAATTCAATGGGAGTCAAGCCCAAGGAATTGTGTATATAACTGAAATAGTAATGAAACCAAGGGAGGCAGAGGTTCAAAATCCTGGTGGCTAGCATATCCTGGTGCCTTAAAACCTGGGCCTATGATTGGCATCTTTGCTGCCAACCTGTAAGTAAATAGCTTCCCTCTCCTCCTATATAAGTTTATAGGACGACTGCTGTCTCCTTTTCTCCCTTAATCCTCACTGTAGTGGTTGTGTAGCAGAAGACCATTGTACAAAAAGACCATTGTACTCACTTACAAAAAGTGAGTGTAAATACAATACAATTTGTCAAGATTCGCTCAGTGAAAGTCTGGAGGTCTGCTGAACATTACCAGCTGGCCTGTCTGCTGGCTCCTTTAGCAAGGACTAAGAACTAGGCACAGCTGCTGTAGAGAGCTGCCCTAATTAGCTCACTGCATGCCTTAGACAAGGCAAGGTCCAGAATCTCTCTCTCTCACTCTCTCTCTCTCTCACACACACACCCTGCCAGTGCACTTGGGTTGCACCACTGGTTCAGGAACTGGGCAACGTGTGCCCCAGAACTTGTTCCATTGAAGTCAATCTGCAGCTGTTCAGGAATCCCTGGCAAACTGAAGGAATAGAGTTGTAAGTTTTGTTTGCCCAATTCTGATTCTGTGTAGGCTCTTTTACCTATTGCATTTTCTGTATATCAATAAATCTTACTCCAGCATATGTTGTGCTTTGCTTCTCCCCCCCCCTTGGGAAAGCAGAGCCTGGCTGGGCAAACCTCAAGGCAATTTTAAGGCACTCTCTTCTCTTCCCAGTTTTATCAGCTCTACCACACTTTCAGCATAACTTGGCTTAGGGCGCAATCTAACCCAGCATTGGACTGGCGAGGCCAACGGGCCAGGGCCAAATCCTCCGCTAGGTTGGGGAGGCTGGAGCCTCCCTGCAGCAAGGGAATGTTCACTCCCTTACCATAGGGGAGGCTCCAGCCCCCCCATGCGCTCCTCGGATCCGCGCCTGCTAAATAGCAGGCGCAGATCCGAGGAGACTGCGGGGCCCGAATCGGGGCTGTGCAGCCTCCTGGTCTGGCTTACGGAATCCTGGACTGGCCTTATGGCGGAATCCGGCACCTGCCCACAACCCGCCCTCCCCCACCCACAATCTCCCTCCTGCCGCCAATCCCTGTCCCATCCTGTCCCGGAGCCTCGGTGGGCAGGGTGCTAATTTTGCAAGGAGCTGTACCTTGCCGTGTAAACTGCTTCCTTGTTAGCCAGTCCTAGCGTGGAAAGCAACACGGGGAGAGGAGCAGTTTACATGGCAAGGTAAGGCTTGCAAAACCCAGTGCACCACCCACTACTGGATTTGACATCTAACATTTTCATGCGAGTTTCTTATTTATGAGGCATAAATGAAACACTCAATAATCAATGAAAGAAACCAGCTTCCCCCTGCATGCAAAGGAGCTCTAAGCATCCAACAGGCTGCAGGAGGCATGCCCCGTGGCTTCTGGCTCATCAGGGGAGATGGCAATCTAGTTAATTTCCAGGCCAATCTATTATCATTATTGGATCAAAGCAGATTCCAGTGGCTCTTTGTTGGCATTCTTTGGCTTCTTGGGGTGTTTGTTTATGTCTTCAGTTAATGCATGTTGGTGAGTTCTCAGAGTCATAGAAAATGTCGTATGACAGACAATTTCTTTTCATAAGTACAGCTAAAATGTCAACCAAGAAATGTAAGATTTCTTCCCATTGAAGATAGCCTATTATCCTCACTAGTCCCCTTGAGCTATTCTAATTTGCCCATTTTAAAACTGCAGAACTATGGGGATGAGGTTGTCAATTAATAATGCAAACATATAGAAAGGGCCAGACTGAGGTACTGCAGGAGTGGGCTGACGTCAGTCTTGTGTTTTTAGATATAAAAAATCTCTTTTACTATTATTGGAATTCCTGCTGTCTATTTTAAATATATAAATCAAGAGTACATCTTGAGGATCCCTTAATATAAGTTTGCATGTTAAGTTATAAGCATGCCTTCTTACATAATATTTAAAGGCCTAACCCTAGCCAAGTTCCCAGTGCTGAAGCAGCCATGCCAATGGGGGTGTGTGCTGTGTCCTGAGTGGTGGGGGCAGTCATGGAGCAAGATCTGTTCTCTCACCCCAGGGCTACACTGAGACTGCATTGGTGCTGGAAAGCTGGATTGGGCTGAGCTCTCAATGACTGAACTGATCAGACAAAAGTTTACCTAGACCAGATATTATTTGCGAATTTTCCATTAGCCAGCAGGCAATGGGTTGTTCACCAGTACATTACTAGCAATCCACCAATGGACTACAGTCTATATTGTCCACCCGTTAGAAAGTCTCTGAAGAATGGTCTGTGAATAGCTGACATCTGTGAACAAGCCTGGCCCCATGGACAGAAATCCAAATGATCTAGTTTATAAATACAAAGACCACATTGTAACAGAACAGAATAGCTAGTTACAAGGGGATTCCACGGTAGTGCGAAACCTCTGCCATGGATTTCAAATGGATGTCAAATGGATGTCAGAAGGCGCCTTTCATAGAGCAGTGCATGGAGCACTTTGTGGAGACTTGGCCGAAAAGCTGCATGAAAAGCAGGCAGTGGAGACAGACAGCTGCGCTTCAAGAGGAGAGAATACCGACACAACAGATAAAATCCCCCTCTAGGGCGGAACGTCCTTGCAGATGGAATTAAGGATAACCTGTTAGATGCTCTTCTGTGGCAGCATAGTGCAGCCATGAAATCTGTGCTAAGAGCCGCTTTCAGAAGACTAGGGAAATGTTTCTTTAGCTCCTGGCTTTTCTTCTTCACTGCTGCTAGAGACAGTGGCTCCAGCGGCAAGCGTGTGTGCGTGCACATACTTGAGCAGAAGTATCTACAAAAAGTGACAGTTTCTTCCCTCCTTCCATCTCTTCCAGAGGTGACTGTATAGCAGGGGTTTTCAGTTGAGTTCGGGGAATGCTTGAAAGCTTATTATATCAGGGGGTCCTGATTGGTAAGAGCAAATAGTTTCCCTTAAAGATAGTCAGCTCACCACTACCAGCCTTCAGGCTTATTTTCCATTCAGGCAAAGCAATTGAAAGGCTGAAGAAGAATGCCCAGCATCTTCTGTGAACTGGGTGCGCTCTAGAATATACTCCAGCATCAAACTGTAGACAATCCAACTCTGATTTGGATTTCCTATCAGTCTGAAAAATTACTGATATATACTGATGTACAGGGTCAGATTTCCCCAGTTTGGTAAGGAAACTTTACTAGTTGCCAGAATATTTATGGGATCAATTCAAAATGCTGGTGTTAAATTTTAAAGCCCTAAACCATGGGTGTCAAACATAAGGCCCATGGGCCAGATGTAGGCCCTGGAAGCAATTTATCTGGCCCTGTTATAATTGGGCTCTCCCAGCATTATAACTGAGCTCTCTTGTATCTTGAAATTATAAACAAGATTTGCACATTTTGTCTTCTGCCATTTGCAGCTAATGAGTTTCTATGTGAGAATAAATAGCTCATAATCGGCTTAATGATGTCACTTCTTGCTTAATGATGATGTTGAGAGAAAATACCTTATTATAGTTTACAATGCATTGTAGATGCACATTTTGATTGGTTGACCTTCCTCTTGTGAGCTATGTTATCTGCTAGGTTCTCTGCCCGGAGACAACCTCTCTGGGTGGAGGCTTTCATAATATGCTGAGTGCAAAGGCCTTGAAGGCCATATGCAGAGTGAGGCCTAAAAAGGCAGTTGCGCTCAGCCCTTGGGGTTCCTCAGGCTCAGTACAGGTTCTTCAAGTGTGGGGTTCCGTCTGGAGATTCTCTCTCTTTCACACACACTGCTATGTCGTCTAGGGAGACAGTCAACACGGTGCCGTCAGGCTTGTGCCTGGGTAATTCCATTTGCCTGGTCTCTGAGGTGTAGGATAGGAGGGAAGGTCGAGTTTTAAAGCTGTGGGTCAATGTGTATACTTGAATATCTCTATCTGTGGATAATAAACTAAAAGGTCTTTTGGCAAACCTTACCTTGACATCCGAGTTGAAATCTGAGTATCTCAAGGGTCTTCTGATCAAGATTACTGTTGGAGTTGGGTAATTTTGGCAATAATGTCACACTGGCCCTCAGCAGGTGCTATGAATGCTTTTCAGCCTACTATATAAAATGAGTTTGACACCCTGGCCTAAGCATTGCAGGCCATGCCTACTTATGGGGAATGCCTACTCTCATATAATACTCCTCACACTCTTAACTCTTCCAGGTGTGGTGCTGCTGCTGCTCCATATGCTATAGTCCTCATTGGTTGAGGCAATGTAGGCAGTCATCTGAGATACCACAATTCCAGGGATGCTTGCCTAGGAGAAAAGGCTGTCATGAGCAAATGTAATAAATGTTTTGCTCTGGTCAATTAACTGAGAGTGCAATCCTACCTTGCAGTTGAGCCAGTGTAGCCAACCCTTGCGCCAACCCAGTATCATTGCAAACATGCTAAAAGGCACATTTGAACTCTCTCAGGAGTTGGCTAGGCTGGTGTGAGGATGGACGCCAGCCCATGGTGGCCAAATCCAGCATCAGTGCCACCCCAGGCAGGTAGGTTTGCACCAGCTGTATTCTTCACAGGAGTGGGTGGGGGTAGTTGGGGAGGGTGGAGGGAGGGCAGATCAGGGTGAGGGAAGGCAGGGGGAGGGTGGGCCAGTGGGTGGACCTGGCCCAAGAGGGGAATGAAGAGGAAAAACCTGGGGGAAAAGGAGGGAAGCCATTACAGCAGGGCGACCTTACCCTTAACTGAATGCTTTGATACATCTGGAGCTTGGCTCAGCCAGCCTGGGTTGGTTTGAGCTAGTTCCTCTGAAATAGTTTCCCCCTGCTGTCCATGGAGATGTGGTGGAGGGTATTGATTGGGTTATTGGATTCTGCATGCATGTGATTGGGTGTGCTTGCAATTCCTTGCTCGGTATATAAAGATTTGACTGTTGGCTAGAGGTCAGATGCTATGTGTATCTGGGATTGAATCTGAGATCTGGGAATGAGATCTGGGATTACCTAGTTTTTGATTGACCTTTTCTGAGTGAAGTCTTGGTTGCCTGGCTGTCCGATATCTCTAAATCTCTCCTATTTTGACCTAGTCTCTTAATAGACCTTGTCCATCTGTCTTGACCTTTTCTCTTAATAGTCGTCTTCATTCAGATAAGGTCATGGTCTTCATTCAGACACATATAACTTAATGGCCATTAGGGAATCATAGGCCTTGTCGTCCTTGTAGGGAATCATAGGCCTTTTGTCCAAAGTTCTTGAACATAGGTCCTAAATCTGTCCTGCTGACCTGATTATTCCCACTTTGACCTAAGTATTGCAACTCCAAAACCATGGAACCAAAAATCTTAGTCCTGAACCAAAAAACCTTTTGGGAATCATGTGTAAAATTTATGGCCCTAGACCAGTGATGGCGAACCTTTTGAGCTTGGTGTGTCAAAACTTAGGAAAATGTTGACTCACTCACTCACTTCTGGTGTGTCAACCCCCTTCCCAAAAAAGGAGCAACAATTCTTTATATTCATTTATTTAAGCAAAAAATACAGTCCAGTCATGTGTGGTGCTATGTATTATATAAAGAAACATCAAAAAATTACAAAAATGAAAAATGAGTAAAACAAACTCAGTTTTTGTCAACAATTGGGGATTGCTGGTGTGTCACCCCAAATGTTGCAGTGTGTCAGCTTTGACATGCATGTCATAGGTTCGCAATCACTGCCCTAGACTGAGACCTAAAAAACAAAAGTGGCCCATGTTTGGAATGGTTATACTTATGCCAAACTTGAATTGCAATTTCTGGAATAGGGGACTTTTGATAAGGATAAAATAATTTATTTAAAATCTTACTTTAATTTTACTATAAGATGACAAATCAGCTCAGATGTCGTATTGGTTTTTCTGGGATGACAAATCAGCTGAGATGGAATACTTATTTTTCTGAGATGAGAGCAGTAAAAGAAGAAAAGATTCAGTTGTGGTTAGCTTAAAAGATTCTAATGTAAAATTGCAGAAGCAGGAGCAGCCAAGATGGCTGCCGTGTAACATCCTTTTTGGTGGCTGCTTCTGTCTTATCATTGTTTTCCTGGAATTTATCTTTTTTACTGAAGACTCCTTAAGTAATTTTTACTGGGAGGTGATGAGGAACCATTTGGCACTCTACTTAAATTTTAACTTTTTAGTCCCACGGAGTTATTTTATAGGATTGGACTGGATTGTGGAGTTGATTCTGCCATGGGGAAAAAATGAAGCAGCAGAGAACCCCTCTGGGATCAAGGCCTCCAACAAAGTCAAAGACTAGGCAACATTGTCTGGATAATTTATTGGACTTGACACCAAAGGAGGAAACTGCACTGCTTGGGGATGGAGGGTTGGATGCAGCCCCGCGGTTGTATACCAGCTCCACCCCTTCCCTGGGCCAGCACGCCTCCTGGCCTGCCCACCCCCACCCAGTTCCTCCTTCCCTCCGCCCAGAATTACTCTTGTGCCAGCTGAGTTTGGCTGACACACGAGCAGTGCAGCATGGCCTTAGGTCGATGCCCTTGGGCTGCTGCTGCTAGCGTCGGCCCAACAGCACCAGCACTGACCTAGGGGTGTCGGTCAGTGTCCCTGTATCAGCGCAAATGATGTTGGGCCAATGCAAGTGGTTAGTGTTGGTCCAAGGGCACAGGTAGGATTGCGCCCTCAGTCATAAAACCACTGTTTCTGATAAGGCAGGCATTAACTCCCCCACCATCTACTATGCAGGCACCAAGCTCAGTTCAATTTGGCCATATGGCAGTGTCTCCAGCTGCTATCTCAAGTTCAGAGTGGATTATCAGTGGGACAAAGAGAGAGCAGCAGCATGGCAAAAAGGCACAAGCCCCAATAGATAACGGTACTTCTGGAACTGGAGGATAACACTGCATCTCAAAGAGCTATTGTGTACATTCAAGAAGAACTCTGCAGCTATGAGGGAGACCTCTAGTGGAGACTTAAAAGTATTGCCTCCTCAGGATAACCTGAGAGCTTACAAACAACACTAACATCTCAGGGTTCTATAATGGTCCAGGACATTGATATACTACCAATACTATCTAGTAACCCTAACACTTTTCTTGTGGGCCCTAAAGGGAGCCTGTTGGAATTTCCCCCCAGAGACTTGCTGTTGCAGTTGGATATGGAGAATGATCAAATTGCAGCTGAGGCAATTCAGGCTTTTAAAGATCTGGCAAAATGCTGAACAAGGGTCGATCATGAGGAATCTGGACAAGTTTAGAGCAACTCAATATGAAGGGGGTCCAGTCAACATATGAAGCTGGCCCCTGAAGCAATGTTGATCTCTTTGGCTGATGCATCACAGATTGCCACTCACTCTGCCACACTGAACACGCCTCAAGAGCCTCAAGGAACACATTTAACCCCAGTCCAACGAATTGCTCATCAGCTTCCAGGAGAATTAAAAAACCATGACATCGATATCATGGGCATAGCTAATGATTGTGCAGCCTGGTGCCAAGCTCAAAATGATCCCCCAGAAAAGACACGTTCAGGCCTGACGTAGGTCAGTGCTTGGGTTTTGAAGACTGCCTCTCTGTGGCAATTGGGTCTCTCATGCCTCCTGAATCTGTCAAGATGTCAAGGGCCAGCTCTAGGAGAGGCAGGGCCCAATGTGGGGCATTCCCGTGGGACCCCTCCCATCCTCCCCATGGGGCCCTCCACTCACCAATTTAATACCTAATGTGAGGCTGATAAGTAACAGGGCAGCTGGCAGGCTGTCTTGTTAATCACAAGTTTGTCTTTTGTTAAACCCAACTGAGAGAGCCACCAGAAATGCTCTGGCTTCTGGCCCCTGACTGCTATTGAAGGAGACACTAGAGTGTGTTTATTCCCCCTTTCCTGCCACTCCAACCAGGAGAGCTTTAAAAGGTGTAAAGCAATCAGACACTACCCCTTCATGGATCACTGCCTTGTCGTGGGTGAAGGAGCTTGAATAGCTCAATGAAGCTGAGAGCTATGCCATGTAGGGTTACCCAAGATGGACAGGTCATAGTATCCGGATAAGATACTTAATTAAATCCGGATAAGACAGAGGTGCTTTTGGTTCGGAAATCCACAGCTCAGGTATTGGACTATCGTCCTGCTCTGAATGGGGTTGCACTTCCTCTGAAGGAGCAGGTTCGCAGCTTGGGGGTTCTCCTGGATCCACAGCTACACCTGGAGTCCCAGGTGGCGGCGGTGGCCAGGGGAGCCTTTGCTCAGCTTCGGCTGATCCGCCAGCTGCGGCCGTACCTGAGCTGTGCGGACCTGGCCACTGTGACCCATGCCCTAGTGACATCTAGATTAGATTATTGCAATGCGCTCTACGTGGGGCTGCCTTTGAAGACGGTCCGGAAATTACAACTAGTACAGAACGCGGCGGCTCGGGTGGTTGCTGGGGCATGTCGGTTTGACTCTGTCGAGCCGTTGCTCCGGCGACTACACTGGCTGCCGGTTCTGTTCCGGGCCCAATTCAAGGTGCTAGTTTTGACTTTTAAAGCCCTTTACGGCTCGGGTCCGGGGTATTTGAGGGACCGCCTCCTTCCATATAATCCTACCCGTACTCTTAGATCATCTGGGGGGGCGCTTTTGACTGTGCCGCCACCAGGAGAAGTGAGAGGGGCGGCGGCCAGGAAGAGGGCCTTTTCGGTGGTGGCCCCCCAACTTTGGAATACCCTCCCCTTCGAATTGAGAACAGCCCCCTCTTTGTTAACTTTTCCGCGGAGGCTGAAGACCTTTTTATTTCAAAAAGCTTTTTAACTGTTGACAGGTTGGCTGGCTGGCTGGTTATACTTTTATACTTTTATATTTTATGATCCACATGGCTTGTTTTAAACTCTGTTTAATTTTTTTGTTTTATTGTATTTTAATATTGTTTAAATTGTTTTTAATGTTGTTTTTATATTTTTTATTGTTGTAAATGCCGCCTTGAGTGCCTTCGGGCAATAGGCGGGGTATAAATTCAATAAATAATAAATAATAATAATAATAATAGTAGAGAGTTCTGACTAAACGTGATCCACTGGAGGAGGAAATGGCAACCCACTCCAGTACCTTTGCCAAGGAAACCCCATGGACTACAGTATTAAAAGGCTAAATGATATGATGCCAGAAGATGAGCCCCTCAGGTCAGAAGGTGTCTACTATGCTGCTGGGGAAGAGCAGAAGACAAGTACAAATAGCTCCAGAAAGAGTGAAGTAGCTGGGCCAAAACTGAAAGGAAGCTCAGCTTGTCTGGAAGTGAAAGGAAAATACGATGCTGCAAAGAACAATACTGCATTGGAACCTGGAACGTCAGTTCTATGAATCAAGGTAAGCTAGACATGGTCAAACGCGAGGTGTTGAGACTGAACATTGACATCATGGGAATTAGTGAACTAAAATGGACAGGAATTGGGAGAATTTAATTCAAATGACCATTATATCTACTACTGTGGGCAAGAATCCTTTAGAAGAAATGGAGTAGCCTTCATAGTGAACAAAAGAGTGGGAACAGCTGTATTGGGGTACAACTTCAAAAATGATAGAATGATTTCAATTCGAATCCAAGGCAAACCTTTCAACATCACAGTAGTCCAGGTCTATGCCCTAACCACTGATGCTGAAGAGGAAGAAGTTGATCATTTCTATGAAGACCTACAACACCTTCTAGAATTAACACCAAAAAAAGATGTCCTCCTCATCATAGGGGATTGGAATGCTAAAGTAGGCAGTCAAGAGGTAATAGGAGGAACAGGCAAGTCTGGTCTTGGAGCACAAAATGAAGCAGGGCAAAGACCGAGAAGACTTTTGTCAGGAGAACACATTAGTCATAGCAAACACCCTTTTCCAGCAACACAATTGGCGAATCAAAGCCTTTGATTGTGTGTATCACAACAAACTGTGGCAAGTTCTTGAAGAGATGAGAGTACCACCTTATCTGTCTTCTGAGAAATCTTTATGCGGGTCAGGAAGCAACACTTAGAACCGGACATGAAACAACCGATAGGTTTAAAATTGAGAAAGGAGTACGACAAGGCTGTATACTGTCACTCTGCTTTTTTAAACTTATATGCAGAGTACATCATGAGAAAGGCTGGGCTGGAAGATTCACAAACTGGAATCAAGATTGCTGGGAGAAGTATCAACAACCTCACATATACAGACGATACCACTCTAATGGCAGAAAGTGAGGAACACCTAAAGAACCTTCTGATGAGGGTGAAAGAAGAAAGTGCAAAAATTGGCTTGAAGCTCAACATTAAAAAAAACTGAGATCATGGCCACCACTCCCATCACTTCCTGGCAAATAGAAGGGGAAGAAATGGAAACAGTGACAGAGTTTATTTTCCTGGGCTCCAAGATCACCGCAGATGGTGACTGCAGCCATGAAATTAAAAGATGTTTACTTCTTGGGAGGAAAGCTATGGCGAACCTAGACAACTTAATAAAAAGCCGAGTCATCCTGCTACCAACAAAGATTAGTATAGTCAAAGCGATGGTTTTCCCAGTAGCAATGTATGGCTGTGAGAGCTGGACCATATGAAAGGCAGAGCACCAAAGAATAGATGCTTTTGAATTACGGTGTTGGAGAAGACTCTTGAGAGTCCCCTGGACTGCAAGGAGGTCCAATCGGTCAATCCTCCAGGAAGTCAAGCCTGATTGCTCCCTGGAAGGACAAATCCTGAAGCTGAAGCTCAAGTACTTTGGCCACCTCATGAGGACTCTTTAGTAAAGACCCTCATGCTGGGAAAGATTGAAGGCAAAAGGAGAAGGCAGAAGATGAAATGATTAGTGAAGCAATGAAACGAAGCAATGAACATGAAATTGGGCAAACTCTAGAAGCTAGTGGAGGACAGGGAGGCCTGGCGTGCTGTGGTCCATGGGGTTGCAAAGAGTTGGACACAACTTGGTGACTGAACAGCAACAACAACCAGACACTAACTAGCCAGCATAAGCTGGCCCTGCAAGGAGGGGAGAGTAAAGTGTTGCTGTCATGGTAATTGGCAACCAAGTCTTACCAAACACATTTTTCTTTCTTTGTCTAAGGCAGTGAGACAGTTACATACAGAAGGTCGAAAAGAAGAGGCAAGGAGGGCAAAAGCTGTTTCAGAACTTTCAACACTCTCCTATCCACACTTATATAGGAGCAAGCCCCATTTACCTTGAAGGGACTTACTTCTGTGTGGATACCAGACAGCAAAACAAACAAACAAACAAACAAGCAAACAAACAAACCAAAACCACTTTTAAACTACTGCTAAGAGAACACACTCCCTATATTCACTCCATTGCTGACCCCCTGTCTCCTAAAGACTTCTCACTAGCACCTGGTACTTTATAAGATGTGCAGACATGCATGTCTTTTCAAGGAACTGGCACAACAGTCACAGTTGAAACACACTTTTAATCTAGTGCACTGGACCCCTGCACTACAACACATGCCATCCAGTCCCTACAAATAAGTTTACCAGATACACACTGGAGCAGAGTGCCTATACCTTTAACCATTGTATAGCAGAGGGAATTTGGGCAAGTGCAGCTCATAATGGAAGGGTTTCGAAAGCTGCACCTGCCAAAATTCCCTCTCTTGAAAACAGTCACTGTCATTTCACCCTCCCAGGCAACATCATCACTCCATTGTATGCAATGGACAAATCCAGCCCATTCCTAGGAACATTCATTCCCTTGCAACCCTTACTTCAATCCAGCCATGATCCCAGTGGGTACACATTTAGGATCACAGATGACTTCCACCAAGTTAAAAAAAAAGATGACTGCAATGTGAACAATTAGGGAGGGTTATATTGTGTGTTCCCACCCCATTCAGGGGATCACCATGTTAACACTTGCAATCCTAACACCTGTAATTCAGTAAGCAGCCCCACTCAAAACAAATGTATGTCACATAAAAGAATTTAGATGATCACCTATATTTTAAAGTTGATCTGTTAAATTCCTACTGATTTCATATTACAAAGTCCTCATGACAGGGATAGTTTTGAAAACAAGTTGTAAGCAGCAATGGGATTCACAGATTGACAAGGGGAACGCTGGGTGGGACTAATGCGGGGCTTCCGCATGATTGGCTGCCCGTCCGCAGCATTCCATAACTGTCCTGGCCTGGGGGGGGCTGCCCCCAGTTAGCGCGCCCCACCGCTGCTTGCCCAGGCACCCGGCGCGACCCTCACTTGTCCCCTGCAGCGAGCAGGAGGCCAGGACAGCTGCGGAACACTGCGGACAGGCTGCCACTCAAGCGGAAGTCCCGCCTAAGTCCCGCCCAGCATTCCCCTTGTCAATTTGTGAATCCTATCACTGGTTGTAAGGCAATTTATGGCATTCCAACAAAAATTGCCACTCAGTTTTGGCTGGAAAGACTTTATATTTGAATACTTGAGCTCTGAGTAGATGTGACTAGGATCCAGCTACTCACCTATTCACTAAAGCATCTCTCCCCCCCCCCGCGCAAAATTAAAGTTTTCTCTCTCAATCTTTTCCTGAATTCAAACCAAAAACTATCTTCCTTTGAAAAAGCTACACTTAACTGCACTCTGGAAGGCACTTAACCACCAAACTTCTTGTTTCTGAAGTTTCCTTACATTAGAGTAAGGTTTGCTGGGTCTGCTCTAGAGTAAGTGCTTCAAAATAAGGAATCAATGAATTCTGCCTCACATTTGCAAGCGGTGCAAGGAACTACTATAAATTACTTTTAAAGGTGAAGAAGCTATAAACCTAAGAAAACACATGGCATTTAGAGATCCTGCTCCTATGAAATCAAAACACAAAAGTTATCCAAACTAGCCTGAGTTGCTGTATTTGAGCCTACGTGTGCTTCCTTGGAAGCAAGCCTTTTTGAACACAGTGGGATTTACAGAGTACAGGCAAACATGCAGAAGCTTAGGCTGCATGGTGGGTTTTATAGGCACTCCCTCCAGAGGGGAATGATTCTTGCTTTTGCATCCTTTTTCTTCTTCTAAGGAGCCACTTACTTGCAGCATCTGCAGAAAACCCTACCCGTTACTGGAGTCTGACCAATTTTTCAAATAAATAACTGTCTATTTACCTTGTCACCTGCTGTAGCAGCCCACACCGAGCCAAGTACTTTTCCAGCGTTCATCCAGATATAAAATTTCCTCCTCATGACTCCAAACTCTGAAAGCCTACAGGCAGTGATGACCGGGGCCGTGATCGCGCCCATGGCAGGGCAACAAAACGTTGCCCTGCCCCCATGCATCAGCCCACCATGCCTCCCTGCACCTGGAATCGCTCCATTTTGGAGCGAAACGAGCGCCAGGGCGGGTGGGCAGGCCAAAAAGCACACTGGCTCCTCCGCGCGATGCTGCCTCACCGCTGCCAGAGCCTCCCAGCTGCCACCCCTGGCGACACCCTCCCCCCGCCCCTGCCTACAGGAGCGGGTCCTAGCACAGCTGGGTCCCACTGCCAGGTCCTTATTCCAACCTACAGTACAGAAGGGCAGCGGTGGCTGCCCTCCCATTTCCCCATCTCTGCTTGGGTGGGGGTAGGGTGGGGTGGGGAGATGGGGTTGGTTCTGCAGCCACTTTGCAAAGACTTGCCTCAGGCTGCCTCTTGCTCACGTGAAAAGGAGCAAGAAAACTAGCCCGCTTGCAGTTTGGTGCAGCTGAGTCAGAGCCTTAAATGGGAAATTGCAGTTGAGGAAAAAATGCACTCCAAGTGCGGAAGCAGTCAATTGTCTTCAAGCTTGCAGCTCCAATTCCCCTTTATCTGCTGTAAAGGGGAAATTTAAAAGGGAAATGGCAGCTGGGGGAAAACACACTCCAGGTGCAGAAGCAGTCAGCAAGAACAAACAGGGTGGGGCCCACTAGGGTGGGCCCCCCTAAAGCGCGGCCGATGTCGTGACATTGGTCACATTGGCTTAAGGACAGCCGTGCAAGATGTTTCTTCCAGTTTCAAAAGCCCTTCTCAACTTTCCAGTGACTGTGTGTGGCTCTGGATGTCTGGACCTCTACAGGATATTGCTCTAATAATCTTACCAGATGTGGGAACCATGGTCTCCTCAGCCAGCCTGAGAGGAGACCCATTGCTTTAGAAGGACTGCCTAGAAGAACTGACAATATTCAGGGCTGGAAAAGGAGATGGGGGGCAGAAATGATGCATATACTATCCATGTTCAATAGACTGTGCATGTAATTTAATTTGAAGGTGCTATTTTACTGCTGTGTGGGTGTGGCCACATCAGGGGGCATGGCTACTTCAGGGGGCGTGGCTATGCACACCCGCAATGTTGAAGTCAAGTCTGCTCCCCTGGACAGAATGGTTAGCTGCTGAAACTGTGTGAAAAATAGCAATAGAAAGCCCAGCTGCAGGAACTCTGCATCTGGGTGATGCAAGGAAGAGACAAATCCTTTCCAACTCAATTTATACATTTTTATAACCAGGCAGTCAATCTTTCATACATGGCTTCATTAAAATTCTGGAACAGCTCTTCTTTAAAGAGTTATGAGAGAAAAGAACCTGGCTAGTTTAAAAATAGTCATATAAATTTGTGACAAATAACAAATTTGTGATAAATAGTTTTAACCTGCTGCCTTCGCTCTGATCCTTTTGTGGCCATGTATTCTCCAGTGATCTTGGGTCTTTTTCTCCTATACATTTCCTCTGGACCATTATAGATTTGTAATGATTGGAAATGAGATGTGTGATCCTATGATCAGCATGTCTATACATGCTGTGCAATCCCATACATATTTACTTAGAAGTAAGCCCCACTGTATTCAATAGGGCTTTCTCCCATGTTAGTGTGCAAATGGTTGCAGCCCAAAACATCTTCTTTGAGAATCTTTAAAGGATGAATTTTGTTTGCATTTAAGTTCCCATATTAGAGACTGGAAAATGATTTTTCTCCAGGCAATAGCAGGTAGGGAACAAGTTAGCAGTTAGGTTTCCCCCTTTTTCTTCTCTTGTAACATTTTGTTGGTTTGCTTACTTAAATTTTCTTATATTTGAACAACACGTTTAATGTTGCTTTTTTGCAACATTTTCAGATAGCCTCCAAACAGAGAAATATGTTTTTCAAAAAAATTTCAAGGTGTTTCCAGGTACCTGAAAACTACCAATGCATTTGATAACTAATTTGTCATTTTAACCAACTGATAACCAACACACATTTTTAAGAGGCTCTGTCCTAGGTGCTGAAAATTCCCATGGAAGTCATGCAAAAAAGCTGAACTCACTCCAGAAAATCTTTTTTAAAAATTGTTTCCACAGATCATACAGCTCAGCTGTTGCAGGATCTTGCAGAGGAAGGCCCCTGCTTGGGCCTCCTGGAGTAAGAAGTGCCTGGTTGAAAAAAACTATTTTTGATCTGGCTATAGCAATAGCAAGACTAGGCATTTTACAGGCTTGTAATAAAGCCTGTTACTTATCTTTCATCCCCACTAATGAGCTAGAGAGAATTCTTCAGTAGCACAAGCTTCAAATGGGATGAATACCCTTTGTGAACAGCTTGAGGAAAAAATGGTATATTTTGCATTGAGCTGGCTTCACCAAAAACTAGCTATCTCTTTTGCTCTCTCTAATGGAAATTACGTGTAATTACTGGAAAGGGTTGCTGGAACCCTTCAGTGGAATAGAGCAGAAATAACATACCCCCTTCTTTGAAAAAAAAAAACCTGTACAGATAATGAGCAGAGATAAGAGAGGGCAACAGGGAAACGTGCTGTATTCCAGGGGTTCTCAAACTCCCCGTGGAGTCACTAGGGAGGTGTGGGCTGTACCAGGTGATGCATTTGGGTGTGTGACGCCATTACTGCCCAAAATGGTAATAACTTGGTATTTTTGAATAATACCATCATTATTTATCATTCAATGTGGAATTTACAGCAGAATTAAATGAAACAAACTGTGTTGAGTTATCTGTATGCTGTCAAACGTTATAGCCAAAAAACCAGAAAATTAAACACAATTGCAAACACAAACACAAAAGTCGATTTCTTGAACTCAAAACTGACCAATGAAACTGACTGAGCTGAGAGCCAATGAGGTGTTATGACACAGCAGGGAACCAATAAGGCATTAGTATGAGTCAACTCTCATTTCCATGTATCCGAGCTAATACTAGAATTGTTATTTAGTGTTGGGTGATCTTTATTATTATATATTAAAATAAAGAAATAAACCCTAGTGATGCTATTGAGGTTGTACATATGATATTTTGATTTATTCATTCTGTATGGTCTGTACGGAGAGAGATGATGTACTGATCTCCCACACTGGGTTATGCAAACCCTAGTGATGCCAATGAAAACTCCTTGGAAGTTTGAGAACCCAGGGAAGTGTTTGCAGGGTTAGGGGGAAAGCAGCAACACAATTGGGAGTATTGTGCTGCTGCCAGGGCTGAAGGGTTTTTTTTACATACAACACACAGCAACAGCCTCCTGGGGGAGGTCTGGGAGCTGGAAGACCCCTCTGCAGGGCTTCCTGCACCTCCAAACAGCTAAAAAAGTGGTCAATTGTTGTTTTTGTCATGAGAACGCTTCATCCCTGGCAGCAGCTGCCTTTGCCCTTCCCTCGCCCTTCCCTCGCCCCTTAAGGGGGAGAGAGTGGGCTTCTCAGGCTGGGGCAACACCCCAATTTGAGAATATCTGCTGTAATGGATTAGTGAGCTGTGAATTGACAGTGATCAGAGGCGTTTCTACAGGGATGGCAAAGCTCTAAGTGTTGCAAGAAGCCTTACCCTGTCATGCAAATCCCTCCTCTCCCTTGCTGCTGTAGCCAGTAAGCAACGCCAAGATTGGCTAAAATGGTGCAGGAGAGGAGTGATTTCCACTGCAAGGTAAGGCTTCTTGCAAAACTTAGAGCTTTGCCATCCCTGTAGAAACGTCACTGACAGTGATCAGAGTAAAAAAAGAAGAAGCCTGTTTTTCTATAAACCCTCCTAAAATGTGCACCAAAAATGTGCACCTCCAAGGATTCAATCATAGCTGATGGTCATTAAAAAGGCATAAATTGTGCTCTTAGCTAAGCAGCTAAGGTAAATAGATTGTTAATTAAGTCAGCCTGGAAAAACACAAAGGAGAACAGTTTGGCAAAAATAGGCCTGAGAACACAATTAGATGCCTTTGTGCAGATCTTCAATTTTTTTTAATTAATTATGTGTGTGTCCAGGGAAGGGGGTGGCTGGGGCCTCCCCGGCTGGACTTCTGCCTGCAAGGGGAGCACAGGGCCTGAACCAGAGGTTGGAGGTGGAGGCTCCTGTGAGCCACTCTGCTGGTCGCTGGTGGAGGGCAGGAGGCTAAGTCACCCAGTTCCTGCTCCTCCTCGTCGGCTTGCTTCTTACAGTACATGCAATCTAGCATGCACTCCAGCGAGCAGCCTAGACCTGACAGACCCACATCATTGGCCAGTGCAGTTTTAAAGCCAGTTGCTCAGCCCCACCAGGACTGTCAAGACCATCCTTGCTGGGGGCGACACAGCAGTTTCTGTAAGGGAAAGTCTTGCCTCACAAAACTTTCAGAATTCATCGAAAAGGTCAGGAGGCCACAATCCATGAGCAGACCTGTCCTCTTATTCCCTGACTGTGAAGTTTTCTAGCAGCCTTTGGTGAGGGACCATGTGAAATGCCTTCTGAAAATCCAGATATATAATATTATTATTATTATTATTTATTTATTAAATTTATACCCCGCCTTTCTGCCCGAAGGAACCCAAGGCGGCATTACAAAGTTAAAACACAATACATAATACATACATAATTACAATACATACATAATTGTTAAAAGACAATAATTAAAAGCAATATTAAAAAATCTATATATATAAAGAAGAGCCTGGGTGTGTGTGTGTGTATGTATGTTTCGCATAGGCTCCGCAACGCCTGGAGCGATCGGCACGAAACTTGGCACACATACACCTTGCGGCCTGGCGACAAACACTGCGGGGGTCAGGGCCCCCCAGCGCCCCCAGGAGTGGGGGTATGCAGGGGCCCTGCATAAATCAGTTGAAAACAGCTGTGATTGGCGTTGAATCTGTAGTTTCCGGGGTCGCTGAGGCAAGCGGCGACGCTCCTGATGCTGTGGGAGTCTGGGTTTGGCCCCCCCTCAGTGTGGGGGGCGGGAAGGGGTGCAAGACAAACCCCCGCCATGCCCCACTGTGACGCCTGGAGCGATTGGTGCCAGACTCGGCACATGTATGCCTTGCGGCCTGGCGACAAACACTGTGGGGGTCAGGCCCCCCCCAGCACCCCCGGGGGTGAGGGTGTGCAGGGGCCCCGAAGTGAAAATGGCCGAAAATGGGCGAAACTGGTGTCGAGTCCGTAGTTTCCGGGGTCGCTGAGGCGACCGGTGACGCTCCCAACGCGGTTGGAGTCCGGGTTCAGCCCCCGCCGTTGTGGGGGGCGAGAAGAGGTGCAAAACTCATAAACTCTGGAAGATCATTTTGTTACCCAGGCAACGCCGGGTAACAAAAAGCTAGTAAAATATAAAACAACCAATCCCATGGATCATAACATATACAAAAGTATAAAAAAGGATGCAAAAAACCAGCCAGCCTGTCAGCAACTAAAAGCCTGCTGAAACAAAAAGGTCATCAGCCCCTGCCAAAATACCGCCAAAGAGGGAGCAGTTCTTAACTCTAAGGGGAGGGTATTCCAAAGTTGGGGTGCCACCGCCAAGAAGGCTCTCCTACTGGCCGCCACCCCTCTCACCTCTCCTGGTGGCGGCACAGTCAAAAGGGCCCCCCCCCAGATGACCTCAGAGTACGGGTAGGCTTATATGGGAGGAGGCGGTCCCTCAGATACCCCGGGCCCGAGCCGTAAAGGGCTTTAAAGGTCAAAACCAGCACTTTGAATTTGGCCCGGAACAGAACCGGCAGCCATTGTAGTCGCCGAAGCAACGGCTCGACAGAGTCAAACCGATGTGCCCCAGCAACCACCCGAGCAGCCACATTCTGTACTAGTTGTAATTTCCAGACCATCTTCAAAGGCAGCCCCACATAGAGCGCATTGCAATAATCTAATCTAGATGTCACTAGGGCATGGGTCACTGTGGCCAGGTCCACGCAGCTCATCCCACCTCTGCAGCCCGTGAACAGCCAATAGGCTGTCAAGCCCCTGTCTGGTGCAACGAGGCTAGGGGCGGGCAGTGCCCGTCCACACACAAAATGGGCCTTTGCACCACCCCAAAGAAGACACAGGCTGTGGACCTCTGATGGTTTTTAGTTTTTTCGCCTACACCAGACTCTGGAAAAGGCAGGTTAGGGCAATCTTGGTTGGTCACTTCCATGACAGGTAGTGTGCGGGGAAGGGGTAGGCAGGTCATACATCTCGGTGTCCATCTGAGGCAGCATGGCCAAGGAGCAAGGCAGCAGGGTTAGTAACGATGGAGGTGATTGGGCAACAGCCCAAATGCAGCCTAGAGCCAGATGGAGCACCCAATGAGACCCCGGGGCTAGGCCGTTATTCCCCAACAACAGTGCCCCACATGTGTTTACGGTTATGTTATTTGGCTACTGCCCTGCTGCCATGTTAAATTGTTAATAAGTCAATGAAGTGGCACTAGTTTAATCCAAGCCACCTGTCTGGTATCTTATTTTGGTGGGGGTGAAGGCTACCTCAGAATGCCAGATGCAGGGGAGAGGCAGCAAGATATGAGTATCTGGTTGCCTTGGATGCTCCCTGAGGCACCTGGTGGGCCACTGAGAGATCCAGGAAACTGGACTAGGTGGGCCCTTGGCTTGATCCAGCAAGGGTTTTCTTATGTTTTTAAAAGGTCTATCCTTACCCTGTTCATAGAGCAAATTTCAAATCTTTTGGTGGGGCTAACTTTTTAAAATTCCTGTATTAACCACGAATTTGCAAACACATTGATGGTAGAATAACCATCTCGATTAGTTCACTAAACTTTTCCTAAAAATGAGCATGCCATCTAGTTGTGTCTGATTCTGGCTAACTTTATAGGTGAGCGCTCTCCATACTATCAAGCACGGC
The DNA here is from genome assembly GCA_029204185.1 of Lerista edwardsae. NCBI lineage: Eukaryota > Metazoa > Chordata > Lepidosauria > Squamata > Scincidae > Lerista > Lerista edwardsae. The sequence goes on along the minus strand of JAJKFI010000126.1, from coordinate 1,570,886 downwards.
TTCTTTCAGTTATTAGATCTTCATCTTTGTATCTGTTTTGATATATCAAGCCAGGGCATTATTTGCCTGGCCCTTCTTCTTGTTCCACTAACAATTCCTAACATCATTGACTTCTCTAATTAATTTGCATGCATGACATGGCCAAAGTAAATCTTGACTTCTAATGAGGGGAGTAGACAAGCATCCATTCACTTTGCTAGCCTTTAAAGCAGCAGCACCTCCTTCCAAAACAAACAATATGCCTTTGAAGCCCATACTAAACTCTTCCTTGCCTGCGATCTATAAAAACTCATATTCTTGTTTGCTAGCTACATTCTGATTGCTTTTACTTTCAAGCTTCCATCTGCAGCAAGTAGAAAGCATCTAGTAGCTACGTAGCACTGTAGTGAAAAGAGACTCAAGACTAACTAGAATTTTGATGTTTTGGCCTGACTCTCATCTGAATTGAGTCATATGTGTCATTAACTCTCACTCTGACTCGCTAATTTGGCCACTGACTCTCAATGAGTCAACAACTCAAATCAGTGTGCGCTACATTACTTGGTTGTGGTTTCCATGTTAGATAGAACTCTTTTGGAGATCTGGGAGGTGCCACAAAGTAACCACGACCAACTGTCATTTCATTCCTTCTAGACAGAAGAACAGCGTGGTGATGGAGGGGAGGGGGAAAGCTAAGATGTTTGAAAATGTGTCTGTTTAGGTTTTGGGTAGCTGGCTGCAGCAAGCACGAGGTGTGAGGAGGAGGAAGAAACACAAGACCTGGGTGGAAGCAGGCACTGCCAGTCAACTGAAGGGTGAGGGAGGCGGGAGCAGAGTTGTCTTGTCCATCTCTGAAGGTTCTGGCCCTTGATTGGATGAAAGAGTGGTCTGAGTTCTGTCTCTGGGTGAAGGAGGGGAGAGGGGGAGGAGTCTTGGCCATAGAAGAACATTGCTTAGCCGCAGGGGCGGGGAAGCCAGTTTTGTATGGAGCTTAAGGTTCCCTGCAGACATATGTGCTCACTCACTCGTGTAACAGCTGCAGGTCAGCCCAGCTTTAGTGGAAAACAGGTCTCACTGAATGAATGATGTGCCATAGCGGAGACTATTTTTTCCCTTTCTGTTCTTCTGAGTTCAGTTGTGATGTGAATGGCAGGGAGAGGTTTCGCCACGGTGGCTGGTTAGGAGTGAAGTGCTGTCAGCAGCGTATCACTGGGCTGCTGGAACATTAACATTAACTGTAAAACGACAACTCTGACAGCACCCCCGCACCTCCCATTTTGACCGTTTGTAGTTGCGAGTGTGCAAGCGCGCCTGACCCGCCACAAAGCTTGCCACAAAAAAACTTCTGACTCATGAAAATGACTTGTGAAATGTCAGGGTGGAATCTCCACAGGCGTGCGTTAGGGCTCGTGCATGAATCAATTCACCCGGGGGGGGGGAGACTCCTGAATTTACTCGACTTGAATTTCAAGACTGGTACACAACACTGCTAAGTAGCCATTAGCCAGCTGTGCTTATTTCAGTAAGGCATTCTTGGGCAATCAGCAGCCATTAAAGGAACACCTTTAGTACAAAAACCAGAGGCAAAGGTAATCTTACTTTGCATGGTGTTTACAATATCCACAAATTTTTAGAAACGTTTGTTTGAAATGTATGCACACACACACGCAGCTCCATTTCAAACAAACCTTGTGGCACCACAAGTGCTCTTCTTGGTGAGTGGGGGTGGGGCCTGAATGAGATGTCTCTATGGTGTGCGTGTATACATGATGACATCTCTGCTAACTGCTTCCAGGAGGCCCATTTTGGAATGTTTGAAGGCAGGGGCAGATGGGAGGGCCAAAGGAAAGCTGCTCTGCTTGCCCCACTAACATACAGCCCATAGATATCCAATATGATTGTTGCACTGGTGCAGCACCCAAATGGCATTGGTCACGTTGCCTTAAGGCCAGCACTGGTCTCATTGGGTGTGTTTTATTTAGATATTTTTAGAAGCATGCACTTGTTTATTTAATTAAAAACCTAAATTATGCTAGCAGATTTTTGAAATAATGCAGTCAAACTTCTCATATGCTCCTACATATTTCGCTGTGAATCTCTGGTTTCACCATCAACTAGGACTGGAAAACATTTACCCGCCTTGTCCAAGGCATTGAAAGTAAAAATGGCATAAAAAGCAATCAGATGGGCTGCGCTGTCCAACCCCCCCAAGACTGATGCAAACCTCTTGTGCCAACCGAGCGCAGTCGTGCACGTGCCGTGAAGCAAGCCCTGGCACAAGCCCCTGTCACCACTCCTGGCAGAGGGTGGTCTGGGAGGTGGTCCAGCCTGAGGAGGTGAGTGGAGCTTGGAGCATCCAACCCACATTACATCCCCAGGCTGCACGGGGAACTGACCGGCTCCCGCTATATAGTTGGCACATATCTGAGTAGCCCATAGGGCTGGCTGGCACCTACCCCAGGGTGAGGGGATGAACGTGCCCTTGTCCCATGGAGACTCCGGCGCAGTCCCAACCTATGCTGGATGCAGCACAGGCTCACTGGCCTCTGCTGTTCCGGCACAGGTTAGGATTGTGTCCTGAGTTAAATTAGATGTGATCATAAAGGAGAGCTTGTACTGGATGTTGGCCTCATGCTTGGTTAAAGTGGGACCATTGTTTGTACCATTTGAGATGGTGCTGAGAAAATAAAGAAAAGTGTTCAACCAGCCAACAGTATTTATATACTGCTTTTCAACAAAAAGTTCACAAAGTAGTTTACAGGCAAAAATACAATAATACATGTTTCCCTCTCCCAAAAGGGCTCACAATCTTAAAAAATTGGGGACATCTGCAAGTTCAATGGAAATTGCATATGCTTAGAGTTGAGTAACAGAAGATAGGAATCCCTCTAACTTGTACCACTTACATACATTCTTATGGTGAAAATATTTTTAATGTATGCATTTTTAAAAGGTAAAGGTTTCCTCACAACCGAATGGTCTAGTCGTGACCGATTGTAGGGGGCGGTGCTCATCTCTGTTTCTAAGCCAAAGAGCTGGCTTGTCTGAGGAGAAGTTTCCGTGGTCATGTGGCCAGCATGACTATACGCATGGAATGCTGTTACCTTCCCACTGAAGTGGTAGGTACTTATTTATCTACTTGCATTTTTACGTGCTTTTGAACTGCTAGGTTGGCAGGAGCTGGGACAAGCAACGGAAGCTCACTCGGTCGCATGGTCTTGAACTCCCAACCTTCCGGTCAGAAGGCCCAGCAGCAGCACCACCATGTCCCTATGCATTTTTAGATGCGTGCTTTTTTAAAAAAAAAGTAAAAAAAAATCCCCCATGTAAAATGAGATATGTCTTTTTATATATTCAAGGAGAATAAACATTTTCCACTTGCAAATTGTAAAAGAAAAATCTGTCCACACTGTTGATGGGAGGCTTACCTACAAGGGTGGCCCTGGTTGTGGCACCCGCGTCCCGTGGCACCAACACTTCATGGTACTGCTCACCAGCCAGGGTGCTGTACACTACCTTGAAGTTCTCCACCTCTGCCTCACTGTTGTCCCACTCAAGCTCCAGGCTGTCAGATGTTCGAGAGAGCACACGGACGTTCTTGGGAGCATCAATTTCTACATTGAAAAATGAAACAATAGGATATTTCTTCAGTTTTTTTGCCCTTCTCTGCCAATGTAATCTGTGTGCCAATGTAATCTGTGTGCCAGTCACTATAGGCAATTGTTGTAGGAAAATTAGCAGCACTTCACATAAATAAGGTATTTTCAAGTATTCATCTTTGCTCGACATTGGGAAAAGTTGGCCACGTATTTTGGAGCTTTTTCTAATGCAACGCTTATTAGAATGCAATGCTTATTAGATCCAGTTTTCCAAGGCTGATGCAGCCATGCCAACAGGGCGTGTGCTGCTTCCTGCAGTGGAGGGGCAGTCACAGAGGCCACCTCAAGGTAAGGGAACCTTGCTCCTTTATCTTGGGGCTGCATTGTGGCTGCATCTGTGCTGGAAAATTGGGCAGGACTGGGCCCTTAGGTCCCAATCCTATTCCCCCAACTGATGCAACAGCACCAAAGGGGCTACCTCTTCTCTAGGTAAGTTGTGGTAAGGGGGGGTCTACTTGCACCTGCGCTAGCTAAATAGCTGGAATCCCGTTGCTGCATTGTTTTGTCTTCCCTTGCCCCTGTTCTGCCCTCCTTCTTCCTCCTGCCTCCCCCACCACCTGACCTTACCAACAGTGGGTGGCTCCAGATCTGATGCTGCTGGCAGGAAGGTGCTGGCCTTCCCACCAGTCATCCCGGCAGCATGCCACCAAGTGCACTGCTGGAGCACCTTTTCCAACTGGTCATAAAAGTACACCAACATTGTCTGCCCTGGATAGGGTTGGGCCGTTAGATTTCTTGTGTTCTCATCTTCCTGTATAATTCATAGAGTTTAAAACAATAATTCTTGCCTAGAGTCAAAGAGCCAGTTTATTCATTAAGTAATATGACTGATAACCTCTTATCATTTATGTTATGCATTAAAATGTACAATGCACTTCAAGGCCTTTAGCTAATTATAATTGGAGCACATTGTTCCAGTTTATATAATGTGTAGGTTGGATAATCTACTGCATTTCTTAATAAGATATTTGGATGGGTAATAGTTTAGAAATGAAATTAGCTGAATAGGTACCCAATCCTGAGCCCTACAGCTTTAATCCCCCTATTGACTGTGTCAATTCGTGTTCTGGTCAAGAAAGAGAGACTGGGTTTCTTGACATGCAAAATGATTGTGTCTTGGAGCAACTTGTCATGGAGCCCACCAGAGGACAGATGATTCTGGCTATAATACTGTGTAACACTGGGACCTGGTTAGGGATGTCAGTGTTACTGGGACCTGTGCTTTTTAACGTATTCATAAATGACCTAGAAACAGCGCAATCCTATACTGGCATTGCATCGGTGCTGCGCTCTTGTGCTGATCTTGTGCTGTTGCAAACGTGATATCAGGCGCATCTGCATGAGAGAGTCGGGCGCTGGACTAGTGCAAGCAGCAGTTCTGGCACATGGGCGCTGCTGTGTCCGTCAGCTGCTCCAGCTGTGCACTGGTCAAGCATAAAAGGGCGGTGCACTGGGCGGCAATGGGGGTGGCGGTGACCAACGGCCATTGTGCCCTATTCTAAGCTCCGTCTCCAGCCTCAGTGGCTCCAATTCAAGCTGCTGCTATGCATGCTGACCTGTGCCTGCAAATCAGCAGGTGCAAATCTGAGCAGCCCCATAGGGCTGGCTGGAGCTTACCTGGGTGCAAGGGGAAAACTTCCCTTTACCCTGCTCTGTGCTGCCTCCCAATGGCCTTAGGATGCAGCCCTGCTGCACTGGCCTTACTAAGACCGCACTGCTTAGAATTGGGCTGTAAAGCTTTCCAGGTGGTGAAAACCAGAAGGGAATGTGAAGAGCTCCAGAAGGATCTCTCCAAACTGGGAGAATGGGCAGTAAAATGGCAGAAGCATTTCAATGTAAATAAGTACAAATTAATGCATATTTGGGGGGGAATTCAAAAAATTCACATATAGATTAATGGGTTCTGAGCTTTCTGTGCAGACCAGGATTGAGATCTTGGGTTGCTGGTGGACAGCTCAATGAAAATGTCAACCCACTATGCTGCAGCAGTGAAGAAGGCCAATTCCATGCTAGAGATAATTAAAAAGGGGATTGAGAATAAAACATCCAATATTGTATTGCCATTGTACAAGGCGATGGTAGGGCTGCACCTGGAGTATTGCATACAGTTCTGGTTGCCACATCTCAAAAAGGACATAGTGGGATTACAAAAAAGAAGAGAGCAACCAAAATTATTACTGGGCTGGGACACGTCCCTTATGGGAAAGGTTACAACACCTGGGGCTCTTCAGTCTAGAAAGAACGCGCCTGACGGGGGACATGACTGAGACATACAAAATTATGCAGGGGGTGGATAGAGTTGGTAAGAGGGAATCTATTTCCCCTCTCTCACAATACCAGAACCAGGGGACATTCTCTAAAGCTGAGTGTTAGGAGAGTCAGAACAAACACATATCGATTCTAGACCAATAATTGTGTGCATTTGAATAATAAGTAAATCCCCTTTTTTGATGGTTCTGTGTCGTTTGTGTAATATATATTGAACAATACTTGGCTCTTGCTGACTCTTTTAGTGATACTAGAACTGTTAGTGTAGTTCTAACCCACTAGCTCAACCGGCGCAGCTGATGGGTGCAGCAGCAGTACAGTGACCGATTCCACACCGCAGACACACCTGACAGAACATTTGTGACTGGTCCGGGGCAAGAGCGCTGTGCCGGCGCAATGCTACTATAGGATTGCATTCTGGGAGAAACCTGGCTTGGCAGCACAGCATGGGAGGGGACTCATGGAGTTGCAGTGGATCACAAGACGAACACGAGTCAGCAGTGTGATGGAGCTGCAAAGGTGGCTAATGCAATTTTAGCCTGCATTAATAGAACCATAATTTCCAAGTCGAGAGAAGACATGGTTCTGCTTTACTCCACATTGGAGTAAATCTGGAGATCTAGTTCTGGGCACTTCAAGTTCAAGAAAGATGCAACCAAACGGAGCAGGTTCAAGGAAGAGCAACAAAGATGATCAGAGGCCTGGAAACAAGTTCTATGAGGAAAGAACTTGTGATACAAGTTTTTGATACAATTGACCATAGTATTCCTCTGGATCGGGTAGCGAAGCTGGGGTTAAAGGGAACTGCTCTGAAATGGTTCCACTCCTTCCCGGGCTAATAGGTCCCAAATGATGGTGCTGGGGGACTCCTGCTTTGCACTTTGGCCTTTACAATATGGAGTGCCTCAGGATTCTATTTTATCCCCCATGCTCTTCAATGTATACATGAAACCACTGGGGGAGATCATCGGGGTTTTTTGAGTGGGGTGATGACCAATATACTGATGACACTCAACTCTACCTCTCTTTACCATCCCAAACTGAAGAGGCTGTGAAGGTCCTGGGGCGCTGCCTGGAGGCAATTGGGCCAATAGGTTAAGGCTGAATCCAGAAAAGACAGAAGTCCTCCTGGTCAGGAAATCCTCACTGCAGACACAAAGTCTTCCACCCACTCTGAATGGAGTGACACTTCCCCTGCAAGAACAGGTGCGCAGTCTAGGAGTGCTCCTGGGCTCTCAGTTGCCTCTGGAGAACCAGGTGGCAGCTGTGGCTAGGAGTGCATTTGCCCAGCTTCTACTGGTGCACCAACTATGACCATACTTGAGCCATTCTGACCTGGCCACGGTGATCCATGCATTAGTGATTTCAAGGCTGGACTACTGCAACTTACTGTATGTAGGGCTTCCCTCAAGAACAGTTTGAAGGCTACAGTTAGTGCAAAATGCAGCAGCCCGGGTGGTTACAGGGGCTAGACGGTTTGACTCAGTAGGCCCACTCCTTCAGCAGCTGCGGTGGCTGCCCATTCACTTCCGATCTCAACTTAAGATGATGGTACTGACCTTCAAGGCCCTTCATGACTTAGCTTACTTAAAGGACCGTCTTCTCCCATACATACCAGTTCGCCCTCTTAGGTCATCTAAAGGGGCTCTCCTTCAAGTGCCCCCTCTGTCCCAAGTTAGAGATGGCGGCTCGGGGACGAGCCTTCTCTGTAACAGCTCCACAAATATGGAATTCCCTTCCAGCAGAATTAAGAACAACACACTCCCTCACGACCTTTCGGAGAGGGCTCAAATCATACCTATTTCGTGTGGCCTTTGGATGATTGCATGGCTGTCTGCCCTCTGTCCCTCTGGTACAGTGTCATAGTTTTGCTCACTCCCTGGTCAAATGTTTTTTTCCCTCCCCCCAAACAACCTGATATGGAGAATTAGGTCTAATTTTATTCTTGTTACTCTCATTGTTCCTGTTAATGTTTAATGATGTTGTTGTTTTTTTTTAATCCTTGTTCTACTTATTGTAACCACAATACTTTGTACTTTGTTCTCTGTGAGCCGTCTTGGGCATTTGCTTCGGCATGGGAAAGGCGGAGTATACATAAAAAAAATAAAAATAAATAAATAAAAATTGCGGGAACTGCCCCATCCCTCCTCTGGACTACTTGGGATTGGAAGTGTTCCAGATTTCAGAATTTTTCAGATTTTAGAATCTTTACATAAACAAATATTCCAAAGCTGGATGAGCAAGAGGCACTAGTGGCTGTTGCTGGTGGTGTTCTGCATTTTTTAGATTGTGAGCCCTTTTGGGACAGGGAGTCATTTAACTTATTATTATTTGCCTGTAAACTGCTTTGTGAACTTTGTGTTGAAAAGCGGCATATAAATACTGTTGTTGAGTGAGAGTGTGCTATAATAGGAGACAGCAGTTCAGACTTCCCTCCCAAAATCTTTTAGGAGATACAGATGCTGAGAGGGGAGAGGGTTAATGCCTGCTGACCCTTCCTTTTGCTAATCTTGTCTGAGAGGGAGGAAGGGGTTAATGCCTGCAGGTTCTGCCTTAACTAAACTTTGCTGCTGAGTCTCTCCCCCCCCCCCCGTGGAATGAGGGCGTTAGGCTGTGCTGCAGCAGCACTCACTTTAGAGCAGTGTTCTTCAAAGTTCTTCACAGTTTCAAAAGCAAAAAACAACAACCCGAAGAGGGGTGTACCTGTTACAAAGCGGGTAGTGGCAGCATCACTTTCATTGGTCCCACGAACAGCGGTGATGGAGACTTCGTACGGTGAGCCGGGTCGCAGCGCCTGCATGGAGTACTGGCTGAGGGGAGGCTGCAGCCGGAAGGTGGTCTTTCCCCCTTCCCCATTCTCTAGCCCATACTTCAGCAGAATGTAGTCCACTTTAGCTCGAGGTGGAGTCCACTCAACAAAGGCCACCGTGTCTGAGACATCTCGCACCAGTATCTGGGTTGGCCCATCAATTACTGAACATAGAGTAAATGCGTAAATAAAAGAAAATAGGCAAATTACAAAAGAAAGAAGCAGGAAGTCTTGCAACAATAACAACAACAATAAAGAGCACAATGCTATACTGCACTGGAATGGTGAGGTCGACGGGGCTGCGCCATATTAATGCAGTATAGGCGAGGCTGGAGCCTCCCCGCGCAAACTTGCCATAGGGAAGGTGCCAGCGTCCCCAATGCGCTCCTTGGATCTGCACCTGCTAAATAGCTGCACGGCCTCCTGAACAGGCTTAGGATTGGGCCCGCCCACAGCCTGCCCAGAACCACCCTCCCCCCGCCTACTCCCACCCTCGTGCCAACATGGTGCCTCCCCTGCACTAGCCTGCAGCGCCGGTCTCAGTACCTTAGTGCTGAAGCTACGGGCAGCGTGGGGTTGCGCTGAAAGTGCAATAGTCCAAACAAGACTAGAGTGCAAACTGAAGATCTTAGTACTGGGCCACTAGTTTGGCAATAAACTACATATGTACTACTGATCCAGCTATGCAAAAGAATTCTATTCTTGACCACAGTGCAAGGACCATGTGTGTTGTGACACAATGCAACCAAAATCTGAAACACAGATCTGTTACAGTAGACCAATGAAAATGTGCACATACTGTACATTTCCTTGTTTGTGTAACTGACATCTGAAAAATAGTTGGCAGATCAGTTTCTATAGAATTTTGTTATAAGTGTCGTGGCAGTCCAAGTATAGTTTGGTATCTTGGTACTTGGTAACTATACCTAGTTTGGTACAGATATCAGTTTGGTACATTACTTCATATATAGGATTTTTAATTTCAAGGGACTTTACCTTTTAAATTGCATGTATACATTTTTATTTTTTCCATTTATAGGTGAGAAACTGTTGCTATGATATAGCAACTTGCTACAAAATAGGACCAGAGTAAAAAGTAACTGATCTGCAAAGCTAGGTCTAAATTTGCATTAGACTGTATTGAATCTTTAGGAAACAGTGTTGTTGGATGGTTGCCCAAGGGAGGGGAGATCTGAAGGGGAAAAGATTTTGTGTGTTGATTTTCCAAATTATTTCTCCCATGCATTTTTAATAAAATATGAGAAAGTATATTTTACAAGTTTGTTTAAGTTACAAGTAAAATCAAAGGGATCTAACAAAAGTCTGAAGGAAAACAAGATCTTCACTCACCATCTTGTTCCAACAAATAATCACTTCATTAATGATGTCATTAAATACTTTAACCAGACCTTACCCTAACATGGGTTTTTTTCTTGAGTAATTTTGACCACCATTTCATGTTACAGGCAAATACATGGATGCTGCTATAAAGTATTAAACACAGGATTATCAATTATAATCTTTCTAACCCTAACCTGGAGTTAGGCCAGTAAAGTTTGGCTGGCACAAGAGCCACCGTAAAGTGCATTTGGACCACTGTCAGAGTCAGGAAGGATGGCACATATCTGTGTACTGGCTTCTCTGTCTCCAAGATAGGTCCAAACATACTCTACGGTGTCCCTTGTACCAGCCAAACTTTGCTGACCTAATTGTGCCGGCCTAACTCCAAGTTAGGATTGCACCCTAACACTGTTCTGTATGTGGGGAGGACCCTACATACATCGCCTTGAGTTTCTTGGGGAGGTTGTGGCATTCAAATATGCATGTTGCCTCCCTGGCATACAGGTGCCTCCCTGGGGCACCTGGTGGGCCGCTGTAAGATACAGGAAGCTGGACTAGATGGGCCTTTGGCCTGATCCAGCAGGGCTCTTCTTATGTTCTTATGACTCAATGTGAATATTTTTATTTATTTGAAGAACTTATGCCCTGACTTTCCACCCTTGTAGAAGTCCAAAACAACTTGCATAAACAGATAATGCAATAATATAAGGACACAAAAGTACTAACATCACAAATAAAAGCAGCCATAAAACAAGACAGAAGCCCTGGTTAAAAGCAAGGCAGAATAAAATACAAAGTCTTAAGATCCTTACAGAAGGTGACAGTCCCTCAATTACTAAGTTCTAAACCATTTATGGCACAATCCTAATCAATTTATCAGTACTGACATAGCTGTGCTAATGGGGCATGTGGTGCAGCCTGCAGTGGAGTGGTAGTCATGGAGACCTCCTCAAAGTAGGGAATGTTTGTTCCCTTATCTCGGAGCTGCATTGCCTTTAGCCCAGTGCTGGAAAATTAGTTAGCATTGCACCTTTAGGACTTTAACCAAGTGACACTCTGGATTTGGAACATAGAGGCAGCCAATGGAAGTGAATTAAGAGTGGCGTGAGATGGTCATGATCCCTAGTTCCCATAAGGAGTCTAGTGGTTGGGTAGTCTTCAAAGACAGTCTATCATAAACAACATTATAATAGAACAACCTAGATGTTACCAATGAATGTGCAGTTGTAACCAGGTTCCATCCAATCCAAGGTGTGGTTGGTTTGCTCCTCGCCATGACTAACTCCTGACAATCCAGGGCTCAAGGCTGGATACAGGACCACCCCTGAACTGTGTATCTTCTACTCATATGATCAACAATTTGTATCCCTCTAACATGGATCGTCTCCTAGTTTGCCTCCTAACTAACAGTACTTCTTTCTTCTCCAGATTTAAACTTTTTTGCCCTTATCCAGTCCATTACCAATGGCAAAACCAGTTCAGGACCTCCACAGTTTCCTTGGATGAAGACTGGAATGAGAGAAGGGTGGGGGTGATGCATTCCCTGATAATCTCCCCAGAGATTTCATGTAGACCAGTGGTTCCCAACTGTAGGTCAGAACCCACCAGTGGATTGCAAGCCAATTTCAGGTGGGTCACAAAGCATCTAGAAGAGCCACACTGAACATTTGGGAAGATGGCAAGATTTTCTCAGGAAAGCAGCAGGCTCTGGCATCACATTGATGGCACCTCCGGCCATGACATCACTTCCGGTGAGTCCCAGACACATTGTCATTCTAAAAAGTTGGTCCAGGAGCTAAAGAGTTTGAGAACCACTGATACAGACATTAAAGAGCATGGAGAACAGAATAGAACCCTTCTGAACCCTGAAGGACACCAAAAGCTAATGGCCATGGCCCCAAACAGTAGTCTCCCAACAACAGCTGAGCCACCACAACAAAGTGTCTCCAAACCCTATCCTGGCAAGGCAGTCCAGAAAGACACCATAGTTAATCATATCAAAGCCACTGAGAAATCCAGAAGAACCCCAGGGATGCACTCCTCTAGTCAGCTGTAGGTTATACACCAAGGCTCTCTCAGTTCCAGAACTGGGCCAGAAACCAGATTGACATGGAACCAGAAAAACAGCTTCCTTTGGAAATTCCTGAAGCTTTGACTTGGTCATAATTGTTGCTTCGTTGGTAGCAGATAGGAATTCTTTTTCCCATCATAAGTGTTTCTTACCCCAGCTGGCTTGGGATAGGATTCTGCAGGGGGAGGGACTCTCTGTTCTCAGAGAGAACATAATTCTGTCTGCAGAATTCTTGCTAGGTGACTTATTTGGTTCTGGGGAGGGGCTTGCTCCTCAGCGATCATGAGTCCTTTGCTACCATGGTATATGGCAGGCAACGGCAGGAAGGGACAGGAATGGCAGCATACTGACAGCTATGCCTGCAGCTACCAGTGAAGTGCATGGGGTATGTGTGGGTGTGACTAGCTGGGTGGGCTAGCTGTGGACAGGGTACAGTGTCACATGCCAGACCAAGGACTGCTTCCTCTGACAGGTCCATGTGCTACAGCCTCCCAGTCAGGAGTGCCTGTTTGCAGTGAAGCAAGTTGATAAATGCTGGATGGAGTGTTCTTCGTCAGTCTCCTACTGTAGCTGGGAAGTTAGAGAGCACCTTTGTGAAGTACCTGGTGTGGATTCAAGACCTGCCCCGTCTTCTTTTGTCCCTGCCATTTGTGTAGCTGGCTGGTGGCTAGTCACGCAAAAGGTGAGTGCCTTGCTGTTTAGGTCAAGTCCCTTGGCTGGGCTCATCTTCCCTGACCCCCAGCTGGTGTCTTTACTTGTGCTCCTTGCTGATGCCATTGTGACTCCTATCTTGTGTCTTGTTGTGTGTGTGTATGTGGTGTCCTTACAGCAAGGTTGCAAGTTGGGCCTATTGTGTTGCTCCTAGTGGTTGGCAGGATTGGCCACTGCTCAGTTCACACTGTATAAATTTGCCTGGCTCCCAGAAAAGTTGTTTTTAGATTGGGGTAGACTGGCCCCATTGATATCACACTAAGAACACTTGGACATCACACCAATAATGTGCCAAATGATTCCAGCAAGACAGCCAAGCCATATAATTCAGGGGAAGGCAAAAAAATCCCCCAAATAGATGTGCATATATACTAGACGACTGTTTTTATTTTTAATGTGGGACTACAGTACTGAACAGCCAAGCCTTAAGCATCTCCACGCAGAAGGAAACCTCATTGTGTTTATTAGGGCCTACTCCCAAATAAGTGCACATCAGATTCTAACCTTAATTGCATTGTTTGTTGTTTCACTTGTAATTAATTAATTAGCTTGTCCCAAATAACTGAGCAGTATAGAAATGTAATAAATTCTCTAAGGGTAACTGATGGTTTTGCCTCCAAAACTGGGTTGCCAGTTTTATTTCTGGCAGACTGGCAGGACTTCTGTGTCTTTAACAGGCAAAAAGCCTTGGAAACAGAAAATGCAAGGTGGACACAAGTACAGAGTAGCATAGAAACCAGGAATGGGATAATATGTGTTTGGAGGAGCACTCATGCAGAGTTACTAGAGGGTGTAAAATGATTGTATCTGTTTATTGACTCCATGTGGGAATGGAGCCACAGGCACCAAGGGATCTTTAGTTAGATCATGAAATTCCCTTGTGCTGTCAGAAGTTATTGTAATTATGGAGTCCAAGTACCCACCCACAGAGACAGTTGCCTGTTGTATCTTTGCTTGATTCATTGCTCCGACCTTGCCTCTTTTGAATCAGTGTTGTTCAGCGCAAGTAATTCTGTCACATCTCTGTGGGTCATTTAGGGCTCAATCCTAACCTGGAGTCAGGCTGGCACAGTTAAGCCAGCAAAATTTGGCTGGCACAAGGGCCACCGTAAAGCTTGTTTGGACTACTCTTGGAGTCAGGGAGGATGGTGTATGTCTGTGTGCTAGCCTCTGACTCCAAGAGTGGTCCAAACGTACTTCATGGTGGCCCTTGTGCCCGCCAAACTTTGCTAGCCTAACTGTGTCGGCCTAACTCAATGTTAGGCTTGCACTCTCAGTCACTCTTGGTGAAAAGATACAGCAGAATTATTCACTCTCAGAGAAGCTGCCCATCGCATCTCTGCATGAATCATGGTTCTAGGATTTGCTCCTTCCAATCAGAAAGTGTGGTCAGAAAATGTGAGTTCAGCAGAAACATGTGGGGGTTCCACTGAAGGTGTTAGCTCCTACTCAAAATCCATCCAACTTTTTTTTGGGTGTGTAAACATGAAGTCAACATGGCCAAACATGGTCAATGTGAAGTCAAACATGGGCCAAAACCGGAAGGAAGCTCAGCTGTGGATGTGTCTGGAAGTGAAAGGAAAGTAGGATGCTGCAAAGAACAATACTGCATAGGAACCTGGAACATCAGATCTATGAATCAAGGTAAGCTGGATGTGGTCAAACGCGAGGTGTCAAGACTGAACATTGACATCATGGGAATTAGTGAACTAAAATGGACAGGAATGGGAGAATTTAGTTCAGATGACTATTATATCTACTACTGTGAGCAGGAATCTTTTAGAAGAAATGGAGTAGCCTTCATAGTGGACAAAAAACAGCTGTATTGGGGTATAACCTCAAAAATGATATGCCCCCAACTCACAGCAAAAAAATTTCTTTAAGAAACTACACCAGATACTAACTGAATGGGGAGACATGGATTTCTGGGGGACTTTAATGCAGTAACGGATAGAAAATTAGTCAGAAAAACAAATAAAAAAACAAAAAAAGGCACAATTCTACCACGAATTTTTTGGGAAATGATTGAAGAAAGATCACTTATTGATGTATGGAGACTACAATATCCGCAAAGAAAAGTATATACATATTATTCTAGTAGACACAACTCCTGGTCAAGATTAGGTATGTGCTGGATTTCGACAGAATGGACAGAAGTTACGTTGGAAGCAGAAACACTACCAAATACTTTTGCAGACCACAATCCTATATTAGTTATTATAAATAAAAAATAAGCTATTTTTAAATGAAGAAGACAAATATATTAAGAAGATGTACAAATACTTAGACTCAAAACAGAAGATGAAACGATAAAAGAGACAATGATAAAATGGATGAAAAATTTTAGTTATGAGATAAATGTAGAAGATTGGGAACAGATTTGGAATACGAATATAAAACTTACAAAAGCGTCAACATTTAAAGAAAATATCTACCAAATGTTTTACAGATGGCATCTATCACCAGACCTCATAGACAAAATGTATAAAGGATCTTCAAACCGATGTTGGAAATGTGAGGACTTAACAGGCACATATTATCATATGTGGTGGACTTGTAAAAAAGCAAAAGAATTTCGGAAATCTATACATGACTGGACTCAACAAATTTTGAAATGCGATATCCCATTAAAACTGGAGCTTTTCCTTCTCAATATTGTATTGATAATACAAGATAGACAAAGTAGGTATTTAGCAATACATATTATCACTGCGGCGAGATTAGTGTATGCACAAATATGAAAGAGTAGTGTAATTCCAAAATTAGAGAAGTTGATAGAAAAATTATATGATGTAGCTGAAATGGATATCTTGACTGAAAGACTTAGAGAAGGAAATTTGTGCAAAATTGAAAATTACTGGAAGCCTTTTTATGAAGGGATTGATATACAATCAAAAATTGAGTAAATGTATTAAGATGTAATGTAATGATTTGTTTAAGATAATAATAGATTAGAAATACTGCTATCCCAAGACAGTAATCCTTCTGTGTTATCCCTAGTGTCCCCCTCCCCCAAGTTACCATTATCCTATACTATGTCCTTATATTGAAATCAATAAAAATCTTTTTAAAAAATGATAGAATGATTTCAATACGATTTCCAGAGAACAGCAAGATTTCTCAGATTTCTCAGATTTCCAGAGAACAGCAAGGAGAGATAAGAAGGCCTATCTAAATGAGCAATGCAAAGAAATAGAGGAAAACAATAGAATGGGAAAGACTAGAGATCTGTTCAAGAAAATTGGAGATATCAAAGGACAATTTCGTGCTAAAGTAGGCACAATAAAGGACAAGAACGGCAAGGACCTAACAGAAGCAGATGAGATTAAGAAGAGGTGGCAAGAATACACAGTGGAACACATAATGCAGATCTGAATGTTCCTGATAACCACAATGGTGCGGTCACTGAACTTGGACCTGACATCCTGGAGAGTGAAGTCAAGTGGGCTTTAGGAAGCATCACTAATAACAAAGCTAGTGGAGGTGACAGCATTCCAGCTGAGTTACTCAAAATCTTAAAAGATGATGCTGTCAAAGTGCTGCACTTCATATGCCAGCAAATTCGGAAAACTCAACAGTGGCCACAAGACTGGAAAAGATCGGTTTACATTCCAATCCCAAAGAAGGGCAATGCCAAAGTTAGTTCCAACTACCGCACCATTGCACTCATTTCACATGCTAGCAAGGTGATGCTCAAAATCCTACAAGCTAGGCTTCAGCAGTATGTAAATCGAGAACTACCAGAAGTGCAAGCTCGTTTTCAAAGAGGCACAGGAACTAGAGATCAAATTGCCAACATTTGCTGGATCATGGAGAAAGCAAGAGAGTTTCAGAAAAACATCTACTTCTGCTTCATTGACTATGCTAAAGCCTTTGATTGTGTGGATCACAAGAAACTGTGGCAAGTTTTGGAAGAGATGGGAGTACCAGACCACCTTATTAGTTTTCTGAGAAACATGTATGTGGATCAGGAAGCAACAGTTAGAACCGGACATGGAACAACCGATTGGTTTCAAATTGGGAAAGGAGTACGACAAGGCTGTATACTGTCATCCTGCTTATTTAACTTATATGCAGAGTACATCATGAGAAAGGCTGGGCTGGAAGATTCACAAACTGGAATCAAGATTGCTGGGAGAAATATCAACAACCTCACATATACAGACGATACCACTCTAATGGCAGAAAGTGAGGAACACCTAAAGAACCTTCTGATGAGGGTGAAAGAAGAAAGTGCAAAAATTGGCTTGAAGCTCAACATTAAAAAAAACTGAGATCATGGCAACCACTCCTATCACTTGCTGGCAAATAGAAGGGGAAGAAATGGAAGCAGTGACAGACTTTATTTTCATGGGCTCCAAGATCACCGCAGATGGTGACTGCAGCCATGAAATTAAAAGACATTTGCTTCTTGGGAGGAAAGCTATGGCGAACTTAGACAACTTAATAAAAAGCCGAGACATCACCCTGCCAACAAAGGTTCGCCTAGTCAAAGCGATGGTTTTCCCAGTAGCAATGTATGGATGTGAGAGCTGGACCATACAAAAGGCAGAGCTCCGACGAATAGATGCTTTTGAGTTATGGTGCTGGAGAAGACTCTTGAGAGTCCCCTGGACTGCAAGGAGATCCAATCAGTCAATCCTCCCGGAAGTCAAGCCTGATTGCTCCCTGGAAGGACAAATCCTGAAGCTGAAGCTCAAATACTTTGGCCACCTGATGAGAAAAGAGGACTCTTTAGAAAAGACCCTCATGCTGGGAAAGATTGAAGGCAAATGGAGAAGGCAGAGGATGAAATGGTTAGTGAAGGAATGAACCGAAGCAATGAACATGAAATTGGGCGAACTCCGTAAGCTAGTGAGTTCTAGTTCTAGCTAGTGAGTTCCCAGGGAGGCCTAGCATGCTGTCGTCCATGGGGTCGCAAAAAGTCAGACACGACTTAGCGACTGAACAACAATAACCATGAAGTATGTCCCCTAAATCTTCAATTCAGATTAAAAAGGGTACCTCAGCTGTCAGAATTTAGAGAAAACACAGCTATACAAAAGATGAAGTCCAGCTCTTCAAAAATGGAAGTTGCTTCATGTGGCCCATAGATGTCACTGGAAAACCATGACCTTCCTACAACTCTCAAACACAGACACATTTGGAAAACAAAAAACAAAAAAAGACAATATACATATATAACATGATGAGCAGTTTACTAAAATCTGTACCCAGATTGCAAACTAGTGTATTATTTATGATATTCAAGGCCTTCTTTTGTTCAAGGGAAAGGCTGCCTGTATTACATGCTACTTGGCACACATTTCTTGCTCTTTGGTTCCAAAGTCCATTAATTGTTGTATAATTATCAGCTTTGTTGGTGCATCTCCTATTTGAGAGCTTTGCTAGATCTGTTTGTATGTCTCTTGTAGGGTGATTTTGATGAAGCTATTTAATTTGATTACCAGGAACAGAGCATTGAATGACATCCTCTTTGCTGCTTATATAAGGTCAGAGCTTGTTCAACCTTCTAGCTATGACAAACATGAAGTCAGGTAATAATTAATCTATGGCCATTAGAAAAGCCCTGCTGTCTCAGATCAATGGTTCAGAAATTCTGTTTCCAACAATGGTCAGCTAGATGCTGTCAGGAAACAGAGGCATCACGAGAGGCAACAGCATCTAAGGTGGAGACATTGATATGTCACGTGACGCCATGACATAACTTCTGGGTTCTCCCAGAGGAGGAGGTAATGGCAGTGGTGGCTTCACATCTCTCACTGAGGAGGAAAGGGTGGCAGTCACATCACAAAGCCAGTGAAACACGAGGAGGAGGAGGTGGCTGGTGCCACTACTTCTCTCACCGCTGCCATCTTGGTTGGGCATTGTGCAGCACCCCCTTCTAGCACCCCCTTCAGCACCCAGGGCAGACCATCCCTCCATCCCCTGCTTGCTATGCCACTGCAGTACAGGGAGACATTGCCTTCTCTGCCTCCAATATCACCAGATATTGGGAACAAATTACAAGTATACTTCCTCTGAAGATGGGATGCTTAATATAGGGTTAAAAGGTAAAGATATCCCCACGACCGAATGGTCTAGTCATGACCAACTGTACGGGGCGGTGCTCATCTCCGTTTCAAAGCCTGTAGAGCCGGTGTTTTGCCCGAGGACAAGCTTCCGTGGTCATGTGGCCGGCATGACTATACGCCATAGCGCACGGAACGCCATTACCTTCCCACCGAAGTGGTCCCTATTTATCTACTCGCATTTAGGTGCTTTCGAACTGCTAGGTTGGCAGGAGCTGGGACAAGCAACGGGAGCTCACTCCGTCGCGCAGTCTTGAACTCCCAACTTCCCGGTCGGAAAGCCCAGCAGCAGCGGATTAACCCGCTGCGCCACCATGTCCCGTATATAGGGTTAAACTATCACAAAAAGAGAAACGAATGTTGATCTCCAACTTGTACGTTTAGTAATTAAATTCGTAAGTTTTAATTACTCACAGGTTGAGACACTGGCTGAGCTGGGCAGACTTCGGGCTTGTTCCTTGAGGGCGACTACATTGACAGTGTATTCCTCACCCGGCTTCAGCCCAGTCTGATTGAAGGTTGTCACACTGCTAGGGAGCTGTGCAATTACACCCCCTTCATTGTCCTAGGAATATAAAATATGCTGGTTTAAATGTAAGAAAAGGCGACATCAGTGAATCAAAATGTAGATATTTCTTCCCTTTTCTATACGGTTGGATTGTTCTAGTTACACATACATCCTAAAGCCACATAAGCCCTAATGCTTCTCTCATCCTTGATTAATTTCTGTATATACTTGGTTTGCTGAACAAGAATCATTTTTGTTTAATCCTTGTATCTATGAGCTGGTTCCTGAACCCTTTGGCACACTTGCAGTTTTTGGCTACGCTACTCTGATTGCCAGTTGTAGCTATGATCTCGGTGGCTTGGTTTTTCAGATGCCTTTTCTCCTAGAACATCAGGGTGTAGTGCGTGCTGGGCCCTCCATATTATCCTCAACTCTCTTCAGTAGCCTTGAAAGCAACCAACACAGTAGTGTCTGTTGTTTATTTGGAGTGTTTATAGCAGAGTTGGGGGCTTGTGGAC
>JAJKFI010000126.1:1510044-1545951 GCA_029204185.1 Lerista edwardsae | reverse complement strand
TGCCAGTTTCCACCAGTTCTGGAGTGTGTGGTGTGAAACTGCAACAGTGTCATCTTACCGGTACGCTGGGCAGGTCTTCCGGTACGCTGGGCAGGTCTTCCGGGTGCTGCGGTGGGCGGGCTTTCGCCATTACGCAACGGAACGCAGAGAGCGTGCTGCCGATCACCCGGAAGACCCGCCCAGCGTAACAGTAAGATGGCACTACTGAACCAACAGGCCCATATTTACCCAGTGAGCTTCATGACTGAGCAGGAATGTGAACTTGGGGCTCTTGCGGCCTCCAGCTTTTCACAACAGACTGTAGCCCTTCCTGAGAGGAAGGGCTGCAGCCTGCCCTACTTTCTAGCAGGAGGAGTGCAGCCTACCCTGTGGAGGTTGTAGTTTTTCTTTAACAATGGTTGCAGTCCTGAGTAAGCACCCTGGTGGGGTGATAACCAACATAAGAAGAGCTCCCCTGGATCAGGCCAAAAGCCCATCTAGTCTAGTTTTCTGTATCTCATAGTGGCCCTCAGCTTTTAGGGGGCTTTTAGGTTCCTGCATCTTACAGATGCCTCGGGGAGCACACAAGACAAAATACCTGCATCCTGTTGCCACTCCCTTGCACCTTTTGTTCTGAGGCAGCCTACTTTTAAAAGTAGAAGTAATGGATTGCATATAGTATGTGCAAAAGGTAGCTCTGATAACTATCTTTTCAAAGAAGGAGAAAAAAGAAATTGTTCCTTCTTGTGTTAGGAAGACACCTGCTGGTACAAGCAGAGCCTTCAACATTACAAGAATAAAAGAATTTGTGAGTGGTATCTACTTTTTCCATGTGAGGGGGATTATCTCTGAAAAGGGAAGTTGCATGTTGAGATGTATGAGTGCTGTACTGAAGTATCAATACATCTCAAAGCACAGTACAAGTACAGCATGCAATTTCGACATAACACGGAAGGTTAAATCACACACATAGTTGATCCACACACTGGCTCCCACTTTTTCCTTTTAATAGCCAAAACAAGGTTGCCAACTTTTCAAATGGCCAATGTAGCTGTGTCTTTGTGCAGCTGTGTCTAGTGTGCAACACTAGATGCAATTGCCAACATTAAGAGAGAGTATGTTTATTTTTGTGTTGTGCGAAGAATCACCTGATTGTTGCATATCAAAGTGTTGTTCTGGGCTCAAGAGGAAATCTGGGCAATTTTTTCTGATCAATTGGCAACCCTAAAGCTACTCTCAGAAATAGGCTGTAAGATTCTTTGTTCATACATTTCTTTCTAAGATGTATTTAACCCATTCTTGCCTTACATCACTAACATTTGCATCACAATGTTTTCCTTCAGGCAGGAAAGGAGTCTGATTTGGCATGAATTTAACTGAGTTTGAATAGAACATTGGACTAAGCTTAAAGGATTATGTACGAGGGATCCGGACCATGACAGAGTGGGAAAGGAAGCAAGCGCTTGTAAAAAGAACTTCTCTCTGGCCCTTGAAAGACAACTATGAAACAAGCAATGTTCATCAGTGCTTTTCTTTTTCTGCGGATTTTGTCAGCTTTTCACACCTCTAGGGCTCAGCTAGTTTGTTCATCCTTGGGTGAACCTTCATTAACTTGAGCAGCTTTATATGGTACGTATCAGGAATGAAGTCTCAATCTAAATTTCCTTATTGTAAAGCAGCTCTTGTCTAAATGTGCTGTGCAGGCACAGTTACATGCAAACTGTATCAGGCAGGACTACATAGCTGAGGATAATTTTCATTTAATGCACTGCTTGGGATTATGGCACAACTGGAGAGGATAGACTGTGGGGGTGGGGTGGGGGTTGTTGCTCCTCACCAAAAGTGGGTGCTTCCTCACCAGTAACATAATCTGGAATTGCCATCACTCATTTTTTATGGAAAAATCATAAAGACTTTGTTGCCAACCGGTTGCATTACAATGCTTTCTATGCTGTCCCCCTATCTTTTTTCAGACCTGATCTGTAGCAATTTATTTCAAATGCACTTATACTGCCTATTTAGTGTAAACTGGCAAAGCACTGCTGTGGGCTCTTTTGGGACTACTATCCCTTTAATTAGAAACTTCTTCCTTGCTTCTTGGGTACTGTCTCTTTCAGTGCTTCCTGTTCAGCAAGAATGCAGAATTGTTGTTGTTGTTGCTCAGTCGCTAAGTCGTGTCCGACTCTTCGCAACCCCATGGACCACAGCACACCAGGCCTCCCTGTCCTCCACTAGCTTCCGGAGTTCGCCCAATTTCATGTTCATCACTTCGGTGACACTGTCTAACCATCTCATCCTCTGCCGCCCACTTCTCCTTTTGCCTTCCATCTTTCCCAGCATGAGGGTCTTTTCTAAAGAGTCCTCTCTTCTCATGAGGTGGCCAAAGTATTTCAGCTTCAGCTTCAGGATTTGTCCTTCCAGGGAGCAATCAGGCTTGACTTCCTGGAGGATTGACCGATTGGATCTCCTTTCAGTCCAGGGAGCTCAAGAGTCTTCTCCAACACCATAATTCAAAAACTGCAGGATTAGTTGTACCTTAATTACTCCATTCCTATAATCTGAAAGTGCTTTAAATACTGATTTTAAATCATTTTTTTTAAAAGTATGAAACAGTAATATTTTTTAAAAAATAATTTTTTAAAAAAACATTAGTGAGTGGGACAAGTCTTTAAGTTCCCAGAAAAGGAACTAATGACACAAGGGGCAATTCATGAGTGCTTCATTCCCATGGAACAGGACAATCACGAGGTAGTGGAGCAACCTCCCAGTGTTCTAGCTTTTCCTTGTTGGGAAGATACTCCAGCCCTTGTTCATTCTAAAGTAATGCATCTTTTCCAGCTCTGTGATATTTTGTTCAAGTTGGGGCAACCATGCAAAGAATTCCAATTGTGACTGCAGCACATGGGCAGCCCAATCTTAACTTGCGTTGGAACAGGAAGGCTAGCTTGCCTTCCCTGCAGTGGTGTTATCCTACCAGTACGCTGGGCGGGACATCCGGGTGATCGGCAACCCGCCCATTGCGTGCCGCAGCGTTACGCCGCTTGCGTAACCAATTACGCCACTTGCGTACGTTACGCAAACGGCGTAACGCTGCGCTACGCGATGGGCGGGCTGCCAATCACCCGGATGTCCCGCCCAGCGTACCGGTAGGATAACACCACTGCTTCCCTGTATCCAGTGCAGGGTTGGGGCTGCAAGCAGTGCAACTCAAAGGGAAATTTATTCCTCTTACCCTGTGTCGCACCGGAGCCATCCCAATAGGGCTATTTGGACCTGTGCCAGTGAAATTGCTGACATCTCCAAGCAGTCATATGAGATTGACCCGGCCTGAGCCAGGGGTTAGGATCAGACCTACATCAGCCAGGCTGGTCCCTGCCCTCTCCCTAAGCCAGCCTGTTCACAGCCCGCCATGGTTGCCCTCCCCATGCCCTCTCTGTGCACTGTTCCACCTTCCCTGTCCTCCCCAACCTCCCACACCAGCCTCTCTAGGCTGGCACTTCCTTACCAGCTGATGTCCTTGGGCTGGCGCTGGGAGGATGGCACATATCCATGCACCATCCTCCCCAACTCAAAAGGAAGTGCACACACACTTTACAATGTGTTTGCAACACTCCTCAAACAGTGCATAGGATTGTGCACCTACATGCACACATGCAGACATTTTTTTATACACCTGGCAACTTTATTTGAATTGAAACTTAGGCAATCATCTTAAAGAGCTAGTGTGACTGAGGCTGCAATCCTAAGCCCTTCCAGCACTGACATAGCTGTGCCAATGGAGCATGTGCTTCATCCTGCAGAGGAGTAGTAGTCATGGAGGCCTCCTCAAGCTAAGGGGATGTTTGTTCTTTTACCTCGGAGCTGCATTGCCCTTACTCCGGTGCCTGCAATGTGAATGCATGAACACACATTTTACACATAGTGCCTTTGTTCAAACAGATGTGTTTAAAACTTTCAAACCCTACAAATGATACCAGATAAAACAATATGAGAGCAAACTGAGAGCAATATGAGAGCTATAATAATAGCTCCACTGCATCACTCAACTGTGATAAAAGCTATAATTGATCTCCAGTCATGGTGCTAATTCACATGGCCATGCTTACCTGTTAAATATAGCAGGCATTACATTAATAACACACATGTGTGAAAAACCAATCACAGTTCACCTATAGGTGGAATCTGTGGAGTGGTAGGATCTTGTTCAAAGGTGGAATCTATGGAGCGGTAGGATTGTAATATTGCAATTTGCATATCCAAGCTTCAGAAATGCATTATGAGAATGCAGATGGAGTAATTCTGGCAGTGTCTAAATTGGCTTTTGTAATACGAGACACATAAAACTGAGCAGTTCCAAAAGACCAAGTGTTTATATAAATATTTTAAGTACTGTAAATAAATAAGTAAGTGGTCTTTTGTAGCCTACTACCTGCAGCAAACTAGGACCACTAAGACCAGCTCACCAGAATTTCAAATAACCAATTAACAAACAGTTTCTGTGCCACAAACAGAAAGCAGCCAGTTTTGTAGCATGACAACTTCATTCAGCTGCTTACTCTCCTCCTCTGATTTCTCCCCTTCTCGCTTGATCTAAAGGAAACTACGATTGCTCCAGGCCACCCTTCCACAATTTTGACAATCAAGTAACCCAGGTGAAACATGGCTGCTGAGCTTGTATGTGCTCTTGCTGGTTGGCAAGAGGGTGCCCTTGACGGAAGGATGGTTCTGAATGATGATGTTACCTTGGGGATGAAGCTGACTTCCCAGCTGTCAAAGGAGAAGGAGAAAGGCTCCCACTGCATCTCCACGGTGGTCTCTGTGATTGTTTTGAACTGCAGACCTTGAGGAATGGAAAGCTCTGGAACATAATGGGGGAAAAGGCTTTGTTAGCTGCATTGGGATCTACTGATAGCTTCAAGTTGGTGTCCACATGTAGCCCATATTTCTGCTCTCTGTTTTCCAATGCAGCACGAGTGCGAAATGGGCTGGGTGTGTTGAGAAAACTCCCTTTGTGTTTGGTATACTGATTATTCTCTGCATGAGGGTGGATAAAGGTTCCCTGGTAAGGACTTGAGGATGGAGGCGGGACAGTAAGCTGGGAAAGCGCTAAAAACCCTTTCCAGCTCCAATAGAGTGCAGTATGCAGAAAACAGAGCCAGCTCTGAACTTTACCCTGAGGGGAGAACTTTTCCTTGTTGGGAAGATACTCCAGCCCTTGTTCATTCTAGAGTCTTTTGATACCAGATAAAACCAGATACCTCAGACCTGAGTAACCCATAGACCACAAGCCCAAATTCATCCACATGCCCTCACAGGTGAGTGCAAGATGGCACAGCCTTTCCCCACCTAACTTCCAGCCTTGCTGTAAGTGTGCAAGTGTGGAAAGCCAGCCGGTTTACTCTCTTGAGCACATGTTACACATTAAAGTCAACATGCAGACCAATTCAAAGTAGAAAGGAAATGGATTAAAGCAAGGCACAGTCACCTCTACAAGGGGAAACCATCACTCTCACAGCCAAAAGGGGCAGTGGGGCTTTTCAAGGATGGCCCGAGCAGTCAGCATAAATTCCAGCACAAAACAAATGCCAAGCTAGTTTATACTACTTTGAAAAACTAACCTAACTACATACTGTAGTTACCAGTGCAGGCCAAAGTTCAGTTGTGCAGAGTGATTTGCAGCAGTTGCCAGTCCAACCAAGGGGGTAGAACATGGGTCCAACCCAGTCTTATAGGAAAAAGCCCCTGCCCTGACCCATGGGGAATCAGAACCAATCATTTGATCATAATTCTTCTTAGTCATTTTACCCCAAGACCTTAATCATATTTTAAGTCATGTAACTACCAGTGCTTATTCCTTCTGATTTCTTACACCTCTGTGTTACTTTTTTAATTCTTGTTATCTGCTAGTTCCCAAGGCCTGTGAGGCACCAATCTCCTCATGTTGCTCGCCTCCCTCAGCATATGAAAATATTTTAACTCCTTCCTGGCTTCCTTGCCATTTGTTCACTTCAAAGCTTGGCCTGCATATTCTGTTAAATTGCTTGTGAACCAAAGTAACAGGATGTTCCCCTTTATGCCTAGAGATGTTTAATTACTGCTCCTACCAGATCAAAGTAATTCTCAGAAGATCTATACCATATTTCTGTGATTGTACTGTCATAATCATAGTTACTCTAAAATATCCCAAATATAGAACCACCTGTGTTCAGAGCATTTGCTAATGTTTGACATTTTTACTCATTAAATATCAGTTTAAACATGACATTGTTTCTTTGTAATTGTCACATTTCTCTTTTGTTCTGAATCATATTATGATGATTACAAAAAAAGATTCAAGTAAAACTTATTCACTCACTTATAAAACTGATTTTTTTCTCGGCCCACTAAAACGTGTAACATACAATGTGGCCCTTGTACTGGGAAGTTTGGAGACCTCTGCCCTTTAGTGCTTGCACATCAAGCTACTGTTAGAGGTGATAATGCTGATCTCCATGCTTTGAAAAACTACATTTGCCAATTCCTGCATTTCACTGAAATCACCAGAACAGGCCACACCATGCCCCCCCCCATATTAGTTGGATCCACGGTGTGAGGTCACTCAGGACATGGTATGCTTGTAATTAATTCCAATCCCCTACCCACTTCTGCATACCAGAATTCAGGAGCACACTAAAAAACGGAAGCACCCCACGGAAGCACTGGTGTTCCTTCCAGCGCATTTCAGCCTTCATTCAGCTTTTTTAATTCTGTTTTTATTTCAGGATATCTGATAGTGTAGCTAAACTGTACTGGGGGCCTATGGATCAGGATTACTATGATTTTGCCATGGGAATTATACTAAGATGAGTGTTTGCTTTCAGCAATGAAGCTTTCAGTTCATGCTGCTTCACGATGAAAGCCACCCCCCCCCAAAAAAAAACCCTTGAGACGTGCTTTGGATTTGTGCTGTACAGAGCAAATGGCTCTCTGCCAAGATATAAATACATATCTGTTTGGAATTACAAGTTGCATTCCTTCTTCTGACATCAACTCTCTCTCAATAAACTGACTTCTGAATAATAAAAATTGCTGTCTGCCTGGCCATGTCTCTGTAGCACTGCCTCCTTAATGAGCACCTCTCTTTCTCACAAACACCCTCTAGATTTACAACAGGGTGGAAGAGAGAAGGGGCAAAAGTGTTTGCAACCTGAAGAGCATGCACGTTTTTTTCTTTCCCTGATGTATTGGTGATGAGCTAACAGCACCACCCTTTCATTCCTTTTCACTACCAACCCTACATTACACCTGTTTTATGGCACCCCTAGTCTCCTACTTGTTATGGCAGGTGAAGAAACAGGTGGATGACAAGACTAAAGCAGGAACAGGTTGGCTTTAACCAGCTGGACCAATTGCTCCCAACTGGACCCCACACTTAAGGGGGCCCCTCAATAGTGTATTCTATGCTAGTCTTGTATGCAATTTTATATTAAACTATGTTTAGATCCATTTGGCCCATTAACTCGCATGAACTTTTAAGCACTCCTTTTGATTGCTTTCCTTTCTACTATAGATAAATAAATTTCTCTATAATACATTTTATTTATATCTTTAAGATTCTATAAATCTGCATTGGAAACCTGTCCCCTCAGTGTCCCCAGTGGGGCCCTGCAGCTTCTAAGGCCAGCCCTGTAGGTGGCCGCCTCTTGTCCCAGCCGTATCAGGGAACTTCGCAGACTTCCATTGTGGGCCTTACCAAATGTTACATCCAGATGTGTATGACAAAATGCCCTGCCAAAAGGAGTCCCCCGTCATGCGATTCTGCTACCCGCCCTTGCCCACGTGCTTCCCCACCCCCACCCCACCACCAAAGGATCCAGGCACATGTTTGTGAGGGTAAAGATGTTCCGTTTCTGCTCAGAGCAACCTTTTGAGGCACAGTCAATCTTGCCCCCTCAAAGTTTCCCTGCCTCCTTGAAATCTCCCTCACCACTGAAACCTGAAATGGCCTGCTTGAATGTAGAATAATCATGCAATACTTACGGGTAGCCACCTTGACACCAACAGGTGCGCTGAGCACATCACTGATGACGGCGTAGATGCTGATGTTGTAAGTCAGGCCTGGCTCCAGCTCCTTGATAGTGACGCTGCTCCAGTCCCCAGGTACCCGCTGCTGGAGCTGCAGCCCCCCAGGCACTGCTGGCTGGTAGGAGATCACATATTCCGTCACAGTCATTGGCCCATCCCATTCCAAGTCAATTGACCGGTCATGGACTGCAGCTACTCGCAGGCTTTCAGGTGGAGCAACTGGTGAAAGAGGCAATATTCAAGTAGGAGCAGGGAAAACTCACCAATCTCATCAAGGACCAGCATGTCTCTGAAAAGGGTTCCTAAGGCTGCCATCATAGGCACACTTACTAGGGACAGTCCTGTGAATTTAATGGGACTTGCCTCCATGCAAAGCCATTTCGCACATTTCATAATAACAAGCTTGGGCCTCATGTATCTGATACATGGGTACAAACTGCAATGGATTCAAACTGCAAGAGAGGAGATACCAATTGGACATCAGGAAGAAATTTTTGACAATCAGGGCTGTTCGACAGTAGAACAGATTGCCTAGGGAGGTGTTAGATTCTCCCGCACTGAGACCTTCAAGCAGAGGCTTGACAGGCACCTGCTGGAGATGCTCTAGGAGGATTTCCTGCTACAGGCAGGGGGTTGGACTAGATGACCTTGTGGTTACTTCCAACTCTATGATTCTATGATGAAATGGATGGTGGTCCTTGAAAGCTTATGCTGAAATAAATTGGTTAGTCCTTAAGTGCTTCTAGACCAGTGGTTCCCAACCATTTTTTGGCCATGCCCCACCTAAGCATCTCTAAAATCCTGATGCCCCCCCGTGACATATAATTCTTATTATTCAAAAAATGAACTCCTATTTACATGGAGGAAGCATAAAAGGCCATTAACTTGGTTTAAACAAGGTTCCAAAGAACATGCCATCCATGAAAGAGAAAAATAAAAGATGGCGCGGAAAGAGGGAAATTTAAAAAAACATTCTTAGCTTAATTTATGAATAATAAGATATAAGAACAATCAGCGGGCTTTCAAATTCAGTAAATAACTTCAAAAAAATTTCAAAAATTCACTGTTAATAGCTTATTCTCTAATTGCCCCCCTTAAGAATCAAACTGCCCCGCTGTGGGGCATGTGCCCCATGTTGGGAACCCATGTTCTAGACCCTTGCTGCTTATTTTTGCTGCAACAGACTAAAGGTCAAATCCTATCCAACTTTCCAAAAGTTGATGCAGCTGTGCCAAAAGGGTGTGTACGGCATCCTTCAGTGAAGGGACAGTCACAGAGTCCTCCTCAAGGTAAGGGAATATTTGTTCCGTTACCTTAGGGCAGCATTGTGCCTGCATTGGCATGGGAAACTTGGATAGGATTGGGCCCTAACACAGCTACCCATCTGGTAAAATTTGACTATACAATAGGGAGCTGCAGGCAGTTCCAACTCCCTTAAGCATACATGTATTGAAATCCCTTATTCAGTTGTGTGAATGTCATCAAATTGGTCACTGGTTTTTTGTTGTCCTGATTTGGTACTATTCAAATAGTTAAATAAATAAATAAAAATTAATGGGGGTGGCAGCATGTGTTACCTCACCAGGTGGCATCAACCCTAGTCATCAACCAGGTGCCTCTGGGCAAGAGGCACTTTTCACGTGGTGTTCCTCTTACATTTAGCAGGGGGAGAGTAATTGTCCCTCTTCACCCCCGCGCAGTGTCTTTCTAGTGGCTGTTGCTGATAGTGTTTTGCATATTTTTAGATTGTGAGCCCTTTGGGACAGGGAGCCATTTAACTTTATTATTACTATTTGCCTGTAAACCGCTTTGTGAACTTTGTGTTGAAAAGCTGTATATAAATACTCTTTGAATGAATGAATGAATGAATGAATGAATGAATGAATGAATGAAGGTCACTGGTGGGAAGTTTGGGTGTTGTTGGTCATTGGCTTAGGTGACTTTTAAAGTGGATTCCAAATATTCATGGTGGAAACTAGTCTGTCAGTGGTAATTAACCATGATGGCTACATTGAACCTCCAGATGCAGGGGCAGTATGTCCCTGAGTACTATGTGCAGCAGAGCAACAGCAGGGGAGGATCCTGACGATCTGTCGTGTCCATGGGGGCATCGCCAGCGGGGAGCGACATTGGAGGGCGGTGTAGGTCATGCAATCGCTGGCGCTCGGGGTGGTCGCTGCGCAGGAATAAACGAGGCTTGGAGACGACGGCTCTGGATCCTTTCTTTATTCGCGAAAGAACCTTCACATTCATAGATTCTGGGGGCACGGAGGGGCTGCGTTACAGCACGGGCCCCTCTATTTACAGATATCCAGGGAACAACAAGAAGGGGGCGCTCTCGCTCAGTGGGAGTGGCGCCTTCTTTGCCGACGTCGAGGTTGGGGCGGTGTCCCGTCAGTTGGGGCGGCGTCTTCCTCCCCCCTGGGATCCTGCCCCGGGGGGTCTGCTTCTTCTTCAGTGGTGTAGGTGGGCCGGGGGGATTGGCCCGACATCAGGACCAAGTACGGGGGAGGGGTGGATGCCACCCTCGCCCAATAGGGGAGAGACCCGGTCAGCGTGCCTGGAGGGCCTGCAGGAGGGGGTCCCACGCAGGGGCGGTATTCTCCTCGCCCCGTGTTGCAGGTGCACCCCCGAAGGAGCTAGGCAGGGGAGGAGGAAGGTCAGCCCCAGCCGCCTCCGTGAGATCAGGGCCTTTCCCCAGTCCCCGGGAGCGACCTCTCGCCTCCCCTGCCGAGCTCCTTATGAGCTCGGGCTGGGAGGGGCAGGGCCCCTCCCCTCCCCACAAGACTTCCCAGGGGAGATCTCGCGAGGCCTCCCCTGGTAATCCCGTTGGGGCCTGGTTGAGGCTGGAGCCTCGCTTGCACGGCTCCTCGCAGCCTCCCGGCCCTTTGAAGCAGCCGGCCCCCGTCGGAATAGCAGCGGGGCGGCAGCAGCCTCGGCGGTGTCTACGCGGCTCGGCTCGCCCCCCTGAGCACGGGCCTGCGCCAGGACTCCAGCGCCAGCCCGAGGTGCTGCTCGCCCGGCCTGGTCGATGCCTCGGAGGGCGCGGGCCGGGCCCCAGCAAACCCCGCGGCGCAATCGTCGCCTTCCCTGCCCTCCTGGACCACCAGAGGGAGCCCACCGAACGCGGGACTCCCGGGACTGGCCTGTCGCCGTATTCCCGGCGTTCCCGGCCGGCCGGTCCGGGATGGTCGGGCGGTGTCCTCTTCGCCCCCCCTGCGGCTCAGGTAAGGCTTGGCAGGGGGTGGGGGGGCCCCACGGCTGCCTCCAGGGGTGACACGATCATCCATTGCTTGTGGGAAAATATTCACGGCATTTATTTCCTGGCCATTATTATTCATTTCATGTCATTTCTGTTATTACCTCTCAGCTCCATTCAGGGTTGTTGTGAGGACAAAAGAAGTGGAGGAACCATGCACACCACAACTGAGCTCCTTGGAGGAATGGTGGTATAAAATATGTTTAAAAAATAAATTTGACTGTCAAGAATTTATGGGCCCTGGGTGTCAAATGACATAGCTATGCTACTGCACAGAAATGACACAATTGGTTGCTACTCAGAGCCACTTGCAACTGAAATTGACTGGACACAGTAAAGGACCTAGTGGGTCCTCTTAAAGGGGATGGATAGGGGCAAAATTGTACTTTAGCAAAAAGCAGAGAAAATGCGAAACTATGGTATGGTCGTGCACTAAAGGGTCGTGCACTAAAAATGGGCTTAAGGAGGGATTTGACAGAGAAGTGGCAGAACTATGTGAGCTTTCTTTTCAGAAAATCTCTGGCACAGTGAGGATTAGCTCTAATAAGCAGAGGGCACTGGGATTTTAATATCCGCATATGCAGCCTACTGTCAATAACAAGAGAGGAGGATGTTCCCTTCCTGATTCTACCTCACACACACATAGGAGAACAAATATCAAAATGTCAGTGTCAACACTGAAGCACCACAGCTTTTTAATTAGTCACACCCCCGCATTAACTGCTAAATGTCCATCTGTGCCATTGTGTTTGAGGGTGGCATTGCCTCCAATTTGGGAGGAGGAGTTGGCCCAATGATACTCTTTCTGAATAAACAACTACCCGGAATTGTGGACTCCAAAATGACAGCTCTAACAAGACAGGTCTTCTGGAGCTCTCAAGGCCTCAGTGCATATATAATGCTGTAATTAGGCCCGCTATGGAGCAGAGGCTTCTGCTTCTGGTATGGACCCCCTGACATGAATCCAATTAAAGTGCAAAACATGCAAATTTGCAGAAAAAAACATTATTACCAGTTTCCCCCAACTTAGAACCAGTACCTTAAAGAAAAACAGCAACAAACACCACATATAAAACAAGCACAGGCTGCAATCTTGGACACTTGAAAATAGGACACTCTGCGTCGTACGGGCTCTGGTTCAGTGTATTCAAATGAAGGTCCCCCCCCCCCACACACACACAATTGGTTCATCCACTTAGATAAATTCAAATGCTTACATTCAGAAATGAACAGAAGCAGAGCCTTCTAAGGCAGTGATTTTCAACCTTTTTCATCTCACGGCACACTGGCAAGGCATTAGAATGGTCAAGGCACACCATCAACCCAGGCACACTGTGCAGCCAGTGGGGGCTCACATCCCCCTTTGGCCCTACTAATAAATGTTCCCAATTCCCACAGCACATCCGAGGGCCATTCACAGCACACCAATATGCCACAGCACAGTGGTTGAAAATGGCTGCTCTAAGGATCCCCAGTGAAACTACAGGTTCCAGCAGCACATTATAAGCAGTGGCCTGTTAGCTGGCAGCAGTGTCCTGAAGGGGCCACCACCAATCTCACCTTCAAGCTCCCCTGTCTGATGTTTAAATGCCAGAGGACGTGGATGGGTTTGGCACCGAGGCAGGAAGCAGAGAGAGGACCTGTTACAGCTCCTCACAGCCCAATGCTGAGCTGCCTGTGCACCTGTAGGAGCAGCAGTAGCCAAGTGGCCACCGCCGCATCCTACCAGTACCAGGCAGGCACCGGAGGCTTCTTGGAGGAAGGGGACATTCATCCCCTTCCCCATGTAAGGGCACAGGACGGGCAATGGATCTCCATGACTCTGCGCCAGTTAGGATAGGATCTGGTGGTGAAGGTCCTGCTGGTCCCACCCCCTGCTCTGCCCCCTCCTGCCCCACCTGGAACCAGTGCAATGCTGGCAACAGGTTCACTCACCACCACCGATGTTGGGTTGCTGCCTCTGGGTGATAGGACCCGGCGCTGAGTTGGCATTGGCCCAGGGCTGGTGGTAATTGCTTACTGCCAGTGTTGGGAGTGCCTTATGGCCTTTTGGTAGGGGAGGAGGAGGATGGAGGCAGCAAGGGGAAGATGACAGATAAGGAGGTTGTGCGGGAGGAGCTGGCAGGAGAAATCCAGGGTGGTGGTTCAGGAGATCTGGAAGGGGGCAAGGGAGATTGCAGGGCTGTATTCTACATCTTTAAACCATTATCTCATTATCCTCCTTGGATATTGAAATGGGCCAAGTTTTGCGCCCCTCCTCCTCGTGCTCCTTTTCATTAAAGCACAGTGCAGTGCTTCCCAAAGGGGTGGGTTGCGACCCACCACCCTGGGAAGCACTGGCCAATAGCCCTTCAAGGGGCAGGGAGAGAGTGAAGGCAGCAGCACCATCTCCAGCATTCATGCTGCTGCCCTTGGCGAAGGGGCTTATTTTACACTTACCCCTCACAGAGCTGGCCTCCCTTGGCGGTTGTACAGCCATGCCAACTCCCTGATGCCAGCCCAGGTTTAGCTCTTTGCTTCCCCAACACCTATGAGCAGAGGCAGCAACTGACTATAGGGCCTGGCTGCCTCCGGTATCGTTAACAGCAGCTTGACCTTTTAAGTGAGAAATGCCAAACATCACTTTTATCTGATTGCTCAAATAGCCTTCTTCAGGAGACACAAGTGGAAAAGCTCTTTAGATCTTAGCCCTGATGCTCCAGCGCAAAAAAATAAAATAAAAATAAAAGCACAAGGGCACTTTGTTACCTGACTGATGAATGGCTCAGTATGTCGGTTTATCGCTCAGTATGTCTTGCAGTTCCCAAATGGGTATCCCTGTTTCTAACAATTGGACAGAAAAGCAACACTCCTTATAATAAGTTTTAGTTTTCCATCATGAGCCTTCCCAGGGTTGTCCAGTCTTAGGCATATTAATTAATGCCTTTGGCAAAATCAGAAAGCTTCTTATTATAGAGACAGTGGGCTCAGACAGTGCCCAAGTGTCATTTCTTTGAGCCCATTACAAACTTGTAATACACGTGTGCCCTTATCAGTTCTGAAAAACTGACAAGAAAGGTCTGGTTTGTTTGGAAAAACTGGAGGCTTGATAGTTGTCTTTTAGCTTCTTTTACTTTAAGTGTTTTATGTTTCTGTCTGATTGGTATTTACAGCCAGAGCTGGCAGAGTTGCATGCATATACAGTCAATCCTCAGTATTTGCTAGGGTTAGGTCCTGGAAATCCGCAGATTTCGAAGATAACAAACCATTGGTCCTATGGGGATCAATGCAAGGGGTACCTTATCTGCCATCAGAAAAATCCAGCAGAGACTCTCAGGAAAACAGCAGAGTGCAGCAGGAAGTGCCAAAAGATCTCTGAGAACTGATGCCGAAGTAGCCCCATCTGGGCCGCTGCGCGTTAACTGGGGGAAGGGGAATGTTTTCCCCCTTTCCACTGGTTGCGCTGCAGCAATTTTGCCCCTTGCAGATAAGTGAATTCACAGATAGGGGTTTGCATATAAAGAGGACTGACTGCACATCAATGATACATTAGTGATAAATGACCTTTAGAAATATAGCTGGGAGTGCAATCCAAACCCCAGGCTGGAATAGGCAGGCCGACACATCTGCTCCATATCCAGCCCAGGGAATGGACTTGCTGCAGCGAAAACCAGGGAAATGGGAAAAACATTCCTCTCCCCCTAGGTAATGCACAGAACGCTGGATGGAGCTACTCAGAGCTGCGCCGCTTAAATTAGTGCTGCAACTCCGAGCATCTGAATCAGGGCCACCTGGGCCAGGGATGAGGGTTAGGATCTGGCCCAAAGGCCGGAACCTGTCTCCACACCCCTCCTCAAGCTGGGCCTGCGTGTTCCCCAACTCCCCCTGCCCCAGTCCACCCTCTCACTCCCCCGTCTCCCCCGTCTCACTCTCACTCCACCCTCTCACTCTCACTTCCGCCTCCCCCCACCACCCAGCCCCTGTGCTGGCTTTGCCTTTGGGCCTCCAGGTGCAGGAGTTGGCACCCCAAAACCAGCACACATCCGTGCACTGGCCTCTCCTCCCTTATACTGGCGCCAATGTACAGGTGTTTGCAACCTGACTTGTGCCAGCCAAGGGTTTGGATTGCACCCTGACATAAGTGGCATAGCTACAAAGGTGCAGCAGGCAGCAGCTGCACCAGGTTACATGCTGCTGGAGGGCAATGGTCTGGGACTACTGGGGATGAATCTTTTTTACACACCTTTATTTTTCTAGGCTCAGCTTGCCTACACCTGAATTTTGCTCCATTACATTTTTGCTGCTGCTGCTGTGGCCCCCCTTCACACATGGGCTGGGTCTCTCCCCTCCCCAGGATTTCCCTGGGGTTCCTCATGTCTTTTATTTAGAGGATTTCTCCATGTTCCGTTGTTTATGGATCTATACATTCAAATTATTTTGGACTTGAATTCAAACCCGCACCCCTTTTTATTTTTCTAAACACCGTATCTAAACACCGAATCACCCACCGTATCAGTGGGGATTCAAACCTATGGTCTTTTGCTCTTCAGAGCTGTAGTTCTTTAGATACTTGCTTTTCCACTCTGAGTTATTCCAGCTCCTTATGAAAGAGCAAAGAGAGGGGATATAAGCCTGCAAAAGGCAGAGATGTCAACAGAAGCTATTCCTCGAGAAGCAGCTAAAAGTTATCTAAAGACTACAGCTCTAAAGAGCAAAAGACAATAACTTAGAATCCCCTCTGGGCTAGTACGCTACAAAAGGGGCAGGGCGGGCTACAAAATCTGGGGTGGGACTACAAAACCTTCTTTGGACCAGGTAGCAAATGGCTTAGACAGATAACCTATAAAGCAGTGGTTCCCAACCTTTTTTGTATTGGAGCCCTTCTTTTAGGTATGATAACCTTCCGGGATGCCCCTTAGGGCTGGAAGTAATGTCATTTAGGGTGCAATCCTAAGCTGTGCTGGAACAGACAGACCAGTGGGCCTGCACTGTATCCAACGCAGCTTGGGAGGCTGCTGGAGCCTCCCAGGGGCAAGGACACATTTGTATCCACGTTTGTGCCCTTGCACCAGGGGAGGCTCCAGCCTCCCTATGTGTTTCTCAGATCTGCACCCACGAAATCACAGGCGCAGGTCCAAGGAATCCCAAATTGGGGCCATGCAGCCTGGACTGCATCCCACCCCCTCCCCAGGATGGCACACCCACCAGACCGCCCGTCCCGGCTCAGTTCCTCCCGCCCTCCCTCCTCCCAGAATCACCCTTGTGCCAGCCGAATTCAGCTGGCGCAAGGGTAGCTCTCCACCAGCCAGAGCTGTTCCAGGCTTGGAGCACACCTAGGGGTGGGGCAACATCACCGTGCCCCCAGCACAGCTGCACCCCACCGTGCATCTCTTGGCCATGCCTCCCTGCGCCCGGAATTGCTCCATTAAGGAGCAAGTGCAAAGGAGGGGGGGCAAAAGGTTTGTGGGTTGCTTCGCGCAGTGGCACCTCACCACTGCTGGCACCCATGGCGCTTGTCAACCTCTGCAGCACCCTCCCTCTGCATCTGCTGCCGGCGATCTCTGGCTGACTCCTAGCATCAGTCTGAGTGCTCTAGTGCTGACATGGGGTGCTGGTCAGCGCTCCCATATCAGCACTAGTGACATAGCGCCAATGCAATGTCAGGTTCAGGATTGTACCTAAAAGGATTGGACCTGAAAGATCCCTTTAAAATGGGGCCATGAAAATCAAACAAAGGACTGTTTGGTCTCTGTTCTAACTGCATGTAGCTTCATTTGCCCAAACCTTATCAAGAATGCCTTCCCTTTTTTCATTCCTAAGTTTAGGTTGTATGTTCTTTGGAGAAGGGACTTGTCTTTCCAGCCCCTTATGTTCCTCTGTAGTGGATGTTACCGGTGCTATAGCCATAGATGATAATCATCTTTCTATTGTTCTGGAACATATTCCATTACCAAATTGTTACTATAGTTACAGGAAGTTTTTCCCTAATGTTACACCTAAACCTATGTGACAGACAGCCCAATCCTAATGGGGCTGCCCATGCTGTGAAAAAGTGGCACCAAAACGGCTGTTGCTGTATCCCTTTGGAGCCAGGGAGGCAGCCAGAGGTCTCCTCAAAGTAAGGGAACATTTGTTCCCTTACCCCATGTTGAACCCCAGCAGCTGCTATGCCTCTTCTCAGATCTGGACCAGCTCAATCACTGGCACAGATCAGGGTAGACCCATGTAGGGTTTTCAGGCACAAGAGGGGGATAGGATCCAGCAGCAGCCTTCTTCACCACCCCGCCCCCTACCACACCTGAATCACCCTCCTCCCTGCCCTCTTCCCATTCAGTTTCACCCCTGTGCCACCTTCCCTCTGCCCTCCCCTACCCCAAAATGTCCCCCTGGTGCTCAGTGGGGAACTTACTGCTAATGGCTCCTGGCTTACACTGGCCTCCCCGCTGGCACCTCCATCCATCAGGCTGTCGTGATGTGCCTTATGGCACATTTGCAAAGGCTGTCTCCCAGGCAGCACACGGGAGACTAGTGCTGGCCATGGATAGGATTTGCATTAGGTTTGCAAGCATTAACTGCATTAACCAGTCAAGCGTTAGATCAGTAGTTTCCAAATTCTGGCCCGCCTCCCTCTGTTGGGTGACCTGGGCTTAACATTCTGCCGGGGAGCAAAGTTACAGCCGCGGCTACAGTCCCCAAGTGTTGCCATGGCCAGCCGCATCTGGATTCTGTCGCCCCTACAGGCTAAGCACCCGGCGTTCTGGGCAGGCCCGGCTGGTTGCAGTGACACTTGGGGACAGTCGTCAGGCCTGAAACTTCGCTCTCCAGCAGAACAGTAAGCACAGCTCATGTTGGGGAGACTTTTAGCTGTTGCAGTGCTTTCCAGTTTGGAGACTGCTGCTTTCTATGACTGATAACGGAAAATCAATTTTAATTGGTGATGGCAAAATTTAAACATGGGGCTCAAAGTTATGACTGTTTATTGAGGCTCTTTTGGTCTTGCTGTATCAGTGTAAAGGGGTAGAACAAATAGAGAAAAATACTGAAGGTGCTCTCTTGACGCCATGCTCTGGCTTTGCTCGCTGTGCCTTTACTCTCATGGCAGCTGGAGAGGTCAAGTCCACTTTGTTCAAGTGCTTGAAAGAACATTTGCCAATCTCCGACAGCCAATGCACTTTTGGGGATGAAAACCTTGTAAAGAAGTGGATAAGAGGCAGCTGTGTTATTTCTGATTTGATGGGGGGCACTTCCTGCATACAAGGGCTTTAGGC
The DNA here is from genome assembly GCA_029204185.1 of Lerista edwardsae. NCBI lineage: Eukaryota > Metazoa > Chordata > Lepidosauria > Squamata > Scincidae > Lerista > Lerista edwardsae. The sequence goes on along the minus strand of JAJKFI010000126.1, from coordinate 1,527,402 downwards.
TGTTGAAGAAATAATGGCAGTGACACAGCTCGTAAAGCACAACAGGTTAGAAAAGATGATTTCCTGACATTTGAGTATATGCTATGCATGGATGAAAGCAACCTAAGCGATCTAACAAGGAAAAGCAATGAAATTAAGAACTGCAGGGCTCAGTTTGAATCAGTTCACAGAATTAGTTCATTATTGAAGATCCATATTATGGGAATGAAGAAGATTTTGAAACCGTTTATGAACAATGTATGTACAATTTATAAACAGTGCCTTAGATGCTGTAATGCAGTTTTTCAGAAATCTGATTAATGGAATTGAATGTTTCTGAAAATAAATAATATTTAGCTCTTCCATAGAAGCATTAATTTAAAATGCCACTGGCTTATTAAATTGTAACACTGTGCCTCTAAAATAGATCTAACACTAGCAGAATAAATGTGTGTGTGATTCCTGGTATATGTACCCTAATAGTACAGTATGTTGACAAATTTCTATATAGTGTTAAAAATACTGAATCTAGCCTTTCTTCTAGTGACAGGTGTTCTTCTGTTCATTAAATTGTAAAGTGGTCATGTGCAGCCCCGAGCGTTTGGGGTTTAATTGGCGTTTAAAGACTCAGGGCTGTGTGGCCACTCCAAGTGGCAGTGCTGAGGGAGGGAGGTTTCTCCCCAGCAGAGACCTCCCCCTGCATTGCTCTTACTCAGAGTAGACACACGCAGCTCTGAGCATTCGAGCTTTTATAAGCGCTTCAGCTGGCAATTCTGCTGACTTCCCTTTAAAAAAACAACAACTAAAAGAAGGGGGTGGTGTTTGGAGCAATCGCTCCAAGCGTGGTCTCTTTCTTTATTTTTTAAAGCAATGGCAATTGGCAGTGCTGCCACCTGTGGCAGCAAAAGTCGGGTCTTCTGAGGCCTGGGGAGACTGTGCACAGCTTCCTCGGGCTTAAGAATTAAAGGCATAATGCGTCATTTCTGGTTTCTACCCGAGATATCCTAAGTGTCCATTTTAAGCCTTTAGAAGGCATTCCAAAGCCCGGGGAAGCCATATGCAGCCTCCCCAGGCCTCAGAATACCCTCCGGGCGGGACCAGACCATAGCTCTGGTCCCATGTGGTCCCATGTGGAGGCACTGCCTCACCTGCCTCTAATAACTGCACATCCCTGTTCTACATTCATTGAGGGCCCTATCATATCCAACTCTTGTGCCCATGCAGCTGTGCCAAGGGGGTGTGCATCACATCCTGCAGTGGGACAGAGTAATAGAGGCCTCCTCAAGGTAAGGGAATGATTGTTCCCTTACTTTGGGGCTGCATTGGTGCTGAAAAGTTGGATAGGATTGAGCCCTTACTCTGCAATAGTAATTAATTGCCTTACCTGCACTGACTTCTCAATCAGAATATGTGAGTAAACTGAGTGTGATAGTCTTTTTCTTTTTAAAAAAACTTAAGGATAACAAAATGTCTAATTTTACAATGGTACTGATTGAATGTGCAGAAAAGCTGCAATTCAAAACCCATTTCCTACAACAGATGGAATAAAAGATGGAAGGGAAGCTAGTCTACGCTGATGTGGATGGCTGTAGATGGGACATCTAAAGCCTTCATCTTGACGTTCCACCTTACCTGCTGAGCAGTCTTGCCCCTGGTAGCCTTCCTCACAAGAACAGAATCCCTCTTGGCAGAATCCACGCCCACTGCAGGCATTGAGGCACCTCAGCTGCCCACAGTCTTCCCCTACATATCCCTCCTGACAGAGGCAAGTTCCATTGGCACATTGGCCCTTCCCTGAGCAATCTCCAGGACATCTCAGTTCGCCGCAGTCTTCTCCTGCAAACCCTTCTTCACAGATGCATTCGCCATCCACGCAGAGTCCTCGAGAGCTGCAGTCCGTTGGGCAACGGGCCTCTGAACAATCTTCCCCACTATAATCACTGTCACAGATGCATTGGCCGTCAATGCACATGCCTCGGCTTGAACAGCCCATGGGGCAGAGGGGTTCTGAGCAATTCTTCCCAGCCCAGCCTTCACTGCAGATACACCCACATGACTCTAGACTGAAATTGCCATGACCACTACAGTGCGGGAGGTAATCCAGATGCCCTGGAAAAATGAAACAAAAATTAACATTTAGCACACTTCCCGGACTTTATCAGAGTAATCTTTCCAACAATCCAGTAGCATTCTCCTCATATTACAGACAACATGCACGTGTGTCTGTTGCTAAGAGTGGATTGCTTAAAGCCATTCATGGCATGGCTGAGATTGAACTGCAGCCTTCTTGCTAGTGATGGGAGAACTCCCCGTCCCCAGTTTGATTCCAAGTTGGACTTGGCAAAATGAAGGATTTTCTAATAAAGCTTCCAACGAATCTGGAAACTTCATGTTTCCACCTTATTCCATATCAAGGGAGTGATGGGGTGTAATCACTTTCCTTCCCAACACTCCATGCCCTGCTGATCCTTTCCCCCCCACCCCCAGTATTAGATGGTGACAAGTGATTATAGGGCAGTGGCAAGGTCTCTTGGGAGACCTTTATAAGATGCCTCCGTCCCTGGCATCTAAAGGCTGAAACAGAGCATTGCAGCCATCAGAAAGTCTGGGAGCATTGTTCTCCAGGGTGTCAAATTCCATAGGATGGACTGAAGAACTGCATTTTCCAGAGTCACCTAGGTCACCACTACTGCAGTATTCTAGGTGCAGGGAAGGAAGATGGAGGCATTACTCAGTCAGATTTCAAAAAGGTTGTGAGTTAAGGAGTTAATAGCATGTTCAGAAGAGCATGAGCTCAATATAAACGATGGAAGTATAGCAAAGGATGAGTGTAATTTAAAGCTTGGAAATTGTCTGCAAGCATAAAAGGTGGTCTGCAGACACTTCGCAGACAATCAACAGGCAGCTGACACTCCTGCCCTGAACCCCTGACTGACTGATAAGATGAGGAGACAACTTAAAGTTCATTTAATCGTAAAATGTTCTCCTTGAGTAGTAGTTACCTACTGTAACTACCTACAGTAGTTTCCAGGGCACCTCCTGCCCATACAAAGATACAAAGGACTTAGGCATCCCAGAAAACTTTATTTCCCTGGGATCTTGGTGTCAGATTCTGCAACTAGAGCATTCAAGATACCAGGAAGGGAGGAAAGATTAGAATGATTTTCTAACCTGTTGTGCTTTACAAGCTGTGAAACTTTGTAGCAGTTGCCACCAACAGACGTTTCCACAAAAGGCAAAGTTAGGGCAAATATGGGAAAACTTATTTACTGGAGACAGATACCAGAAAATCAGGACTGTCCCTCATGCATAAGGAAAGTTGGAGCATAGAGTGTGCAAAAATTCAATTCTATTTTGAAGGTCTTCACTGCAGTTCTAATGCCTAGTTTCTTCGCAACTGAATATGTTAGTCACTGTGAATGGCTCCCTGCAGCTCTGTGGTTTTCTGGAGGACATCAAAAGTCCTTCTGGATGTAAGAGAAGAGATGCTGCTTGGACATACAGTAACCTTCTCATTAGAAATAATTTTGCAATATTCAAATCCTATTCCAAGTTTCCGAAGAGGAAAAGAGATTGGTTTGGAAATCTGGCCTTCCTCTCACCCTCCCTCCGCCCTCCCCAACCTCCACGCTGGCCAAATTCAGCCAGTGCGAATTCACCCCAGATTTGGCCTCCGTGGGCCAGCATGACGGCCTCCTGAGTGGCGCAGCTCATTCGCTACACTCTGGGGTTGGCACAGGGGCCCAAGTGGCTGTCTAAAGTGGTCAAATTGGTGGTCTCCTGGCTTTTACTACCTATCATTGTTCAAATATCCTCTCAGAAACCAGGCCCCTGGCTTTGAACTCTGCTCCCAATGCCTGTTTCTACTTGAGCATGAAAACAAAATACTTACAACGTGTCTATTAATATTTACAGTTGTTTCAGGATATTTATACATGTGTGCTACAAACAGAATTTAAGGCTCCATAGAGTCTGTTTGTAAGAACTTAGGCCCCCTATAACAAAGGACTATGCTGGGAGATCCATGAGAGAATCTCCTGTTCTCTCTCTCTCTCTTTTTTTTTGTTAAAAACAGAAGTTGGGCCCTTGAATTGAACTGGGGGAGGGAGGGATGTTTAGCCTTTCCTCTATGCTCCACTGCCTGATGAATACAGGACATGACATTTGACATGTGCCTAACTATGTCTGGTGGTGCAATGGGTACAGCCTTATGCACATGGGAGTGGCTTATACACAATAGCCACATTCATGAAAAATCGAGCAGAAAATAGCCTGCCCTGCTCCTTGATTCTCTAGTCCTGGAGAAAGGGTAACACCTCAAAACTTTATATTAAACTTGACCCAAACATGGAATAGGTACTGAGACCTAAGACCACCTCTTCCTACATAGCCACCTTAGTGGCCAATCACCACTTTGATTGTGTGCAGTGGTGTCATCTACTCTCTCGCAAGCCGGAACGCTGGGCGGGACTTGAGTGATTGACAGCCCGTCGACTCACTTCCGGTTTCTTCGCGCGCCCCGCGCGGCTTTCCCTCGCCTCGGAGGGGGCGCCTGTTCGCCCAGGCACCCGGCGCGCCCCCCACCCATCCCCCCTGGCGAGCAGGCGCTCCCTCCGAGGCGAGGGAAAGCCGCGCGGGGCGCGCGAAGAAACCGGAAGTGAGTGGACGGGCTGTCAATCATGCTAAGTCCCGCCCAACGTTCCGGCTTGCGAGAGAGTAGATGACACCACTGATTGTGTGTGTGTGAAAAATTGCATCCCAGCCAGCGTGCCCTGTCGCTCCCACCTTCAGGGGCAGGGCAATGTTGACAGCTGTGCTGGTAGTCCTCTGATCCTGTGGCGCTGGGGGAAAAGGGCTTTTTCAACCTACTGAACGTTGCTTTGGCCCTCCGGCAGATACAGGGAGCCCACACCCCCTCTGTGAGCCTCCCTGCACCTCTAAAGTGCTCAAAAATGTGACTGTGACCCACTTCTGGTTTTTGCCGTGAAACCAGATATGGGTTGCAATCACATTTTTTAGCATTTCTGAGGCGCAGGCCACACTCTCTATGGCCACACTCTCAGGGGGGGGCCATAGCAACCTTTGGCAAGTTGGGAAAAAGCCCTTTTTTGCCCGGCACCAGTGCAATTGTAGGAGTGCTGGTGCCACTTCCCTTCCACAAGGGTTTACAGCGGCCTACGTTCTCCCAGAGAGTATAGGGACAACTGTTGGAAGGTATGATGGAGGGTGTGGGTGTGCTTGGTGGGATGCATCTGTTCAATATTTCAGGCTGGCCCTGTCTGCTATTCTCGTAGAAAGCAAAACACCCCACAAAACCTCCCTGGGCCTATGAAGGGAAGCAGTTTTGGGCAACACTAGTAGAAATCCAGCCATTCTGAGAGCAGCGATGGTAAGAGTTGTACAGTGATAAGGGCAATTTGCCCACATCTCCTGTGGCATTATTTCATAACAGTTCCTGCAACAAATATTGCATCATCTATTCAGGAACTAATCCAATGTGGTGCTTTCAGAGATAGCAGCCTCCCAAATCCAGAAACACCAACATTCATTTTGAGATCAAGGACTGATTTTAATATTTCGCCACGGCTTTCCCAGCTGGATGTTTACATAGTATAAAAGGGGACCAACACAGCAAGCAGAAATGCTTTCAACACTTTTGTTTCTCTTGTGACATTCCCTCAGGTGTAAAATATTTTCAAAATGTTTCCCACACGGGACTGGAATTCATCATAGCAACAAACCTGTCATATTACAGTCACTTGCCGCTTCTTTAGCTTTGAAGAACAGATTTGTAGAGATGACCAACGAACTGTTTTTGTTTTGTTTTGTTTTGAAAGACTAAACCTGATGAAAGATTTACAGGGAGCTCCACAAAGTGTTGCACTTTGTTATTCAGATGAAAACATGTGTAGATAGTTCCCTACTTTTATTATCAAGAGTGTTTGTTGTTGACAATACTCCTAACTGCTGAAGATCTCCTCCTGGGTATTTAGAAAAACCCAAACCTCCTGCGGTTCACAGACACAAAAGGATGTGACACAAAAGGATGTGATCCTGTCATGTGTGCACAAGTCCCATTAAGAGCACAATCCAAACCTGGAGTCAGGCCGGCACAGTTTGGCCAGCAAAGTTTGGGGGGCACCAGGGCCACTGTAAAGCACATTTGGACCACTCTTGGAGTCAGGGAGGAAGGCGCATGTCTGTGTGCTGGCCTCTCTGACTCTGAGAGTGATCCAAACATACTTTATGCTGTCCCTTGTGCCAGCCAAACTTTGCTGGCCAAACGGTGCCGGCCTAACTTCAGGACAGGATTGCGTTCTGAAACTGTTACTAAGCAAGGAGCACGGCTTGTCTTTGGGATCACTACTTTTCTATTTTTTTGTTCTGGTTTGAATGGGTCTGCAATATCCAGGAAGAAATCTTCTCAAAATGCTTACTCACTCTCTAGTAGTTATGGTGAACCTATGACACGTGTGAACCGTGACGTTCTGGGTGACACGCCAGCATTTGCCAACCCCCAACAAAAAACGGAGCTTGTTTTTGTAAAGATTTGATTTTTTGTACTGATTTGTACTGATTTGATGTTTCTTTATATAATGCATAGCCCCACAGATGATTGGACTATATTTTTTTTTAAATAAATAAGTATGTGAATAATAGTTTCTCTTTTGTTGGGGGTGGGGAGTGACACGCCAGCGGAGTCAAGTTAGACATTTTTGACATGGCAAACCGAAAAGGTTAGCCATCACTGCTCTAGTGCTATGTTTCTTACATTTTAAAAAAATCTCCCCCCGCCACTAAACTTGACCTCCTTAAGCCAACAAGAACCTGAGGGCCATTGCTGAGTAAATCATTGTTGCTCAGACTAAGAGTCTTCTGAGGCCCAGCACCAGCAGTATGCTTGTACCGCTGGTGCTGGTGTTGGTGTTGCAAAAGTCCCAAAGGCACTTCTAGTGCTGGAGGTATGGGCTTACCACAGGCACTGGGCCAGCACCAGTAGGCACCCAACCCAGCACAAAGCTGCCCAACAGTGTTACTGCCACCAGCAGTGAACACTTTTGGGGTGGGGGAGGGAGGAACTGGGTGGGGGAGGGGCAGTGGGCCTGGTGGGGGGTGGCCTTCACCACCAAATCCTATCCTCCGTGTCGAGCTGCGCGGGCTGATATGAAGTTTCTCATGTCCACTCTGGCAAAAGGCCCAAATGCCCTTCTCCCAAGGAGCCTCTGTGGTCTGCTGCGACTCCTGTTGGATGCAGCAGTAGCTGTTTTGGCACTACTGCTCCTACGGGAGCTGGGCAGTTTAGGATTGGCTGTAACCTACCTCACAAGGTTATGGTGAGGGAATAGGTCCTTGGAGGAAAAACTGGCTACAAATGGTATAATGTATGTACCCTTTTATTTAGTAGGTGAGTGTGTGGCACACACTTTCTGCTTCTACATTTGTTCATCTCATCTCATTTGGGAGATAGATTTCTAGTTATCATAGTCACTCTGTCAGCTTGTGATATGTATTTCTGACATGACGGATTTGTGTGGTGAAAAAGCACCTGGCATTTGTGTTACCTGTTCCCCCAACTTCTCTGTCCTTCTATACATATTTTTCAAGGCCCCAGGGTCTGGAACACCTGAGGCTTATGCACTAATCAAAAGTAAAAATAGTCAAAAGTCAAATCTCCTACAATTGTTGAATATTCCCCTGCCCCTGTCCCATTGCAGTTACCATCTTTCAGCTTTTGGCTAGTCCTTTTATTTGAGTGAGCAGATGAGAAGGAGAGGTATCTGCTGTATCAATCATAGTAATTCATATCTAGGACAGTGTGTTTGTCTCTTTCCTCCTCCCACCCCACCCCACTACCAAAACAGCCAGCTGCTGGTTGAAGATTAGTGGTGGGACCGATCTTCACAAGCAAGGTGTGCTACATACCTGAAAGAGCAGAGCGGTAAAGGTGGCAACCTACTGTTCCCTAGATCATGTACAGAAGGTCAGGGGTGACCCTGCTTTTGATCCTTTTTAATGGCTTTTGGATTTTTCATCCATGAGAAACTGTTAAGGTGTTCTGTAATACTGACTTTTAGTCTTCAGCTAGTCGACTGGGACACAAAAATGGGTCATGTGGTGGCCCAAGGTGGGTTGCAGCAGGACTACCATAATTTCTTGATTACGAGTTTTAAAAAGAGGAAAAAATATGGAATAGATTGAGAGGAAAGGAGAAAGACGGAGGGAAGGAGATGAACAGAAAAAAAAAGAGAACGATGGGCATATGTATGGGCAGCGCAATCCTAACCTGTGCTGGCAGGCCAGCTGGCCTGCACTGTATGCAACGCAGGTTTGCTGCTTCCAGGGCTCACTGTGTGGTGAGGGGACGTTTGTCCACTTATCCTGGGATAAGTCCCAGCCACCCCAATAAGCTTGCTCAGATCTGTGCCTGCCGTTTAGTAGGCACAAGTCTGAGCATGTTGCGGCGGCCTGAATTGGGGCTGTGGTGGTCTGAATCGGGGCCACACTGGTCAGGGCCCGGAGTTTGTACATGGCCTAATTTCCACATCCAGGCTCCACCCCACTCCCTGAGCTGCCCCACCCATGGGAACGCCCTCCCCTGTTACACCCCCACCTGCCATCCCCCTGACCAGAAACGCCTCTGTGCTGGCCGGACTCGGCACGTGCAGGAGCAGCTTATCAGCTATCTCCACTGGGTCGACACAATACAGTACACATGTGTCGGCCCAATGGGAGCCATGGATTGCACCCTAAAACAATTAAAATGAGTATGAAGTTCTAGCAGGGTTGAGAATCGAATTGGGCCCCGATTCTGCAGAAGGCAACCACTGATGAAGACATTCCTAGAAGTTTGGAGGCACAATGGAGAATTCTCTCTAAGCAAATGCCTCCAAGTTCATTTATCTTTCCATTGAAATCTCTTAGCCCCAGCAAGACCTCATAGCATCAGCTACTACCTGTGGCTGCATTTTCTTGACAGCAATTGGAGTTGCATTGGTCCCGGAGCATTGATACCTCCCTCTCCAGCATCTCAATCCTGCTCAGCAGCTCCTGTATGTCCCGGGAAGAGGCGGCGCACTTGCAAGACTGCTTGGGGAGGTTTATCCTGTGGGTGAAGGTGACCTGGCTCTCACTGTCTGAGGTTTGCTCGGTGTATTCTGTCATCCGGTCGTCTTCTGAACTCACCTCCGGGTCAGATGAAGCCTCTAAGGATGTTGAGCAGAGGCTGTCCAGAGGTACATTAATGTTGTATATATGGCTGAAGATCATAGGCTGCTCTTTGCTAGGTGATGTGTAATTGGCAAAGCTGTCTTCCTCACTGGAAACCTGTCTTTTGACTCTCTCTGTTATGACTTCTAGTCGGCACTCAAAGGGTCTAAAGATGGATCCCAGCAGCATCAAGTTGAGACCAACGAGAATATTCCTTAGAAGTACATTTTCACCATCAGCCCCCATTTTCTTGAGAAGGACCGGAAGCTTCTACACCAGTTTTAGAAAGCAGCGTGCTGAGACAGTCTGAAACAAAGAACAAAGGTGCATTTATGATACCAGAGTTTGAAGTAGATCCTAAGGTAGGAGTGGCCAACCTGCGGCACATGTGCCACTGGTGGCACATGGGCACTTCCTAAGTGGCACTGGCCAATGCAGGGCTTCATGACCACAAGCACATGGTGCTTCTCTGGCATGAAGCCCCAGATAAGGCCTGGGGTGTGGTGAAGATAGCTGAGCAGAGCCTTGCCAGATTGCATGGGCCAATGAAGCCACCCAAGCAGGTCCAAAGAGGACTGAAATAAGCTGGAGTGGCACATTCTGTATATAAGAAGTAGCCCATGGTGTGTTGCGGGTTGCCCACCCCATCCTAAGGGAATCTGGTGAAATGTTACTAGTGGAGAATTAGGAATGAAGGTTGATTTGGAGGAATTATGAAAAGAACTAGTGTAAATTTCCATTCCAATACAATTTGCAGCTAGGAGAGTGAAACCCAATAGAATTCTTGTTTCATGCTGAACGGTGGGAAAGACAAAGAGCATCCTGCAGATAACAAGGGACAGACTGCTGAACTCCGGAGTCTCTAAATTTCAAAGCAGGTCCAAACATTGCACAAGATTTGCCCCATAGCACAAGCCTGGCCTCAAATGGAACAGTCTCAAGGAGGCAGATCTATGGCTGGGAAACTTGTGCTCTGCCGCATCACAAATTCAGTTTCTCACTGATAACTGAGCTGTGAGAGACAAAATTGGATGTTGAATTCTCTTCCTCATGGCAACGTGCTGGATGTTTTGCCCCAGCTTGCACCTTCTGCAGACTCCAAGGCATGCCTTTCCAGCTCAAGGCCACTGTATGGTGCATCAAGTGGCTAGACAGATTTCTCTCCAGGGTGGAATGGAAGGAATGGAAGGACACTGGATCCGGGGGGGGGGGTTGTCACTTGAAGTAATGTCCCCTTATGTCTTCCTCAGATCTTTTATTAGGTGCTTCTTTTTAGTGAACCCTTTGCCACAATCCCTCCCTCAACTAAGGCTATTCGCCTTATTGAACTGAACACATAATGGCACATTTTTAGTGGCACAAAGCAGCTACTGGGGCATCATCTAGGGGCAAAGAGGTGCAAAACATGCTATGCAGGGGTGTGGGAATGTTTTGGTTTCTCTGAAAGGCACTTTTTCATGCCTCAAAATTGTCATTCTAAAAACATACACAAGAAAATTCAGCACAGCCCTAGTTGCAGCTTCAGTCTGGTGTCTCAGAATTTAACTGTTTGCCAATACAGGCATACCCCAGATCCGCTGGGGTTCATTCCAGACCTCCCCATAGATACCTGAAACTGTGCATACTGGTGACGTCTTTTGAAAGATTGGGGAACACTAGGGGTTTTGCTGCAACAAGGTTAAAAAAAGATTTGTTTAATGTTCCTCTATCTTTTTAATCTTTGGGACGTGGTGACTGCTGAGCTGCTGACCGGAAGGTTAGCAGGTCAAGACCATGCGGCGGAGTGAGCTCCCATTGCTTGTCCCAGCTCCTGCCAACCTAGCAGTTCGAAAGCACCTAAAAATGTGAGTAGATAAATAAGTACCATTTCAGTGGGAAGGCAACGGTGTTCCATGCACCTTGGCATATACTCATGCTGGCCACATGACCATGGAAGCTTGCCCTTGGACAAACACTGGCTCTTCGGCTTAGAAACTGAGATGAGCACTGCCCGTACAGTCAGTCACGACTAGACCATTTGGTTGTGGGGAACCTTTAACCTTTACCTTTTTAATAGCAATGGTATCTGTGGATACTGAATCAGTGGATACCAGGGCAAGCCTGTAATTTAATAGCAAAGCTTTAGATCTCCTTCAGGGCTCAATCCTATGAATGACATTGGGCCAACGCAACGTGCTCAGGGCCTACACACTAGTGCTTTTGGGCCTACGCTAGCAGCAGTGTCAGCTCAACGACACTGGGCAGAGGCTCTGCAGCCCCACTCCTGCACCAGGGAGGAGGTGGAGATGGGATGTGGCCGATAGGCTGCATCCAAGTTTCCATCCCCAGGCCATGTGGCCCTGATTCAGGCTCACAGCCCCCTTGGCTCTGTGCCTGCTATTTAGCAGGCACAGTTCCAAGGAAACCATAGGGGAGGCTGGAGCCTCCTCTGGGGCGCCTCTGGGGTGCAAGCATGCCCTTGCCCTGGGGAAGCTCCCCAGCGCACCAAAGCTGATCTAGATATTTTGTCCAACCTCCCAATTCTTCCTTTATTCACAATTGGTTGGAAGCATGTTTGTCACTTTAATAATTAGCCCACTGTTATATACTGGATATACTCAAGCTGTAGTTGGCTTTTTTTTAATCAAATGGTGAAAGATAGACTATCAACGATCATTTGAATGAATTTATTTTGATCATCTCAAAAATATAGAACTGCCCTGATACCATTTGAACTTCAGCACCTGACAGAAACATGAAGCATCTGGACTATTTCAATGCCCTTTGGCTGGATTTTGGTGCACTGCTTAAATTTCATCCTGAAAAATCACAAAAGTGAAAGCAATGCATCATTTGCTTGCAGCTTTGCACTGAGTTTAATACCGCAGCTATGTTCAGTTTGTCTGAAAAAGCAAAACCAGAGGACCACTTTGATCAGGAAGTGGGGGGGGGGAAAGTGGGTCAAAGCTTCAGAGCGCAATCCTCGGCAGCACTGGAATGGCAAGGCCAGCGGGCCTGCTCCATATCCTAGCGCTGCTTCGGGGCGGCTGGAGCCTCCTCACGGCAAGGGCATGTTTGTTTGCCAAACAGCAGGCGCAGATTGGAGGAGACTGCGCAGCCCCCCAGTCCAACTTATGATTCAGCTTTATGGCTGACTCCGGAGCCCGCCCATTTCCAGGGCCGTCATGCCTGCCGGCCCACCCACATCCTGCCCAGAACCGCCCTCCCCCTGCCCACCCCCTCCCCCGTTTCAACATGGCGCCTCCCTTGCACTGGCTGACATCAGCCGGCGCAAGGGAGGCACTGTGTAGGCGCAGCGGGACCTGCAGATCTGAGGAAGCCCAGGGGGCAGCTGGAGCCTCCCATGGGGCAAGGGGACGAACATGCCCTTGCCCCAGGAGGCTCCCCAGCGCACCAAAGGTGCGTTGGATGGGGCACTGGCCTCGCCAATACAGCGCACTTTAGGATTTCGCTCTGAGACACGATTGTCAGGCACTATCAAATCAGGACATGGCATTCATAGAAACAGCAACAGTAATTGTAACACTGTTAATAAGCTACTCAGATACACACCAAAGCTTATTTTGCCCTCAGTCATCAGGTAACTAAAACAGAATGGCTATGTGATCTAGTAGTCTGCATTTTCCCTACTTAATTCTCCCCTCCATTTCTATTTCTTCCCTCTATTACCTTCCCTGTGTTGATCTTTACATTGTAAACTCCCCAGAAGAGCAACCTGTAATTTTGTTGTTTCTCTGTAAAATATCATGTACATTAATGGCAATAAATAAAAACAAAGACAAAGATAATTAGCAGCAATACAGTAGCATGGTTTTCTGGGAAAGCATCTGGAATTACCAGCCCTGAAGGCTGTTTCTTATATTACAATTTAATGTAATTTCTGGGAAGACACCCTGTGATTCAGTTCTATTGGTTTCCCCAAACCTGTTGGTGTCTTAGGAAAGGGGCGTGACACATTTTAATCTTATGTGGCTGAGAGTTTAATAAAATGAGGAACAAACTACCTATGGAATGAATGGACTTGCTTCCCCCATAAGTAAGAATCTATTCAACATACACTAATCAGCACTGCAGAAGGAAGAAAATGAAGAGAGGAAAATGTGGATTGCAATTGTTTGTTCCAAGCAGGAATGTGTTATTATCTCAGACCATGTAACAGCCCCCAGAAATGCAGAGTGTGTTGGAGTGAGGGGCTCTTACAGCATGAGCCACTGCGGTAAATATCATTAAATTACACTGCACAATATTAGGTTTAGTTACATTTGTGCTCAGAACCCAAACATATTGCTTGTTAAAAGTCATTTCACCCCCACCTGCGCACAGAATTATGTGGTAAAGTGTCTTTATTTGCAACTGGGCAACTTTCCATTTTGGTATTGATTTGCAGTCTCTGGGTAGGAAATTCAAGCACCACGAGCCAAATTCATCCTGGTACAAAAGCTCTTCCCTTCAGTGTAGTTACATCAGAGCTCGAATGAGACCAGCAGGTTGGGCTTTTTGTTTTTTGTTTTTGTTGGAAAGGCTGTGCATTGATCAGCATTTCACTCAAATACCTTTGCTTTTAAGAATTGCAGCAAAATGTGGCCCAGACTTTGTGCCCAGCAGGAATGCAGAGTTGTGGTGCTGAGCCAAAGGATTCTCATTATTCCTAGCTGAGCGCAGGGGTCAACTTGACTGCCTATTGCTTACCTGCTGCCAGGAAATTTGTCTTGCATTTAGTTTTCATTGGAACAGTAGTTTGTGAAAAGAGGACCCATTCTGGAACACAGTTCTTTAAAAGAAAAGTAGTTCAATTGCTGTGGAATTTTTTTTCTGGAGTAATTTCATTCTTTAGTACTTTAGCAGCTAGATATTTGATTCTGTTTTGATAGCTTGCTGTAATTACTCTGGCTATAATTTTTCTGCTTTTGTATAGGGTTTTCCTCTACTGCGCTCCACACTAGGGGTGCTTATCACATACTCTGCTGCAGTGAGTAAGGCATAATGCTCAATGCATTTCAGCAGTTGGCTTCTTGCCCTCAGCAAATGATAGCTCCATTCATCAATGGGAAGGCTCAAAAGAGTGAAAGTGCTCAGGCAAGAAGAGTGAAATCAATTGAGTTTTGGAAGCTCATTTGGAATTGTTTTTCCCCACTTAGATTGTTTTCATTGCAAAATCTGATTGACTATGCAGTATTCATGATGTCATCAGCAGTATCATCATAAATTTTGAAGTGCAGGAGATGGGCATGTTCTTTGTGTTGGTGCTGAGTACCTCAAAGGCACAAGGGCAACCCTAGACTTTGCAATAACTGCAGCAACCAAGAAGTGAGGTGAAATAGCTTAATGGCAGGTAACATACAGTATATGCAGGAGATCCCTCAGTTTCTCACCTCTCCAGTTAAAAGCATCTCAGGGTCAGGGTAGACCTCTGCCTGAGATCAGGGAGAGCACTGCTAGTTCAAATAGAAGGAATTGGCCTGAAAGGATGGTATTGGTCTAAGGGTGCAATGCAGCCCCTTATGTGAGAGAGCTCGAGCCGATGCTAGGAGTAGTGTCGATGCTAGGAGTAGTGTCGGCCCAAGAAAGCCAGAAAAGAGCCACCATTTCACCAGCCGAACTTGGCTGGCACAGGAGCGGTTCTGGGAGGAGGGAGGGCTGGCAGGAGGTGTTTCTGGGCAGGGGGTGGGTGGGCCGGTGGGCATGCCAGCCCGGGAAGGGGGTGGAGTTGGGATACAGCCAGTTTCACGGGCACATATCCAAGGAACCCAGCAGAGAGGCTGAAGCCTCCCCTGGTGCAAGGGCACAAATGTACCTCCGAAGTGGCTCTGGATACAGCGCAGGCCTGCTGGCCAGCCTGTTCCTGCGCTTAGGATTGCACTCTCAATCACATGATTATAGTTCTCAAGTGAGCCTCCCCTATGTCCTCCTCAGATATGAAGGCGCAGATCTGAGGGGGCCACACGGCCTCCTGAATGGGGTTAGGATTCAGCCTTATGGTCTAATCCCAAGCCCGCCCCCCTCCCGGGCCGGCACACCAACTGGCCTGCCCACAGCCCGCCTAGAACTGCCCTCCCCCGCCCACTCCCTCCTTTGTCTCGAAATGGTACCTCCCCTGCGCCAGCTGGCTTCGGCCGATGCAAGGGAGGCGCAATGCGGGTGCAACAGGACCAGTGCTGCTTGCAGCGCCAGTCCCGTTGCCTTAGCGCCGACGCAGGGGTGCTGCTTGGCGCTCCCGCATTGGCACTAACGCTGCAGAGCCGACGCAAGGACATTGTGCCAATGCTGCGCATCTGTTAGGATTGTGCTGCCCAAGTTATTCACTGCATTTCTTGACCTTAAAGCGGCATTTGATACGTTTGACAGAGGACTGCCTTGGTATAAGCTTAAGAATTTGAGGATCAATCGCAGCCTTCTTTTATTGATCCAGCAGCTATAATCAAACAATTCCTGCTATGTTAGGCTGTCTGTAGCAAGTGAATTGTCGGACCAGATTGCGATTAACAAGAGGGTGAAACAAGGATGTGCCTTGGCCCCAACCCTCTTTTAAATAAATGATCTGCCACCCCAATTGGCTAAGGTAGATGCTGTAGTGGAGATAGGTGGATGGTATCAGCAGTGACCCTTTGCCTGTGTAAGCCCAGGAATCACAAGGTTAATTCGACAGTGCCTGACAGAGTTGTAGTTGAGAGCTGCAGCCAACAAGGGCCCTGAGGATAAATCCAGCACCTGGGAGGAGCACAGGGGTGGGTGTAGGTGCAGAGAGTTTTGTGTGTAGAAGGAGAGGTGTGAAGAGACTGTGGCTGAGTAAGAGTGTGTCTGGAGAAAGAAGGCGGAGCACAGCACAGCACAGCACCTACCATCTATCTGACTGATCAATTGCTTGATTGGCTAACTGACTGTACAAAGGACACTGAGGATTGTTAGGACTGAGATTGCTGTTGACTGCTGGAGGTTCATGTGTGGTTGCCCTGCTCCAGTGACTGCCAAGAACTAAGGAGCTGCGTGAGCAGGCAAGGTAACTGCGTTTTGCCTTCCTACAGGTGGTGGTGGGCAGCAGCACTTTGCACCAAATTAGGGCTGTTGGTTGGGGAAGGAGGGAGGCTAATCAGTCTACCTTGAGCATAAGATTCTGGCATGGGAATCTGAAGGGACAGATTCTCAGAGTCCCAAAATTGGCTCACTATTCGTAATGCTTCTGCTTTATATGTTTGGTCCTGAAATGGTCCTAATATGATATTTGATGATATGGTCTAGTTTCGGTCTTAAATGTTTAGTCAACACCTGCATTCCAAACCACTTGAAACTGAACTATGACAACTCCAAAATCCATGGAAACCTTGTTTTTGGACTTTTGGGGGAGAACATATACAGCCGGTAAAAAACTTTTCAAATTTGGGAATAAATGTTCATTATAGATATCTTTGGGCTCCCAACTGCGTGTCAGCACTGAAGTCAGCTAAAATTAGTACCCAGGCTATATTCAGATTTTTCTACTGCTGAGGCAACTTGTTTGTCTCAATTGCTATTATCGATGCAAAGATTGTCTTCTGTTTGGCATACAGATTTGGCTACCTGCATTTAGGGTCAAGGCTGAGAGAGTCCATGTTTTCTGTATAAAATTATGGGGGTACTGCATTGTGTCTCATGCTGCATTGTGTCTGGAAACAGGACAAACATGCCTTAAGACATAAGCCTGGGCAAGTGACTGGGCACCCTTACTTACAGCTATCATTTCATATGCTGTGCAACCCGTGGAATTTACTTATTTCTTCATAAAATACAGTCTGGGTGCTGAACCTTTAATTAGAACCTTTAATTATTCTGACCAGGCTATTTGACACTGAGAGGCAGGGGTTATTTGCTGAGGCGTTGAAAATATGTTCACCTTTACATTTACAATTACCACTAACTTATACCTGCAAGCCGAAGTATCTGTATTTAATTGAGACCCCCCCAGGCATGCTGGGCCTTGACAATAGTAAGGTCTTACTTTCCAATGCTTAAAAACATTGGAAAGTAAGACCTTACTATTGTCTTTATTGTTACTACTATTGTTACTACCACTATTGTTACTACTACCTTACTATTGTCTTACTATTGTCTTTATTGTTTAAAAACATTGGAAAGCTTTATATTAATAGCTCTGCAGTTGGTGGCAAAGAGCACTTGTGTATATGTAACAAGGGAGTT
>JAJKFI010000126.1:1445738-1510034 GCA_029204185.1 Lerista edwardsae | reverse complement strand
CCCCCCCATTGCTCCTACTTGGAGTGGTCTGCTGCCACCTCCACCCTCACCTGTTCTAGGCCGCCTCCTCCTTTCTTTCCTCCTTTAAAAAAGGGGGAAGGAGGAGGAGGCCCACAGCTGCTGCAAGCTGTGCCTGTCTCCTCCGACAAACAGAGGAGCCGAGAGTTGCAGTGCTGCAAGTTTGCAGCAGATCAGCATTCCTCTGATGATCAGAGGAGCAGCCAAGCACTGCAAAGCCAACCTTGCAGTGGCCCGACATTTCCTGTGCAACCGCTCAGAGTAGGAGCAATGGCGGGATGTCTCTGTGGGACAGAAACCTCCCTCCCCCAACTCTGCCACTTGGAGTGGTTGCACACTGCCCTCAAGCTTTTGGGTTTTTTCTTAAGCGTCCCAGTCGGCGCTGCTGCTGGCTCTGTTGCTTCAGGAAAAAAAGGAACTAAAAGAAAAGGGCTGGAACAATCACTCCAAACGTTGCCCCTTTCTTTTAGTTTTAAAATGACAGCATCAGCATCGCTGTCATTAAAAAATCAAAAAAGAATGCTCAGGGTGGCATTCGCCTGCAGCGTCACTGCAATTACTTCCAGGTCACTGGGCTGACTGCAACTTTCAACATGAAAATAAAAACTGATTTCTATTAGGCTCCCAATCACTTCTTTCCTATATACAGGACTCTCTTATCACTATGAAACACAGAAATGGTAGTCTAGTTTTCCAAAATCAGTTTGCCACCAAAAATGGTAAATGTATTCAGCCATTTGGCATAAGACTTCAGCCCTTAGATCTCTGCCAACACTGATGTTGCATAATCTGATCTTTTTCTCTCTGGTGCAAACAATGGGATTTTGACATGCTGTGCTTGCTGAAACTCCTTCTTGTACATAAGGATTAAATACACTGGTACCTTGTCCTTCTTTACATTTTATCACTCTAATGTGGAAACAAGTGGGTAGACATTTTCCAAGGCAGAGCTGAAAGTTCTGAAAGATGGGTTGATTTTCCCTGTAAATTACAGAATGAGGCCGGGAGAAAGATTCCAGTTTCAGCAGGGTACCAGTGATAGTTTTCTCAGAGAGCTGAAGGCAGTTTGAGATCTCTCTGCTCATTTATAAAGATTGCTGCGATCCAATTTTTCCTGCTGCTGAACAAGTTTGCAAGTTTGTAATGCTTAAAATCCTACAAGCTAGGCTTCAGCAGTATGTGAATCGAGAACTACCATAGTTCGCATAGTCAAAGGTTCGCATAGTCAAAGCTATGGTTTTCCCAGTAGCAATGTATGGTTGTGAGAGCTGGACCATAAGAAAGGCAGAGCGCCGAAGAATAGATGCTTTCGAATTATGGTGTTGGAGAAGACTCTTGAGTGTCCCCTGGACTGCAAGGAGAACCAATTGGTCAATCCTCCAGGAAGTCAAGCCTGATTGCTCCCTGGAAGGACAAATCCTGAAGCTGAAGCTCAAGTACTTTGGCCACCTCATGAGGAGAGAGGACTCTTTAGGAAAGACCCTCATGCTGGGAAAGATGGAAGGCGAAAGGAGAAGGGGGCGGCAGAGGATGAAATGGTTAGATAGTGTCACCGAAGCGATGAGCATGAAATTGGGCGAACTCCGGAAGCTAGTGGAGGACAGGGAGGCCTGGCGTGCTGTGGTCCATGGGGTCGTGAAGAGTCGGACACGACTTAGCAACTGAACAACAACAACAACAACAACAACGCTTAAAAAAAACCCAGCCAAACTTTTTTGACCAGTGGTGACAGTTGGACAAAACAAAAACCAGTGCACTCTGATAAGCCCAGCCTCAAACCTCTTTCAGCTCTCTCAAATGCTATTGGCTGTCTCTAGCGTAAAGGTAAAATCCTACAAACAATAGCAGGGATGTTAGTCTTGGCATCTGCTCTTGTACTGCTTCCATTCAATTCAATGAGACTTTTGCAGGAGGATTTCCAAATCAATCCTAACCTAAAAGTGTATAAAAATCATTGCTGAAAAGGCATTGTAGGAACTCTGTTGATTAATATGATGCTGAAGCCTACTCAAACTGGCATTTGAAATAATGTACTTGCCCCTGAAAGATGTTGTAATGAAACAGCTATATTTCATATGCCTATTTCTCTTTTGCAAACTTTATCCACGTTGTTGAGCCCTGAAGTTATTTCAATTATTTCCCCTCCCCCTTGCCTTTGGCTAGGTTACTAAACAACCACAATCATTAACCCATCAGAGATACTTTCAGTGAAGGATTTGCCAAAGAGAGTAGTCTCACTTCCTCTTTACTGTGTGCTTTTCTGCCAGAAGGTCTGCTCTGTGGGGAGTCAAAGTGGAATGCTGTGGGGAGAAGCCCAGCTGCAAAGATAAAGAGGCAGGATCAAAGCATCCTTAAGAACTGTTCAGAATATGTTTGTTTTGAGTCTGTTTCCCTTGCCAGTGTAAGCTCTTGCGTACGACTTGCGTAGAGCCAGCTTCACCTACTGGCTGATTATATGAACACTGTGGGAATAAATATGTTCTGTACAGTGGTGGCATCTAAATGATTTAAGAACAGGAACTCACTTTTGATTGGCACGTGTCAGGATCCGCCCACCAGAAGTGATGTCATAAGCCGGAGGCTGGCAGAGCCCAGGTCTACCCGTGGCTGGTTCCTATGGGTAGACCTGGGCTCCAGAGGCTGGCCAGCAATGACGTCAGCGACGAGTGGGCGGAGCCAGCCGGTTCTGTACAGCGCCTGGCACCTACAGAACAGAAAGCGAGGAATTCCCCCACCCCAATAGCGATGGGGACAGTCTCCCAAAGAAGCCTCACACCCAGAGCGCCAGTGAAACGCTCTGGATTGGAGAGACAGCGGCGAAAGCCTTTCCTTGGTCTTCGCAGCTAGGCGAGGTGGAGTTATTCAAAATTGCCAGGGAAGTTGAAAATTGGCACAGGGGCAGCAGCCTCGAAGCCGAGGCTGGCTGAGCAGAATGAGGCAGGAACCTGTGGAAGGGGCTGAGGGGCGGCACCACTCCAGATGGCACCCTTGGGCGCTTCCCCACACCAAAGCCCGCTTACGCCTGGCACGTCATGAGGGCAGCTTCAAAAAGTCCCAGATCCCCTCTGTCCCCTCCAGGGGGCCCCTCAATTTGCCACCGCACCCCCAGGACGCCCCTTCTCCCCAGTGGGCTGCAGACTCACCAGAGCGGCTGCTGACTCCACGTGTGTGGCTGGAGGGAGCAAGGAAGGGGGCTGTGCAGGACCAACCCCCGGCCCTGCTTGTTATCTGAATGGGCAGACAGTGAAGCTAGTGGGTGGGGTTAGCGGTGACGTAAATATACCCAAAACAATGCTGATTCCAATTATTTCAAATGGGTTTTCGCATGCTGTTTAGGACTTATTTGTTTACTCCTGAAGTAAAAACTTACGAAAATAACGTGTGATCATGGAGAAACATCATTGGTAACCTAATTATGATTCAATATGCAATTCCAAGGTTTAATTCCGCGTAATTATATTACTGAACACACCGGACGAAATGCCGCTTGCTGTCTATTTAAACTCGGATTGCACTGCTTTGACAGACTTGTTTTTTGAAATCTACACAACCAAAAATAAAGTGTGAACGGGAAGGAAAGAAAAAAAGGGGGAGGGTGGGCAAAAATCAGATAAATATGTAGGAAAATTACATTAAAATCTCTCAATGTATAACACAAGTAGTTGTCAATAGGAGAGTAGTTCTTTTTCACTTCTAGGCTATTAAGTGTATTTTTTTAAACTTCTACACTCACCCCCCCCTAAAACAAATTCTGTTAACGTTCGGAATTTCAAAAATATTACAGTAGAAAATGGAAAGCGGGAAAAAAATGTGTAAATGGGAAGGGGGGAAAAGGAGGGGGGATTTTATTTTATTTTTATTTCTTCATATCTACTTCAGTTTGTGACAGGCTGCATACTTTATGAAGTAATATTTTTCTGTAGCAACGAATCACAATGATTTTAAGTACCTGTGCAAAGTAATCCCATTTTTCGTACAGCGATTCGTGCACCTGTATGCAGAACACGCAGGCATGCTTAAAGACTTTACCACACGGGCAGGGAGATTTTTATTTGTGACGCCGCGGCAGCAATCCTCCTTCGCGGCGATGATCTGAGATTATACTCATGGCTTCAAGTCTGTGACGTCATGGCTCCTCCATGTAAATAATAACTCCATGTGCAGGACGGGACTTCCGCACTGCAGCCCTTCCCCCTTCGCCCCTCTAGGAATCCAGAGTCGCTCCCTTTAACCCTCTGAGTGCTGGCCAACCAAGAGGAAAAACTCTTTGCAGAGGAATCGGGAGAGGGGAGGAGGGGGGAAGCGCCGCAGAGTGAAGTGGGCGGAGTCAGCCCTAATTTTAACAAGCGGAACTGAGTTCCCCAGCATTCCCCCTACATGACATCACTGGTTCTGTATTAAGCCTTTTCATATATTGTTTTCTCAATTGAACTGTGATTTCCTTTTCCCTTGATCCACCTTTTAATAACACTTTTTTGCCTAAATCAATCTGCCTTATTCTGGATACCAGTGACATTGTCAGCCTTCTCATTCTGCAGGTACTACTGCAAGAGTGAATTTAATAGGGACCCTTCAGGTTACAACCTAATCTTGGAGAGGAGTTTCGCCTAGGAAACACCTCTGGTAACCTGATACCTGGGTTGGTGGCAGCGGATTTAAACCACCAAGGCATTTCCCCACTAATCTGCGTGTTCAAACCTCAGTGGAAGAGTGGGGAGGGGGTCATGGGTAGCACCCCCTCTTTTTCATGACCTATGCTTACTGATGTCCCTTCTGCTTTGTGCCAGAATTGGCCTCTTTTTCATAACCTGTGTTGTCACCCTTCAATCTGATTATTATTTTCATGCCTCCCTGGCTTGCTTCAAGAATATGGAGTCAAATCCCAGCTAAGTATTTGCAGAGGCAATGGAATCAATTTTTCTTTATTAAGGGAGCACACTGTAAATCAGTGTTCCCTCCCTGGTGCACACAGCAGCAGTCTCTCCCAGTCCCTCCCATACACTGGTTCGGTGCATTAAGCAGATTGCGCCTGAGTCTGTGCCACACTGAACACAAGAGGACTGCTAAGCAGACCTGCCCTGATATAACATCTCCCTTCACAATGAAATGATTCTTAGAATTCTCTGCAGTCCATACTGGAGCTGCCTAAGACCTTATTCTTCCTTATCTGCCCTATCAGAGCTTATTCGTAAGTGAAACAGGCGTCCACAACAACCCTCAAATACCCCAGCCTGCTCTTTTTTCTGTACCCTTTTTGTAACTGCTTCTGTTTTCACACAACTCCCCCTTGAGTGAGCCCTTTACCTCATTTTATATGACAAGAGAGGAGACACCCATCTTGGCAACAGGAGCCATGCCTACAATACTTGTCAGGTGTCTGTAGGAGGAGGGAATGGATGAATGTATGTATGAATGAATAAGTGAGCGAACAAATGAATGAATGACTAAGTGAGTGAACAAATGAATGAATGACTAAGAGTGCAATCCAATAATGGTGTTGTGCTGGCACTGCACTCTTACGCTGATCCATTGCTGTGGAAATATGCCGTCAGGTGCGTCTGCGCCAGTGAGTTGGTCGCTAGACCGGCACAAGCAGCAGTTCCAGTGCTTGGGCGCCACTGCGCCCGTCAGCTGCACCGGCCGTGCACTGGTTGAGCAGTGGTGGCGCTCAACGCAGGACTTCACGGAGAGTGTTCCAGAGGCGGGGGGGTGACAGGGCGGTGATGGCCAACGGCAGTTGCTCCATATCCTAAGCCCCGTCCCTGGCCTCGGCGCCCCCAATTTGGGCCGCAGCTGCGCACGCTGACCTGCACCTGCAAATCAGCAGGTGCAGATTGGAGCAGCCCCATAGGGCTGGCTGGGGCTTACCTGGTACAACGGGAAAACCTCCCCTTGCCCTGTGCTGCTGCTGCTGCCTCCTAATGGCCTTAGGATGCAGCCCTGCTGCTTGCTTCAAGAATATGGAGTCAAATCTCAGCTAAGTATTTGCAGAGGCAATGGAATCCCATCAATCCCTAGCAAGGCTGGAGCTGCTTAGGCTTGGGCTGTAAGAAGCTCTGCACAACCTTAATACCCAATCCAGTCACCCCCCCCTTGCCTCTTCTCTTCCAATTCCCACCTCCTGCTGGCCCAGGGAAGCAGTGAATTGGAGAGCAGAAAAGGGTAAGCAGAGTGGTAACCACTAGTCTTCTCCCCCCCCCAAATCTTTGGCATGCCACTTTCACTTTTATTTGGCATCATTATCCCCTACCCTGACTCCTGCTTCTTCCTATTTCCTGAATTGGTCTCACTGGTTATCCCACCTGGTCAGGCAAGTGTAGAAAATGGGCTGATGTGACCCAAAACTATATGGAGCCATAGCTCAATAGCAAAGTCATCCAAAACAGGTTGCATTTATTTGGCGTTGCTGAAAATAGTCATAACAATGCACAGCTTCATCTCAGCCTTACCCACTGTATTAGTTTTTCATGCGTGCCACTGTGGGACTCATAGCAAACTGCACTAATGGAAGAAAGTGCTACATTATATCTTTTTTCTTCAGTAATTGTGATTCCTTCCTTTATGTCCTGGTCTTACCAAAGATGTTGGGGAAAAAAATAGGAAAATGTCATCCAAATCTCATATCTTTAGTTAATTGGCCCATTTCCTTATTATTGGGAGAGTGTGCGTGAGGGGATGAACAGCTTATATTAATTTTAACAGCTTTGCAGTTCTGATTTTTGGCAGCAATGGCCTTTATGATATAAAAACCATGTTTCTACATTATCAACTGGATTGAATAGAGACCCAGGCTCCTCCCTTTGCAAATTGAACATGATGTATTCAGTGATTACTACATTCTGATGAAACACGAAGGATATGCTTCAATGCCTCGCAGGTAGCACACTGTCTAGATGACTCAGCTATTTGTGCTGAGGTAAGGCCGGCTTCCAATGTTTCTTTCTACTAAAATCTCCTTTTCTAGGTCAGCTAACAGATGTTTTGCCCCGGAGGCAATGTTTCTTAGATGTTAGAAGTCTGATCCTGAAATTTGACTCTGAATGAATTCGGGATTTTCTTTCTGTCTTTGCATGTTGAGAGTTTTAACCTCTCAAGCTTTTTCTGAGGGGAACCGTTTCATATTTCATGTGAAAAGCACTGATTTGTACTTGGTCTGTTTATCTCATGCAGATTTTCTTTGTCAACTGTTTCACAATCTTTGTTTATATTTACAAGGGTCCACAATTTCACTTGCCAATCCTTAATCCAGTTTCAATTGCACATCCCAATCCTTTGGCAAATATGACAAACTACAGCCCTTTCTGTAGACTTGGAGCTGGGGAGATGGTGGAGGGGGGTGTATTGGAAAAGGCAGGAGCTACCCCAAGGAGTGAGCTGCTGGAAGAGAGGAGGCCCAGTGGGTGACTGAACCCCCTCCCTCTTGCCTGTCTCTGAGGCCGCTCTGTGCGGAAACTAGTTAGCCTAGTATGGGCATTAGGGCCCTTGGGGTGGCCCAGCAGGACAGAATTTGGCAGAACGGGGGGGGGGACACGCCTCTGCAGAAATACTGTTATTTTGGAATCCAACAAAGAGAAGTGTGAATTCAAGGGCAATCTTCCACACCTCACCTCAGTTCCATGTGGCTCTATCCTTGTCTCAAGATGCACTTTGTATCTTGAAAGTGCAACACAAGGATGTCAAGGCTGTTCAAAACAGCCAGAGTTCATCCATCTCATGAGACAATTGGAAAGCACTCTGTGTGAGGTTGGAGGCAGGACCCTACCAGTGATGTCATGCAGGGGGTACGCGGGGGTACACAAGTACCGGTTTCTAGGATTACAGCTGGCCCCGCCCATTCACCCGCCCACTCGTCGACTCTGCCCTCTGCAATGTTTGAATTTCCTGCATGTTTGAGTTGCTTGCATGTTCTCAGAGCCAGGCAGGCAGGCAGGCAGGCAGCGAGCAGAGCCTTTCCTTTCCTTGCCACTGAAAAATGAGTTGCTCTGGGGTTTTAACATGATGCCAGGCCTCCTTAACATGTTCTGGGGGTGCTGTGGAATACTGTTGCAACTGTTGGGTCAGTTTAAAATCATCTGAGGCCTCAAAAAGGGCTTTTTTCATGTCACTTCCTGCCATGACATCACTTCCGGCTTATGATGTCACTTCCGGTGGGCGGGTCCCGACACGTGCCAATCAAAAGTGAGTACCTGTTCTTAAATCATTTAGATGACACCACTGGACCCTACCCTAAGGAGATGGGCAGGTTCCCACCAGGCACACAGTGGCTCACTACCACACTTAAAGAGACAGCAAGACTTTCTATGAGTCAGATGGGAAACTTGCTCCCTGGCCTCCGCTTCAAGCCCAATTTTAAGTGCCAGAGGCAAATGAGCACTTGAAACATTGCATATCTGTCAGTTTCCACCTCACTCTATAACCAAGAAACAGAATTTAGAGTTGAAATGTTGCCACAGAAGGAGGGGGGCTGTGCAGGTGACAGCAGTCTGTTATCAATAGTTTCCATTCAATTTTATGGTACAAAGTGAAAGGGTGGCAATCTTGGACACAGTGGAGAGGAGCCTGGTCCTCCATCCAGCTATGGCATCCCTGAATCAGAGCATCTCTTTACTTCACCCATATATACAAATGGCTGCCATCCACTCACAAGGGGAGAAATGATGCATTATGTGGAGGATACAGACCCTCCCTCTGTCTGTCTATAACAATGGTGAGCATTTTCCTTAGAAGTAAAGGAATTTAGGGCCCAATCCTATCCAGTTTTCCAGCACTGATGCAGTCATGCCAATGGGGCATGCCCTGCATGCTGCCTTATGGGGGCATGCATAATGGGAGGCCTCCTCAAGTCAAGGAAATGTTTTTTTCTCTTACCTTGGGGCTGCATTGCGACTGCATTGGTACTGGAAAGTTGGATAGGATTGTGCCCTAAGGCATTGATGTTGATGTATAACTTCTTCATTTCACAATTGTAGCCCACAATCCAGTGTGGATACACTTATCCCATTTGTATCCTCTTAACAACCCCATGAGCTAGATTAGGCTGTGGGATAGTATAATGCACTTTTCCAATTTTAAAAATTACGTTCACAAATCTAAGGCTGCAATCCTATGTGCACTTTCCTTGGAGTAAGCCCCAGTAAACTCAATGGAACTTGCTTCTGCATAGACATGCATAAGATTGTGCTGTCATTCCGTGTTCTAGATTGCCACTAAGCAGCTCTGCAATTAGAGATCACTATGCTATTGACTTCTGAGCTGTTGGCACTGAGGTCTCTCAGCTTGATCCTCAAAGGCAGATTCTGGTAGCTCAAGAGGTTTGTGAATGAACTTATCACAAAGCCTTAGGGCCTGATCCTATGCAGCCTAACACTGGCGGTCAGCCCTTACCACCGGCGCCAGTGTCACAAAAGTGATGTATGGCGCTTCTAGTAAGAGCAATCGGGGCTTACTAGTTTGGGCTGGTGCAAGGACCCAGCACCAGGAGGGCCCGGTGCAGAGCTGCCCGGCCATGAGTCTTACCACGGCTGGTAGTGAGCTCTCTTGGGGCGTGGGGAGGGTGGAACTTGGCTGGGGGAGGGGCAGAGTGGAGGTGGGACCGACAGTGCCCTCCACTGAAGTCTCTGCCAGTAAAATAGTTGGTGAAGACTTGAGGATGCCTGTTGCTGGGCCAGCGCCCGCACCTGGGGGAAGGGGAAAAATGTCCCCTTCTCCCGAGGTGCCTCCTGCAGCTGCCATGGCACCCATAGGATGCAGCAATCACTGTTTCGGTACTGCTGCTCCTACGAGGGCCTGGCACCTTACAACTGGACCGTTAATCCAGTTGTCTCTTCCTCCGATATTCCTCCAAGTTGCAATTTGGAGAAGAAGACTGGGAGAGGGATGGACTTTCTCCTGCAGAGGTTTTCCTACTCAAAACTGCTGCCCCAGCTGCTTTTCACACCATCACTGGTGGGGGCAGAAACTCATCCCTTTTTTCCCCTATAAGTAGCTTTGGAGATCATTTTGAGGAAAAATTACCAGGAGGACAGGGTTAAAAAAGCCTTTTCATTCATCTCACCCTGGTGTGGAAGAGGAAAGAATGACAAAACCTCTTCCTCCCCTCTGCTGGTCCTCCACTCCTTATTAGAACCCCCATGGCTACTTTGGAGAAAAAATGTGAGAGGAGAAAAGAGATACAGTACAGATGACTAAGTGGGAAGTGTAGGTTCGCCCTGAGAAAGGCTGCCAGTCTGGTTTAGAACTACCCTACTATGATGTTTGTGCTTGTATGAGCTAAGGGACTCCCTTGAGAGGGGGCCAGGATGTCAGTTAGCAACCCCTGCTAACTGGGCAAGAGGCACTTTTTCAAGTGGTGTCCTCTTATATTTAGCAGGGAGAGTAGAGAGCAATTGTCCCTTTTCACCCCAGCACAGTCTCTTTCTCGTGGCTGTTGCTGGTGGTGTTCTCCATTCTTTTAGATTGTGAGCCCTTTTGGGATAGGGAGCCATTTAACTTTAATGTTATTATTTGCCTGTAAACTGCTTTGTGAACTTTATGTTGAAAAGCGGTATATGAATACTAGTGATTGATTGATTGGATTGTCCCTCAGCTTTCTGCCTAATTGCTCTCCTATACAAGGGCTTCAAAGCTTTAAGCCAATTAGTTTCCTGCTAGTTGTTATCTTTTGAGCATTCCGTTCCAAATGTGTTGGTTTCTGCTGAAATAAGTTCGGCTCTCCCTCTCCGTGTTCTGAACACCATCAGCACACTACACTTGACACTACACTAGTGAAGTTCTCTCACATGTGAAGTTCTCTGAGGCTTTTCAGGATGGGCAATTTCCTTTCTATGACAACTTCCAAAGGGGAAACTGTCTGAATTACTGTGAAGCAAAAGGTTTGCCTGCATTTTTTTCTATAAATCCAGAGTGAAGGCTACTATAAGCTGGCTTCCATTGTTCTGTTCTGATATCCAAGCTCTGACTGGGAAGCAAAAAAGAACTTTCATTCCTTCAGACAGTGACTAAGCCTGTTAGTCTTCTACCACAATGTAGGACATCAGTGTCTGCCTGTAATTCCATCTTTGGCAAATCACTAGATACAACTAAAATATTGTTTTATTAGACTTCAGATATGTATTTTTCTGTGATGGTAACCAATATTACCTATTTCTAAGAAAGCTTATTTCTCATTGGGATAATTTCTACCAAGCACTCAATCATTCCAAGATTTTGCCTTACTAGTTGTTACACAACTGGATGGTTAAGCATATATCATACCTAGATGTGTTTGAAAATGAAGTTATTTATTTTAAATAATAAAGTTATGTAAAATGAAGTAAGCTCATTGTGTTCAGTAAGACCTTGGCTGTAATCCTATCTTACTCATTGGGGAAAAGAAAAACACCTCTAAGGGTATGATTCATACCCTTTGAAGGGACCGCAAAGAGTGGAAAATTGACTTAGGAAAGTATTTTAGATACACCTCTTTATTTTTAAGTAGCTGCTCAAGGAGTAGCTGCTCAAGGAGTAACTACTCACAATCCATTTACTTGAAGTCTTATTGGTTCAGACCAATTGTATGCATGAATGTGCGTGGTGTAGGGTTTTGGGGGGATGGAAAGAAGTTGTAAATGCTTGCATTGTAAATGCTTGCTTGTAAATGCCCCTCTTTCAGTACAGCAACATTGTACTGTATTCATGTGTTGGCCAGAGAAAGAACTTCCACTTTCTTTGAGGGTGTGATTGGTTATTTTGAGTTTGCATTTTTTGCTGTAGAACTATTCCCCCCACCAAGTCTAATCTATGACCAAAAATGGACTTTTGGTGATAAAGTGTGTTTCTCAGTTATCTCAGTTTGGTGATAAAGTGTGTTTCTCAAAGGAAAAGAGTAATCTATTGTATTCTTCTCTTTCCCATTTTTCTTCGTTCCCCTGATTTTGTTCACTTATCTTCCCTTCTTTATTTCACAGTTGCCTGAACATTTAAAAGAACATTCTCTCCCCACCGCCGTGCTCCCACTAGTCTTCTCCAACATGTATGACGAGGGCTTTAACTGCTACATATTAATATATTGGCTCCTGGAATGCTCAGAGAAAATTGCAATGCTTAGTGAGCTCAGTATCCAACTCAATGCTTGTGATTGTCAGAAGAGACCTTACCTCCACCAGCAGCCAGAGGGTTAGACGCAGCGTTGGTGGGGCAAGGCAGTCCTGGTGTTATGACATGCCTCATGACACATTTGCAACACCCTCCACCAGTGCAGGGTCTGCTGCACTGATGGTCCATTGGCATAGGATTATGCTGTCAGTTGCTTATAGATACAGATCAAAATTCCTAATTCTGCCTTGGCCCAAAAGAGATGGTCATATATTAAAAAGTCATATATTAGAAAGTAATGTTCAGTTATTCAAATTAATCTGATCTGAGTCCTAGATAAAAGCTTCATTCAGCCCCTGCAGGATGTGGTGTTCATTTGAGAAGGAAGCCCCTCGGCTGCCTTAATCTACGCAGTAGGAGTGAGCCATGCTTATGGATCTGCTTTGCTGAGGATGCAAGGTGCCAAGAGGAGAAAAGGAAATTGTGTCCCGCAACCTGCTTCCACCTTCCGCTCAGCAGTTGAGCCCTGCCTTGCCAAGGGAGAAGCGTAGGTTGCTCTGGAGAGTGCCTGGCTCTATTGTCTCATTTTTTAAACTGAGAGCACAACAACCTTCTTCACTCTTTGCACCAGGGCTATGCTCCCTGGCTGGCTACTGTGTGAAACAGGATGCCAGAGCAAAGAAACCATTGGCCTGTTCTAGCAGGGCTCATCTTCTTAGACTGAGCTGTTGAAGAAGCTGAGTATCCCTAAGCATGTGCAAAGGAACCACCCTTCACCACTGAGAGCTCCTGTCACCCAGGTTCTTCATGCAGTTAGTGTGAGCCTGGGCTTGGTTTGCTGTCTCCACTGAGATTGTCCAAGGGGTCCCTACTGTCTTGGGAATACACTGTATTTGCTTGCTATCTACCAAATGACAATCCTTTCCTTTAGTGCCACAATGACCAAGCAGGGTGCCAAGGCAGAGAACCATGCTGGGGACGCCAACAGGCAAGGGGCTGAGAAGTACTGCCGGGAGGGGCTGAGAAGGCCAGGTGGAGCAAGGCCTACCCAGCACAGCTACAGCTCACTCCCCTAGTCAAGAGGAGCATAAAGGGGTGGGAACGGCTCTAGTCGGGACGGATTGCCTGGGGTGTGAGTTGACCCCCCACTCCAGCCAAGGAGCTAGCCAAGGACCCCGAAGAGAAATCGGTGCCTGGCCCGTGATTGCCACTGCTCCAGCCAGAGAGATTAAGAGCACCTCCCCCTTGCACTAGGGTTGAGGATGACCCTTCTCAGATGCTTAATAGGCGGGTGGATGACTTGCCAGGGGGAACGAGTGACACCCCCCCGTGACATGAATGCAAGGGGCTGTAAGGGGGGGGTCCTCTACTATGAAATCCTGGCGAGGGCAGGAGTGGTTGTTGGGTTGAAATGAAAGGCTCTCTTTCTCATCTGAGTTGTGCTTTGCTCCACTCACCTTCCACATGTCCTCCTGAGACTCCTTTGCTGGGGGTGGCGTGGGACCAGAGAGACATGGAACATGCCCCAAGAGAACTGGTACTGTGTGTTTCAAGAAATGAAATGCTGCTGTAAGCTCAGAGTACCCTTCCTTAGAGGATACAACCTGCTGAATCTCTGGATGATTCACTGTTCCAATAGTGAATCTTCCCTCTTTCCAATTAGCTTCTGTCGGGAGCGGGTGATTCTGCTGCCATGTTTCTGCATAAAATGTGATTGGATCGTTCAGTCACACCTATTGTAGAGATGCAGCAGAATGACCTACCCTCAGAGGAGTCTATCAGTGATTTGATTATAGGAGTCACTGTTCTAGGCTTAATTTCTTCCCATTGGGAGGCACACCCAATGTTACTTCTGCAGAAAGACAGGGGTGGACTCAGAAGCGCACTTCCTACTATTTCCACACTCTAAAAAGGACACCCTTTCAAGCACAGGAGGTGAAATGTGGCAGTGATTACCATTTTAGTTCCAAAGAAAACCTGCCTGTGAGTGGAAGATTGGGAAACACTGTCTTAGCTATTCTTCTGAGCACTTAAACCAGATATGGCTGCGTTCTTCTTTGCTTCCAACTACGCTGCCACTCACACACGATCATTGTTGCCCTTGTGGTCATTTCCACCAGCAGCTGTCATTGGAAATATTAGAATTCTGACCCCTGCTCATAATACGGGCTCTCCAGCCTTTTATTATAATAGTTGTTTTCCCTAACATGGCCATCATCACCTCATTATAACTCCATTACCTTGCTCCATTCCAACTCTATTACCTTTAACAACAACAACTGTCTCACAATCCATTATCTTCCTTATCTTCTGTGCAGTTGTTATCCACACCTTTGCACATCGTTGTTATCCTTTTCTTTTGCAATCATCACCTCACTTCAATTACAGTCCTATTATCTTTATCACTACTCTGTTCAGCCCTAATTATACCCATTACCATTTTGCTATTTCTCCCTTTCTTGCAAGTCTGTATCTTCACTTTTCTCATCTCTATGGCCAACCCACTATAACTCAGGTAGCTGCCATTTCCGTATATTGCTCCTTTCCTATAGGATGATTTCCATTCCAGTATCCATATTTGTAATTATTTTCCTATTGGAGCATAATTGCCTTTTGTTGTCAGAGCTGTCTTCTTCATCTATTGTGGTTTTGCAAGCTTAGTACCTGGTGCATAGGAATTGGCATAGAAGATGATGAGGCACACTGTCTATTTTTTGCCACTCCTTTTTGGTGTCCTCCATGTTAATAATCCCATCCTCATCACTGCTTTTATCTTTACCATAACCCACCATTATCTTCACCTCTATTACGATCATAATTATCTCCACTATGCTTCAATTATACTCACATCCTCATTATTATCCTCACTGCGAATTTTACAACTCCCAAGACCAGCTCCTCCAAAATTATCTGTGTTCCATTACCACCAACGTCCTTTCCAATGCAACATGAAGCACATGCCATCTCTGTGTTGCAGTGCCATTATAGTTCAATCATCACCAATTCTTGATTGCGCTGCCATTGCCATTCCCCTCATTATCTCTGATTACAGCCAGAAACTCCTGCGTGACAATGCTATTCCTTTCATGGATATCCATGTTATCACTTTCTGCCATTCTAATGACAGACACCTTCAACACTCATTGCATTATACTTAGCAATTTTAATGGCACGTGCCTGATAGATCAAGCATAACCACATTTGTTTCAGTCATTCCTCAGTATCCTTTGGGGCACATCTTCTTCCACATGAACTCCATCACCTTTAATAACACTTGCCTTTCATTTTCTTTTCATACAATTCATTATCTCCCAAAACTTAAGGTAGCTGAATGAGGCCCTCCCAACCTACACACCCTTCATACAAGTAAGATGACATATACTGTAGGGTCTTTTCAACTGTAACACCCATCCTTTGAAATACAATACTGAGGGGGGCTCAGTACATATATTCCATTATTTCCCCTTACCCTAAGCTTCTCACTCACCAATGGGTCTTATCAGACCTGCAACACCTCTTTAGCTGGCACAATTCTGAGGAGAAGGAAGGTGCAGGGAGCTTCTGCATGGAGGGGATAGGATCCGGCATGCACCATTGCTGCCTGATTCACCCATCTCACTGCTTCTCCCCACCCAGTTTTCCCCCCTTCCCACCCACCCCCACCTTAGAGGCATGATTATGTCTGGCAGGCATGATTTGGTCCGGTGGTAGACTTGTGCCACTATTGCATCTTGCAAGAGCCTGTGCAAAATGGCCGCCACCAAGTTTACAATAGCAGAAGTCACTTCCACTGTCATAACGGGTTCTGCATGATAGCTCAATCTTCAAAAGAATTGGACTATTTGTCTTTATACTTCTCTTTTCATGGTATGCATTCTTCTTTTTACCTTGGTTTATATGTGTCACTTGTAATTACCATTTGTAATTACCATTTTTACTGGTTTTGTGATATTTATTCATTGCAATTCTAACACACAATTAGGCTGGCACATGTCCCCAGAGCCGACTTTGGAGTGCCGCAAACATGCCCTAACACACGTTTGTGCCACTCCGGGAGGTGGCTAAGCTGGTGCAAGAAGACATGCTGGCTTGTGGAGGCAGATGGTGAGAGTGCTCCAGTACTCTTGGTTCAAAACTAACATCACTAGTGGCATAGTGGTAAATTTGGAGGTCTAGGAGCTCACCGTGACACCTGCCTTGCAGCCCTGCCCTATAATCACAGGCAACTAAGATCATAAATAAAACAAACTTATTCCTTCACTGCAATGTTTTCTTCTCTCACCATTTATTGCTGCTTAGAAAGATATTCCTAAATGTAGCAGATTTCATTCCAAACCTTTGGAGTGGCTTGCAACAG
The DNA here is from genome assembly GCA_029204185.1 of Lerista edwardsae. Taxonomy (NCBI): domain Eukaryota; kingdom Metazoa; phylum Chordata; class Lepidosauria; order Squamata; family Scincidae; genus Lerista; species Lerista edwardsae. The sequence goes on along the minus strand of JAJKFI010000126.1, from coordinate 1,493,587 downwards.
ATCAGAACAAGTCTATAAAATTGAATGCTGGGATTAAAAGTGTACCAAATAAATATAACAGTATTTTAGAGTGCAATCCTAGGTATGTTTACTCAAAAGTATGTATACAACCACCTTCCTGGGGGAGTGGGAGCTTTACTCATTTGCCTCTCCTTTATCTACCCATCCATCTGCTCCTGTCCATCATGATGAACACCAAGGGCAAGTAAGTGCTTATGGCACTAGGCAAATTTCTAATTTTTCTTCCTGCTGAACCTGATGCTTCTTTTCATCTCAGGTCCTTTGGGGGAAAAAAACTTTCAAAGAGCTGCAGAAGGTGCTGCTGAGCTGCTGAAGGTGTCACTGTTCCTGCTGTAGTTCTAGTATTAAGCTCCCACCCTTCCTCTTCAGCTACACTCCTGAACATGGCAAGCCCCTAACAGCAAACAAAATTTGTGCTAAAGGGGGGATCCAAATGTGTTCTGAAAAGACATGCCCTCCTTAAATGTACTTGCTTTCATTTCTGTTCATGGTTATAAGCAGAAATGAAAGAATAACTTCAACAGAACAGCAGGTTTTAAGTATTTTTACATATATAACCCTCTTTACTGCTGTTTCAGTGCCATTTTAATGGGCTTCTTAGCTCCAGGGATCAGTGATCATGTATTGGGCATGATGGCATCACAATTCTACTTAAGCTATATGGCAACATCAGTGAGGGCAAAGATTTTTTATGACCACACTGTTTCTAACAGCGCAATCCTAACCTGGCATTGCCCTAAAGTGCGTCTGCACAGCTGATTTGGTTGCTGGGCTGGTACAAGCTGCAGAGCCGGCTCGCAGGCACCACTGCGCCCGTCAGCTGCACTGGTTGAGCAGCTGCTTAGCTCTGCCAGTGCAGGGCCATGCCAAGGGCCTGCGAGAGGCAGGTGGGAGGCGTAACGAGATAGTGCCATGGCCAAAGACTGGGGGGGGGGAGAGATGGGACATGGCCATTGAGCCATATCCACCACCACCCCTGGCCACGTGGACTTGTGCCTGGCATTTTTGCAGGCATAGATCTGAGCAGCCGCAGAGGGTTAGCCCCATAGGCAAATATCCCCTTGCGCTGCACTGAACGTTGGGTTACAGCACATGTGAGCCAGCCTGCCTATTCCAGCGTAAGTTAGGATTGTGCCCTAAGAAAAGTAAGGTCATTTTTTTTGTTTACGTATTGAAGCAGCAATTTATCAAGGCTGCACATTACAGTACAGTGAACCAGCATGGAAGAGGTTTGGATGGGGCTCTAAGAAGTACTTAAATTCCCCAATCCCTCCCTATTTGTCACTGAAATTTGAACCCTACAGAAAATTCAGGGCAGTATTAAGATTTGTGTTCTCATTGTTGCAATTGTGAGCACTAAAAGCTTGAAGGCCACCACTGGGACTTTGGAAGGCCCAGCTCCACTCTAAGGGAATGATACTTCTATCATGGCTTCACAGCTAGAAACCAAGTTTTTATTTGGGATTTTGTAAGTCTGCTGTGTTGAGCATAACTTGCAGTTTTGCAAACAATGGGCATCTCAAGAGATTAGCTCCATTCTGCTGGATTGTTTCTATGGTACAACAAATCGTGTTATAAGGAGGGTGAGAAAGAACTTTCACTTTTAAATAGCTTGCCTTGGAACAGTCTTCCCTACTAGGTAAGAGAGCTGGTGTGGGGCTTTCTATCTAGTGCTTGGAAGAGAAAAGGGACGAACGCAGTGGTAGCAGGCAGACGGGTGAAAGGCTGTTGACACTATTTGAATGCCACCAACCTCCCATTGGCAACATCCCACTGTTATCTCATGGCAGGATACTGGCTTTTATCTCCTGCCTCTGCCACCAATCAACAATCTGACTTTCCAAAATTGTGGGAGAAACCTTGTACTTAGCTTCCCCAAGAAGCAGAACTCTGGCTGTATGTCCTACAGAGATTATATAACTCTACCACTCCCATTTCTTGGTATAGCTTTAAGCCCAGCAGAGAGATATCACAGATGGGAAGCTAAGTGTTCTTGCTATCTCAATTTTCCGTTATTTGTTCTGGCAGCAGAATTTACTTGTCTGCTATCAGAAATGTCCTTTGTCATTCTACTGATTAGCAACAGTTGGGATTTTTTCATTGCAGAAACTCTAGATCACCTGGCCGTACTACTCTCATTGGTAACATGAGAGACGTTTTCCTAATTTTTTTGTGCAACGCTTTGCATGTCTACTCTGACGTGAGTCCCATTGAGTTCAGTAGAATTTACTGCCTAGTAAATGTGTACAGAATTGCAGCTTTTCAGCCCAATCCAACCTAAATCCACATGCGGTGATGCGGCAGCACTGGTGTGGGCTATGCTGCATCCCATGGAGAATTTCTGGCTGCTTGAGGTATCCTTGGGGTAAGAAGATATTTGTCTCTTGCCCCAGGGTAAGCCCCAGCAGCATAACTTAGAGCTGTGCCAGCGATACTGCTGGCCCATCTGAATTTATCTGTGCAAGTGGATCAGGCCCTGCTGCCGCCGAATCTGCCCCCTCCTGGGCCTGGATCCTCCCACCTCACCTCATCCCTCCTCATTCCGATCTCCCTTTGCCCTGTTCAACTCCCTCCCTGTCCTCCCCCACCCTGTTCTGTCCCCTGCCCAGGGCTTCCCTCCTTTGGCAGGTCTCCGTTGCTCCACAGGTGTTACAGTTTTGGCTGTTTCACTGGCACGCCGGATCCCTGGGGCAGCTCTCTGCACTGCCACAAAGTGCTTTATGGTGCTTTTATGGCCACCAGTGCCGGTAGAATATGTCTTCTGCTGCTGCTAAAGGTAGGTAGGCTTACCACCTAATTGTCAGGGTACAATACTTTGTCCACGTGTTGCCATTCTCTCTAATCTTTTGGTCTCCTTAACCCTGCCATGCAAAGTTAACAATGATACTGGTGAAGTACAAGACACATGACAAGGAGCTCAAGCTCATGCTGGAATCTGCACTGACAATGGACATCTGTGCTGGTTTAGCTGAAATGGTTTCGGATGTATTGTCACATAATCTGAACTCAAGCATTAGTGGCAAAGTTTGAATGTGTTCAGTAAAAAAAAAAGCAATGGTTGTCATTCGCTGCTTTAGTGTAACAGATGGTGGAACTGATGCATGAAAGTATGTTCAAATAGTGTGAAGGTTTCAAATGGGGGGAACTTACTTGAAAAGTTTGGAACTAAGAGTTATCTAAGGTTACATAGCGAATCTGTGGCTGAGTTAATGTTTGAATTGGGCTCTATAGCTCATTGTGCTGTACCATCACAGAACCATTGACTGCAGAGATGTTTCTGACTGTATTTCCAGCCTGAATCTGGACCACAATATGTATTGTGGACCTCAAGAAGATGTATGCAAGGCCACCCAGCATGCTGTAGTCCACCACCTTCCTCTGAGAAGCAGAAGATAAGGGCGTACACCTGTCCCACCTTTGCTCTCCTGCAATTGGTATTCTTGGCTTGCCCAATTCCCTCTAAATCCATTCACGCCATCACCAGCATTCTGGTGGCCATGAATTTCATAGATCAGTGCTCTTCACATGATGGGTTGCAACCCACCTTCGAGCACAAAAGAGGGAATACTTTCCCCTTAAGGGGAGTGGCCCCAGGAAGCACTGTCCAGTGGCACCATAAGCGATTGCGGCACCACAGGTATTGAGGGGCTTGTGCCCTACCTTGGGGGGTCCAGAAGGTTTGGGGAGGCTGTTTGATGTGAAACAGGAAGTTATCTCCAACTTTACAATGGACCTTACAATGGAGCTATATTCAGCCTCAGAGAAGTCCCTGGAGATGGCAGCAGGCCTCCCCAACCCTTCTGGACCCCCCCCAGGACCCCCAAGGTAGGGCACATGCCCCTCAATGCCTGCAGCGCTGCAATGCTGCTGGGTCCTCCCCCCAACCCCACCCTTCCCCCACAAGACTTTGAAGACTTTGCGGCTTCAAAGTCTGAGTAGGACCGTCATAGATTATACACTATATGAAGAAGGAAATCCTTAAATCCATAACAGTGATCCTCATCCATCATATCCTTATTCTGCCTGTTGCTGGTGCCACAATATCAGATTTCTCTCTGTCCTATCAAAACGTCTACCAAGGCTACATTTTGGATGCCTGTTGCAATGACACTTGCATGAAATTCCTGCTTCATGCAAGCTTGTGCCTTAGGCAAATGTTCTTTTTGCCCTAAGCGTGGGGTCAGCTCTGAACACTAACATCCTAGTGCAAATGTTTCACACCCATATATACAGGTTCTGTCACAGAAACGTCTTCATGTGATAGATGAATTAAATCAAAGTTTGGAAAGCTGAGAGTGGGGGCTTAACAGAGCAAAGCAGAATAACTCAGAGGAGTTCTGCACTATAGCAGCTATTTATCATATCCCCGGCAGATACCTCACAACGGAGAAAAAGAAATATAGAGTATCTGAAAACCTCTGAAATTAAAAGGAAGCTCAAGTTTGTTTCTCCTTCCACCACAAAAAGAATTATGGTGAGAGCTGCAGGGACATGGCTGTGCTTTATGATGGGTTTTTGAAGCCCTAGAAACGTTCAGTTAGGTTAGTAAATAATTCAAACAATGATTTGTGCTGCCCATCAGAGATCAGGTTATGCCGGAATAACGCAGACACACACGCCCCCAGCATGAGCAAGGGCAGCAATTGGCTTTTATTGCCAGTCATGTAATAACCGGCATCCTTCAGTACCTTATTAAAAACAACATGGTTCACGCTATTGCTTCCTCATATCAGCAGCGTGAGGCCTTCTATCCCCAACCAGATAAGCAGTGGAGGGTGCATCTTTGGGCAGTTGCTGAGGCCCTGGCATGCTGGGTGGTGCTGGGGCCAGCGCCTGGCCCCCAAAGCACTTTCACCCAAGTACTCAGGTCAGTAGTGATGGTGGCAAGGATCGGCAGCTATTACTGCTTGCGTGCCTGCCCTCTTTCTCTGGGTCCTAGTGAAAGTGGGCTCACAGGATCCAGCAGGGAGCAGCTGTGCTCCTCACTCCACTGCCTGCTTCCTCACTCACCTGCCAGTTCTGTGGGGGAATTATTTGGCATCAGCCACAGTGACAGCAGCACGTTGAGATCCACCACTCCAAATCTGAACCCAACAAGGCAGGTTCCAGTGCCAAGCCAGAGCTGGAAGAGACTGAGGAACAGGAATCCTCAATGGTAATACCCTCTGAAGTGGGCCCCTATATACCAGAAACCTCATAATCCTTGGTTTTTGGCACACCAGCAAGGGGCAGGGAGGATGTGACTAAAAGGAGGCAAAGTGCAAGGCTCCAGGCCCCAAGACTGCCCTTTTTGTGTCTCCTAGCAGGGAGCAGAGCCCTCCAGTGGCATACCAAAGTGTTTTGGCACCTGGGGCCCATAATTTTTTGGCATCCCCATGACAAAATTAATTTCAGTAATAGGCCTGATATGAAATAATGGCCAGAGAAGATGCGCAGATAGTGAATATTTTCTTTCAGTAACTTTGTATATTTATATATAACTTTGTATCATACCAATACCATACTTCTTTTGTGTACAGCTGAAGCCAGTATAAGCCAAATGGCAGCTGCAGCCAAGGTCACCCCCCATTGATGCGTCCTTCTTGGGGTGGCCTCTTAGACACCCCCCTGCAGCCTGGCACCCAGGGCCAGGTGCCCTCCGTCCACCCTCTTCATATGCCACAGGAGCCCACAAGGGGTAGTTTATGGGAAAATGTTTAAAGCCTCTGCCTACTGCTAGCTCTTCTCAAAGTTACTTGCTCCCTGGGAGCTGCCCATGGCCCTGCAACTCTGATATGCCCTGCTGCCTAGCCATTCCATACCTGCCCAGTCTAGCCTCATAGGCCTCTGCTTGTGTACTGGACACAACATAGCAAGGAGCCAAAGCCACCTGTGCCTGTACCCACCATTTTTTTTTTTTTTGCACAACCAAGGAGGAGGGGCCCAGCAGAAGCAAGGGATTCTAAAATGGTATCGTGCAGAGACCTTGGAACTCGGCTTTTCTGATACCATGTGGGCGATGGCACAACTGGCAGCTGCTCCAGCCACTATTCCTATACTCCCAGCTGCAGTCTCTGAGGCTGTTTTTCATTTTACAAAATCAAGGAGGATGAGGAATACATCCAAATGAGGACTTAATTGCATTGGCCGACAAAGCCTTAAAGCATGTTTGGCACACAGCCGATGCAGGCAGTTGCATCAGCTCTGCCATGCCAGAGCAAGACCCCAATAAGCCGCTCCTGCATCAATGGAGTTCAGCTGGCACAGGGCTATCCTGGGTGGGGGAAAGTGGGAGGGCAGGGGGAGGGCTTTCCAGTAGAAGGGGTGCCCTGAGGAAGGGGGTAGAGCACAGATGCAACCATTAGGCCCCTTTCAAACTCCTGTCCGTCCCCAGGCCACTTGGCCTTGATTTGAGCCACCGCCGCATGCTTAGACTTTCGCCAGCTAAACAGCAGGCTCAGATCTGAACAGCCCCATTGGGGAGGCTGGTGCCTACCCCAGGGTAAGGGGTCGTATTTCCCCTTTACTTACCCTGTGGAGGCTCTAGTCTGCTCCCAACCTGTGTTGGATACAGCACGCTCCAGCACAGGTTAGGATTGCACCCTTAGTTTTGGAATGCTCTCTACACATACTGTCTTTTTCACAAGAGTCATCAATTGTAGTCAGTTTCACATAAGTTGCAGATAGATCTCTTACAGAGATAATACATCATGTATGATTGTGGGCACATGTAAATACAGAATGCATGTGTCAAAGCATGTGGTGCTAATATATTGTATTTCAACAATTTCTAATAGTTTTTAATTTGTGTATATTGAAATATGAATGTGAGAACTGATGCATATACATCATGGGTAGAACAGTTATACATTTTGCACAAAATGTGACCTTATTGAGACCTATGCAGCTTTTGCCACAATAAAATACTGCTTAAGAGTACACCACTGACTATCAGGACATTAAGAGCGCAATCCTAAACTGGAGTTAGGCTGGCATAAACTAAGCCTGCTGGTTTATGTTTGGCCAGCACAAGGACCACCATAAAGCGTTTTTGGACTATTCTAAGAGTCAGAAGCGATGGCTCACGTCTGTGGGTGCTGGCCTCTCTGACTCCAAGAATGGTCCAAACATACTTTACAGTGTCCCTTGTGCTGGCCAAACTTGGATGGCTTAGTTTATGCTGGCCTAACGCAGTTTAGGATTGCGCCCTAAGGGTGCAACCCTAACCAGGAGTCAGGCTTGCACAGGACTGCCTAAAACATTCCGTAAAGCACGTTTGAACCACTCTGGGAGGATGGCACACGGATGTGCCTAACTCAGAGAGTGATGCAAACGGGCTTTATGGCATTCCTGTGTCAGCCAATCTTCCTTGCGCAGGCCTAACTCCAGGTTATATTAGGATTGCACCCTAATTCTAGGGAGCTAGGGACCAAGAATAAATAGGAGCTATGCAAGAGCACAACATGGCTCTTAAGCAGCTCCTGTTCATTTTAGTGGGACTTGCACAGAAGAACTTCCCAATGGGATGGACAGTACCCCTAATTTTTATTTGTATTTTTTAAAGCTGGAACATGAGTAAGTTTCCTCCAACACTATCAGCTCTGCCAACATGGCAAATACTGACTAGAATTTTCAACATCCCCTCCCAGCAGGCAACTTCTATTATACACAGATCTACAAATTAGGAATAATTCATTACCTTCTGGTGCATGTAAAAACGCTTCATGAACTCAGCAGAAGGACTTCCATTATTACTTTCTGCAAACTCATGGGACCTGCTGGTCTGCAGCCCAAATGGAGGCTTGGAGACAGATCTAATTCTCATTCCTGATCCTGCCTACGTTTATCTCTGAGTTCCCCAGAGAGGAGAACCCTGCTGCAAAGGTTCTGCCACAGAACAGTCTCAAGCTATTGGCCCATTGCATGGTTCAGAGACCAGTTTTATGAGTGCAGATTCTCTTGCATTAAAGGCCTCTGGTGTAAAGTGGTTCAAGCCTGCAAAATGTAAAATGCCACATTGAAAAAGGGAAGACCTCAGAGAGTACTTAAGAGCAGTTTAATTACATTGTTCTACACTAGTCAGGGGGGCAATTTACCATCCAGAGTCATACATTGTTCAGAAAAAACAAAACAGCACAAGCTTTGCCAGTGCTGCTTTTTCCCCTAAGACAGTCGGGCAAAATTTGACAAGTGGAGAATGTTATCTGCTAAACCACAATATAGATATTTAATTGTGTCTGCACCCATTACATCTCTAGAGACTATGCTCAGAATCCCCTTGACTTTTGCAAGCCTACATGCAGTTCTTGTAGGCAAACAGTCCTCTCCCACTCTTGCTTCCCAGCGGCTGCTATTCAGAGTCGTGCCACACATAAACCTGGATGTAGCATAGCACCATCATGCCTCGTGACCATTTCCAGATCTCATGGCTTTGAAGAAATAACTAGAAAGGTATCCACTGGCTAGGAAGTTGTTTCACCAGAGGACTATTTTAAAAAGTTGATAGGGGTTGGGGGGTCACTTCCCCGCTGCCAAACTCTATTAGGAGTGTGTTGTGTTTTATTCTACTGTAACAATGGTTGTAAGGCATTCTTGGCTCACTAAGGCTGCAATCCTATGCACATTTCCCTGGGAGTAAGCCATATTAAACACTATGGGACTTAACACCTACTATGGGACTTCTACTTAGATATGCATCTAATTGGGCTGTAAAGGAAGGTGGGATGGCCACTAGGATAAATGGCCAATCTGCCATTCTAATCCAGCAGGGCCCTTCTTATGTTTTTACATAAGAAAATATAGCCTGGTGCAGAGGGCAAAATGATGCTCTGGAAGTGATGTCACAACAGGAAGTGATGTCACAGTTGTATTTTTGTTTTCTTGGGTTTTTTGGCCATAACTTTTGATAGAATGAAGATATTACACTCCAGTTTGTTTCATTGCATTCTGCATGACATTCTGCATTGAATGATGTATAATAGGACAGCATTATTCCTACAAATCACGATTTTAACAAGCCACAATTTTTACATGACAGTTATGTTTGTTTTCTGTATTTATTTTTTTTAGCCGTAACTTTTGCTAGAGTAAAGATATCGCACTCTGGTTTTTTTAATTGCATTCTGCATTAAAGTACCCTACCAATGATATATAATGATAATACTTTTCGTAATTACCAAGGCTTTCACAATTTTGGCCACTAGTGTATGCTCAGCTTGCTTTTCCCCTAAAGCTTGCTGCCTCGTGCAAATGCACCCCCTGCACCACTGTAGCTATGCCAATTGAGTGCAGCCAATTGAAACTTCAGTATCTGATGTGAGGCTGCCAAATTACTTCCTTACTCAAAGAACCTGAAACGATCAACCTCAACGAGAACTTTTCAGCCAAGACAGCAGCTAGTTCCAAAAGAAAGAGCAGGCATCAGGCCGTGTCTTACGGCTCACAGAGCAGGCATTAAGTATTTTAAAACTTTCAGGGATGGAGGAGCATTGCCAGACAATCCTGAGCAAGAAGAACTGAAAGAAAACCATATTGTGAGCCCAAGCCTCACTGTGCGTGGTATGCGCCATATGCCCAAACTACTGTCACACGTGGTGCTGTAAAGCGCCTCCAATGCTGGCAATAAGCCATTTCCACCAGCACTGGGCAGTGCCATGGCAACACCGGCCACACGCCCCTTAGAGGGAAACACTGGTCACCGACGCGTGGCGGGTTTGCCACATGCCGGCGATGCAGCCTTTTGGGGCAGAGTGGGAGGGCATTCTGGGGCAGGGGTGGGGCAGGGGCGGGACCAGAGGTGACTCTCACCGCCAGTTCTCTACCTCCAAGTAAGACCGCATGGCCTTACTCAGAGACCCTTGCTTCTGTGCCGGCTACACTAAATAGCTGGCAAAGAAGCAAGTAGACCCATTGCCTACCCTGCGCTCTTACCATGGGGAAAGGGGATGAACATCCCCTTTCCCTGCAGAGGCTCCCATGGCTGCCACGGGTGCACCAGTAGCCACCTTGCTACTGCTGGGCTCCCGGGCAGTCAGTCAGTATCAGATTGGACTGGGAGACATGTTAAGCCCATTATCATAGCTGACTGGTTTGATTTTCCATTAAAAAGTAGCAGCTGAGCATCCTCTGTGGATTGAGCCTATGGCGGGGCAAGGGACAATCTGGGGCAGATTTGGTTGGGAAGGAGCTGCCACACCAGTCATTGCAATATAAAACTTGAAACCTAGAGGGTTGTGTGGTGTTTCTCTATATAGTCTTACCTCTGCCACTTATATACTGAGGTAGGAAAATATAGAATCCTCACATGTTTTACAGATTGATGTGCTGCTGTGACTTGCTTCCAAGCAGCCCTGCATCTGAGGGGCTCTCAAAGAAAGCCAGAGGTGGCAGCAGCTCCTGCTCTTCCACCCTCCAAGACAGAGAGGAGAAGAATCCCTGCACATCCATCAGCCAAGCTGGGGAATGGTGGGTATTAGTATTGCACACTGCATATGTGCCTTGCCCCAGGGCCTGTTGCAACCAGGAACTGACCATGAGTTTGTCTGCTGGATTTCCATGTTTCTTTCCTCATCCCCCTAAATTTTTTGATAAGCAAAATCATGGGCATGCAATGAGTCAAGAAGGAGGAAGTGGGTACAGTAGACAACTCTCCCTTCTGGTCATTGTTCAAACCAAGGTCACTCTCTCCCTAAACTACCTTTTCAGCTGAAGGGCACTCCAGCCTGAAAGCCTCTACTCCTTTTCCTTTAAGGGCAGGGGCAGGTGGAAGGCAGCGACGCGATCCTCAGGATTGCCCTTCCAGAGGTGGGGGTGACATGTTGACTTGGGGGGATGATGAGATGGTGTCATCATGTCACCCCGCTGTGGGCACCTCACCCACTTACTGCGCTTCACTTGGTGTGGTCCACACCAGCCTAACCACACCAGTGTTTACACAGGCACCCTCTTGCAGTCCCATTGTGTTCTCTCTCACACACTCACTCTCACACTGTATTAGATACAATACACAGAGTGTAAAGGTGGCAAAGTACTGAGCACACAGGGTGGCTGCTGCCACTTTAACTTTTAGGCTGAAAATAGAGCAGCTAAAAATGAGATTCCGGCTGCAGCCCTTCTCCCCCCCCCCCACCCACCCACCCAGTGGTGTCATTCAAATGATTTAGGAACAGGAACTCACTTTTGATTGGCACTTGTCGGGAACCCGGAACCAGCCACGGAGCCCGTTAGGATCCAGAACGACCATTCTGGTCCGTTCCCCCTGAATGACATCACTGCCCCCCCCATCAGCCTCAACACCTGTGGTACTTACTTGCTCCTTCATTGACTCCTGACTTCTAAAAGCAATGGAGCACACACTGTAGTGCTCCTCTCAGCCTGTAGTCTTTGGATGGCCTCCTCAGAAAGCAAAGCAAGGAGCGCAGGCTTTAGTGCCCCTCCCACCTCTGCTCAGCAATCTTTGGCTTGCTGCCTCACACGCTCGCTGCGCTTGCACAAAGTAAAGCAGCATCGCTTTCTTGCCCTTCCCACCTCAGCAGTCCTCAGTAAGTCTTCCTAATGAGCAATAAAAGCATACACATTGGTTAAATGGCAACCAGGGCAAACTGGGACAGACGTTCAAACCGGGTGGGACCCTGGGACAACCTTCCTAAACCGGGACAATCCCTGTCAAACCCTAGTCTTAAGGAAGAAGGGACAAATTTGTTCTCACCTGCCTCTGATAGCAGAACTAGGTCCAATGGGTACAAACTACAAGAGACAATAAGGGCTTTACAATAAGGTCTGTTTGACAGTGGAACAGATCACCAAGGGAGGTGGCAGATTCTCCCTCATTGGAGACCTTCAAGCAGAGGCTTGATGGGCACCTTTTGGAGATGCTGTAGGAGGATTTTGGAGAGGGTTGGACTAGATGACCTTGTAGGTCCTTCCCAACTCTATGATTCAATAATTCTAGACACAAGAATAAAGAAATGGGAACACCCCATCACATTCAGCTTAGTCCTCAGTTGGATAAAATTTTGCTGGCCTGCGCCTATTGAGCCAAAGTCTGAGGAAACTCCTGCTACAACCAGCAACATGATAGGATCTCATGTGTTAGCATTGGGGCTGTTGCAGTTGTATTGTTCACTATTGGGGTGGGGCTCAGGGTAGCTGGCTGGCTGGCCTTCCATCAAGGGTAGATCAGTGACCAGTGCTGCAGACGTAGGTGTACCCAGACCATTCCTTTGACTACCTCCACTTTTTGGTTTTTGAACCGATTTATTACTCTGTAGATTTTGCATTGTAAGACATTATGCATATTTCCCCCCCCCTTCTTGGATTTATGAGGAGAGGCAATGTTTGGAAATGGCTTTCTGTAGGAATTAATTCTTTTTTAATTAGCTGAGCATAATGATTTGATATAAATGATATTCCTGAACTGAGGTTAATCAGCTCTGAATGGGCATTTTCCATTATGTTATTTAGAGAGGTGCATTACAGAAATACTGTTATAGGCCTTATTTAATCATCTGTTTGTTTCACTGTGTACACAGTTTTTAATGGACTGCTCAGGATTTAATGCAAGGAAGGTTATTTTTATTATTTGCAGTGGATTTAGTGCTGACAAGAAGAGCAGGATTGATAGTACTAAAGTTAGAAAGAATCTATTTGCATTTTGCGTCCCTGTAGCATACCAAGCTAACAGAACCACGCACCATTGTTAAGGGGCAGAATTCAGCAGTATCCTTTCTCTGCTTCTGTATTTTTGTGGCATGGTGAAATCTAACAAGGTTGTGTAAAACTTTAAAAGACTTGCAGCCCAATCCTAACTAAATTCTCCCGTTCCTACCGATTCAGCTGTGTCAGAGTGTGAGCTGTGTCTGGCAGGAATGAGCAGTCCCAGAGGCTTCCTCGAGGTAAGGGAACATACATCCCCTCACATCAGGGTTATCAATCAATAGTATTTATATACCGCTTTTCAACATAAAGTGGTTTACAGGCAAATAGTAACACTATTAAATGGCTCACAATCTAAAAAAGAAAATGCAGAACACCACCAGCAACAGCCACTAGCAAAGACATTGCGCAGGGGTAAGCGGGGCAATTACTCTCCCCCTGCTAAATGTAAGAGGAGCACCACTTGAAAAAGTGCCTCTTGCCCAGTTAGCAGGGGTAAGCCTTTGTTTCCTCAATAGGGCTATTTGGACCTGCTCCAGCTCTTTGGCTGGCACAACTCCAAGGGGACTGAGTCACAAAATTAGTAAAAATGACAATTACAAATGACACATACAAACAAAGGTACAAAAGAAGATTGCGTAACATAAAAAGAGAAGTAGATCAAGGAACATTTATTGGCATAATACAGATCTACATAGTCCATACAATCCATACAGTCACCCAGACTCAAATCCAGTATTTTTTTTTCAAAATTTGATTTATAAAGAGATTTCTCAGCTAATTTCTCATATGGAGTTTTCTCTTGTGGAGATAGATTTGAAAATATGAAAGAGGTGTATGTGGAAGACTCTTGTGTTTAGTTTCTGGTTTCTTGCTTAAAGAAATGAAACCCCCACAAAACCTCAAACCCCAGGTTCCAAATAAAGCATGAAAACAGAGCAAGATTATCCTAAATGCATACAGATTTATATTTGAACCTGCACAATAATGTACAGGCATAATTTGCATTCTGTGGGCATAGAAGACCTTCAGCTTTGGCACAGTGTGGTGAGAGGGCCAGCTCCTGACCCACAACCTCACAATTCACTTAGCTAGGTCATTTGACACCCACAGATGTTTGACACCCTCCACGCGACTAAATTATTTATTTCTTTAGGGTCCAATCCTGAGCCCTACAGCGCAGGTGGTACAAGTGTACTTTCTGCACTGCATAAAGGTTACGTAAAGCAACTTTATATAAAGCGCCTAACCCATTACTGACAGCGCCAGGCCAACGTGGGGGCCCCACTGGCCCCCACCACCCAAAGGCAGAAACATGACTCCTGAGGTGGTGAGTGTTGCCATCACTGGCATTGCCCCAGATCTGGGCCAGGCAGGAAGGTGTTCCTGGGCAGGGGGAAGGCGGAGCGGGACCAGTGGTGACCTTTGCCACTGGATCCTGACCTCCCTGTCGGGCCATGTGGCTCAACTCACAGGCTTGCACCCAGTGGTGTCAATTCAAATGATTTAGGAACAGGAACTCACTTTCGATTGGCACTTGTCGGGAACCCGGAACCAGCCACGGAGCCTGTTAGGATCCGGAATGCCCGTTCTGGTCCGTCCCCCCTGAATGACATCACGGCTTGCACCTCTGTGCTGGCGAAATACCCAGCACAGAGGCGAGTAGACCTATCACCCGCCCTGCGCCTTTACTGAAGGGAATGAATGTCCCCTCTCCCAGGAGCCTCCTGCAGCTGCCTGACTGCCGTGGGATGCAGCAGTAGCCACTTTGCTACCGCTGCTCGCACGGGCAGCCAGGCAGCTCAGGATTGGGCTGTTATTTATTTTCCCCACATTTTATACCACCTTCCTCCAAGGGGAGGAGAGTGGTGTGCATGGTTTTCCCCCTTCTTTTGTCCTCAACCCTGTGAGGTAAGTGAGGCTGAGGGATAATAGTAGTCATGACATTGTCGGGGATTCCTCCAGGGCCCCGACCTACCGGAGGGTGATCGAGCTTTTGCCACCAAACACAGCAGTATTCCTCTGATGGCCGATGCATCAGCCAACCCCCACCCATTCCCTGGACAAGCAGCTCAGCGCAAGACCTGGGGGCTTCCCGCTGCATAATCTGGACTCTGCCACCCGACTCAGCAAACCCATAGGAAAAAGGAGACGCCAACAGGGCTTTTCTTGACAGAGAGGTCAGGCGTGCCCTTCAGCGCCGGCTGCACATGCAGCTGCGCCAAGCCTGACGCCTGCAGCTGAGTGGTTGTGAGCCAGGGGGAACCCACCCATGCCAGCAGCAGCACCCTGGCAGTGAAGCAGGGGCCAGAAATGGGGAGGAGACTGGGCCCGGTCAAGAGGCTCCCAATCTCAACAGTCCTCAAGAGAGAGAGAGCTAAGGAGAGGGGGGTTGGAGCTGGGGCCGACTCTAGAGTAAGCAGGATGGAGGAAAGCGTTGACCCTAGAGTAAGTAGATGGATAAAACCTTTATTGGCATACACAATACACAGTATATTACATATGTTCCTTACTGACCCTCCTTGATTACAGTAATTGGGTATCTCTAATATTCATTACTCCGACTCTTAACAATCACACTTAGGAAAGCTGCTGTTCTCACCACTATATCAGCCACCTCGGTGGATAAGACAAACCTCACTTTGGCCTTATCCATCCAACCAGCCAAACTGGCCAAGATCGCACCTAGAAACTTTGATCGCTGCTCTTCAAGAAGTGGACAATCTAAAAGCAAATGTGATACAGTTTCTATATCCCGATCACATTGGCAATGCCTTTCGGCATATGGCACTCCTTAAAATCTGCCATACTGTAGAGCAGATGGAAGATCATTACACCTTGCTAATGAGTATGTTCTTCACTCCTATAGCTCTAAGAAGGGAGAAAAAGGCGGCCATAAATAAAACAGATGCGGAAATAAAACAGATGCGGCGAACATCTTTTGTTGGCAACATTCAGCAAATCCTGATATTCAATATCCAGGATTCTCCTTTTGATTGTTTGGAATGCTTGTAGAGTAAGTAAGGGTGAAGCAAACCTTGTGGGGGCGGAGCGACTGTCTTAAAAAAATCTCCACTGGCCAATGACGAGGGTCAGTCAGGTGTAGGCTGCTGGCTGGAGAGCATGCTAGACTGCATGTAAGGAGCGAGCCAACAAGGAGGAGCAGGAACTGGGTGACTTAACCCCCTGTCCTTCACCAATGACTAGCCCGCATACCTCATGATGCCACGACACTCTGCGTCATGACGTTATATGCCCAGGCCATAGCAGCGAGCACCCACACGACAAGCGATCCCATTCACTTCCGGAGCTGGGAAGCGGATGGGGCACCTGAGTGCTCCCTGCTGCAGCTGTGGCAGCAAGCATATCTGGGGGTGTTCCACTTTTTCCTGCTTGCTGCGCCCCCTGCTGCAACCAGTGCCTGCTGCACCCGCAGCATCCTTTGTATGCCTCTGCATGGTTAATAACCACTGAGACTCTAGTCTACCGTGAATATTTAGAATCCACTTTAAAAGTCATCTAAGCCAATGGCCAACAACACCCAAACTTCCCACCAGTGACATCACCAAGGTTGGTGTCACCCAGTGAAGTTAATTGGTGTCACTCTCCAATTAACTTTATTTAACTGTTTGAACAGTAGGTCACCCAGCAAGTCAGTAACCAACAAAAGAAACAGGGGCCAACTTGATGACTCTCACACAACTGAATTAAAGGGAGCTGATGTAATAACTTATTGGTTCCATGCTGTATCATAATAACACCTAGTTAGCGCTCAGAATGCACTCACAAGTCAGATATGAGTTAAGGAAATCCACTTTTTGTTACATAAGTTAGTTGTGTTTTTTCTGTTTATAGAAAAAAGAAAACTGTCTTTTTGATAGAACACACAATTCAATAAAGCTTCTTTCATTACATTCTGCCTTAATTTATGCATTGAATGATATATAGCATGATGTTATTATTCCTAAAAAACCACTATTTCCACAATTTTGGTCACTAGTGGTGTCAAACCCTTACCCCGAGGGTGTCATCTTACTAACAACCTATTGGTTCCATGCTGTGTCATAATACTATCTCATTGGCGCTGTGACAAATTAATCTCATTGGTTCATTTTGAGTTAAGGAAATCTATTTTTTGTTATGTAAGACCAGGGGTGTCCGTATGAAACACGTTTCATACAGAGGACCAGTTGTGCCTGCTGAGGACTGGAAGTGACATCATTGAGCAGGAAGTGACCAGAAGTAAGCACTTTGTTCTCACCTAGAAGAACTAATTAGCTGCAAATGACAAGAGAAAATATGCAAATCTTGATCATGTTTTCAAGATATGGAGAGTCCAATTAAATACTGAAATATATAAGTCTTGGATCACAATCTCTAACCAACAAGCATTTTTAATACAAACAAAATCCATCTTTCAAATAACAAACAGAACAACCACTTTCTGGGCCAAGTAAAAGCAGTTGGAATCAAACACCTACAGAGAGATCAGAGTAAGTTATTTCACATTCCTAATAAGAACAGTAGTTGTCGTAGTTAAAAAAAAGCCAATTGGTACATTCCCTCTTTCCCACAAAGAGATCCACAGGCCATTCTCACCATCTCAAAATACTTCAGTTGCTGCAGTCCTACACATGCTTAGTTAGGTTAGGGCCCAGGGTATTTGAGGAACCGCCTCCTCCCATATAATACTACCCGTGCTCTGAGGTCATCTGGGGGGGCCCTTTTGACTGTGCCGCCACCAGGAGAGGTGAGAGGGGTGGCGGCCAGGAATAGGGCCTTCTCGGTGGTGGCACCCCAACTTTGGAATACCCTCCCCTTAGAGTTAAGAACTGCTCCCTCTTTGGCGGTATTTCGGCGGGGGCTGAAGACCTTTTTTTTCCAGCAGGCTTTTAGTTGCTGACAGGCTGGCTGGTCTTTGTATTGTATTTTTTGATATTCTGTACTTTTATGACCCGTGGAATGACTGTCTATACTTTTTATATTGTATTTTATATTGTTTTTAATTGCTGTTTTTAACTATGTTTTATTTTGTTTTTGTAATGCCGCCTTGAACGCCTTCGGGCGGAAAGGCGGGGTAAAAAATTCAATAAATAAAAATAAATAGTTGAAAGTTATATGTCTCATTGAAAGCACACACTTCCATGAAAACTGAATTTGGGGCAGTGATTAACTGCTTAACTGCTTTTAAAGCATTCTTGATTTCTTAAAATACTCAACTTGGAGCTCTTGAGACACTGCCCTGCACCTAATGCCGTAAAGCTTACTCATCCCTTTTTGCTGTTTCTTACTCAGGCCGGAGAAGGAAGGGGCTGAGCTGAAGCTGGGGGGGGGGGATGGAGCAACGCACACAAATGGCTGTTTCTTACTAGGCTTTGCTTGCTCTGCATTCCGGCATGTGCATAGAGGAAAGATCACTAGAGGCGGCATGACATCATTATCTTGAAGCCATGGGTCAACAAATATGGCTGACTCAGATCTTTCCCGCCAAGGAGGACAATTGCCGTGAATTCACGAATAAAAATCTCCCTGCACGTTTGTAAAAGTTAATATCAACTTCTTTAATCATGCCTGCGTGTTCTGCATACTGGTGTGCGAATCGCTGTACGAAAAATGGGATTTAATTTCCACGGAAAGATTAATGTGTACACATTACATCGGTTCAATAAAACTACCGTTCAGTGAGTGCATTATTTTTGAAGCTGTGTAATTTCTTGTTGTTCCTAGCAGTCTTATTCACCATTTTCAGACACTCACTGTTAATGGTCTAGAAAAAAAAAATCCCCCCGTCCTTTTTTCCCCCTTCCCGTTTACACTTTTTTTCCCCGCCTTCCATTTTCTACTGTAATATTCTCGAAATTCTGAACATTAACAGAATTTGTTTTATTGGGGGGGGGGTGAGTGTAGAAGTTTAAAAAAGTACTCGTAATAGTCTAGAAGTAAAAAAGAATTACTCTCATATTGACAACTACTTGTGTTATGAAGAGATTTAAATGTAATTTTCCTATATACAGTATTTATCTAATTTTTGCCCACCCTCCCCTTTTTTTCTTTCCTTCCCGTTCACACTTTATTTTTGGTTGTGTAGATTTCAATAAAGTCTGTCAAAATAGTGCAATCTGAGTTAAAATAGACAGCATTTCGTCCGGTATGTTCAGTAATATAATTATGCGTGCATATTAAATCATAATAAGGTTACCAATAATGTTTCGACACGATCACACGTTATTTTCGTAAGTTTTTATTTCAGGAGTAAACTATTCAGTCCTAAACAGTACGAGTAAAGCAATCTGAAATGCTTGGAATAATGATTGTTTTGAGTCAGCCAACATGGCTGCTAAGCCTGCCCCCTGGCTTCATTTGCTTCCTATCAACCCCTGGCCCTGCTTGTAGAATTGATATGAGCCCAGTGAAGCCGGGGGCGGGCTTAGCAGCCATGTTGTACTTTTGGTTTCTAGTTTTTCAGCCATAAGCTTTGATCGAATAAAGATACCACATTCTGGTTTGTTTCATTGAATTCCTTGTGAAATTCCACATTGAATGATACACAACATATTATTCCATAAAATTGCAATTTTCACAATTTTGGTGTCTAATGGTGACACCCCCTGCGGCACCCCACCCCTACCCCATGGCTGGCTACGCTACTGCTTAGTAGCGTACTACATTCTTAGTAGAAAGAATGGTGCCCATCGTTTTTCTTCCCCATCTTTTCACTTGCCTTCTTCACAAGTCCTAGATGGATATAGCTGAGCTCACCTCCTTAGGCAATCCTATCCAACTTTCCAGCACTGGTGCTTACTTGCCAACAAGGTATGCCCTGCAGTGCTGTCACAGAGGCCTCCTCCAGGTAAGGGAACATTTGTTCCCCTTCCTCAGGTCTGCATTGTGGTTCCTCTGGCACTGGAAAGTTGGATAGGATCGGGCCCTTAGTTCCCTACGGTAGGCTAGTGTAGCACTGCAATAACACACTGCAACAAGATGTGTTCACAAGACTGGATCACCCCAGGCTGCCAGGCTGAATGTTTCTCACTTGCCCACCATCTGACTGTTTGCGGCACAGGTCATTTGCAACAATAGATTTGTACAGGTTGTTATCATTAGGGATGCCATGCGAATCCACAATGTTCAATTTTTTTTTTTACACAGATAATGTTGTTCTACTGCTGCAGACAATTATCCCAGACCATCTCTATGTCCAATTCTATTTGATTTACTTTCCATCAGGAAGAAAAATTAGTGTCCCAGAGGCACACAATTCTGTCCAGGTTAGGATGTGAGAGACAAGAAACACACACACACAAAAGTTGCATGCACATCAGAATGTGCACCTGCATGAGAATGACCATTAGCATTGCCTTACTCTCTACTCCCTTCCAATGCCCATTCTACAACAAGCCAACACCCATGTACTGGCCTGCTGCAATAATGCATATTGCCACTACTTTTTCAGTGATTGAAACAAGGAAGTGGATGCTATTCAGGAAAGTAAAAACAATTGAGGAAGACAAAATGGGAAAAATTGTGGAAATAAGGGACAATACCCTCATTGTACATGATTCAGTGTTGTGAATGATAATTATATGAGAGTTAGACTACAATCCTATATACACATTCCTAGGAGTAAGCCCCACTGAACATAATGAATGGGACTTACTTCTCAGTAGATACAGTGCATGTGTAGGACTGTGCTGTAAGTCCAGGGGTGAAAAAGGTTCTTAGATTCCAGACAAGCCTATGGAAGTGCAGCATCATTTTTTTATAGGGCAGTACAGTATCTTTTTCTAAAACCTTATTTTCAGTACAAAACACATGAAATCCTCAAGCTTAACCCCTTAACCTTATTCCCAACTGAAATGGAGCTTAGAGCACAATTCCACTGCACTGGAATGGTGTGGCCAGCAGGCCTGCACCATATCCAGCGCAGCTTTGGGATGCTGGGCAGCCTCCCCAGGGCAAGGGCACATTTGCCTCCCCTGTAGTCTCCTCAGGTCTGCACCTGCTAAATAGCAGGTGCAGAACCGAGAAGGCTATGTGGCCTGAATTGGGGCCATGCAACCTGGGGACAGAGGGTTGGATGCAGCCTATTGGCTGGCACAGCCTCCCTGCCCTAATTGCCCTCCCCCCCATGCCCAGAACCGCTCTTGCGCCAGCCACGTTCGTCTGGCACAGGAGCAGCGCAGTGGCACCTCTGCCTCGTGCTGTTAGGCTGACGTTCCCACCCCAACCAGAATCCTTTCAACACCAGTGAGAGGTAACCTTTCCTCTCGCCAATCGATCCCTCCAGGTGGCAAGGAGCTGACAGTGCTGCAGCATGGGCAGTAAGAGCTTACCGCCAGCGTTACATGTGCTTTATGGCACTTTTACGACACCAGCGCATGCAGTACACTTGCACCGCTCACAGTGGAGGGCTCTGCATTGAACCCACACCCAGAAACAAGAGAAGGTTTTCAATCTTGACAGGAAAATAACCTGTAAAATGTGTGCAGGGAACAATCAAGGCAATTAACCCTGACAGCAAAGAAACTAACTTTCTTGGGTGGGCTGGCCAGTGCTGTGGGGCGAGGGAGGTTTATAAATTCTAATCTATGTAATATAGGTTCCATACTACTCTTCCACCAAATTCCCTGCTGGGCCACCCCAAGGGCCCTAATGTCCACACTAGGCTAACTAGTTTCCCCACAGAGCGGCCTCAGAGATAAGCAAGAGGGAGGGGCCTCCTCTCTTCCAGCAGCTTTGTTTGGGATCACCGCTGGCCAGCCTCCTCCAGACTGCCCTCATCACTGGCTTAGCTCCAAACTACTTTAATTCTAGCACCAACAAACCCCACCACCAAACAACAGGCAGTCAGCTTGCCCAAACCTCAACTGCCTCTTCCACTTGGTGGCTCCAGGGGTGTGGCAGGCATATAACAGTTCTCCACAATGAGTTTACCTTAGCCAGTCTAGCAATCCATCCGTCTGTCCATCAGTCCTTCAGGCAGTCTGTCCAACAGGCAGGCAGTCCATGCAGCAGTCCATCCATCCTGCACCTTACCAAGGTCCTCATCCAGCACCTTCCCAGGTACCATCCTCTAGTACCTATCCAGCCTCTCCAGGTACCATCCTCCAGTACCTATCCAGCTCCTTTTCTCCAGCGCCTGCCTCCAGCTTTATACTGAGGCCAACCAATCAGTGGGCAGGCTTTAATTCATCAGCCACACCCATCTGCACCTGTGCTGGCCTCCCTTCATAGCCAGAGCCCTTACAGCCTACAGCTGTGCTCCCGAGACTTGCAAAAACCTTGGGGATTATAATCCCTGGTTATCTGGGACAAGGGGCCATTGCTGATATCATTCCCTCACTCCTTGGGGTAGCTCCTGCCTTTTCCAATATAACTACCAGCAGATATTGCCATAGGCATAAAAGGCATGAACCCCCCCCCCCCAAATAATGACACTGTGATGAAACAGCTATGTTTCATTAACCAATTGTTGTTTCATAGGCTTTGCCTACTCTGTTAAAATGTATTTCCAAGGGCCTGGTCTAAAAAGGATATCCTAGCTGGGGGGAAGAGAGCAACTGCCAACCAATCAGGTGTGTTCCAGCTAAGGATCAGGGGACAAGCAGAGTCCCTCTATCTCTTTTCTGCTGGCTTCACTACAAGATGGTCGCAGGGAGATGGTCTGTGAGGAGGAGAGGGGGTGCTGCTGGGAGAGGTTTAGCAGTGAGGAGATTGAGACAGGGTCCGAGTGGGAGTAAGACCCCATCAGGTGTATAGTTTATTTTGATTCTGTATTTTCTTAGGCCGTGTTTTACAACCCCTTTTATTGTTAGCAAACTGTTAATAAAATCTTCATAAATCAATTTACCTTGTTCTGGATTCCAGCAGAGAGGAATTTAGCCCAGGAAACTCCTCTGGCAACCTGATACCTGGGCTGGTGGCAGCAAATTTAACCTACCAATGCATTTCCCCACTAAGCTGCAGGTTCAAACAGAGTGGGCAAGTGGGGGATCAAAAAACTAAAGATAAAGCCACTTAATACAAGAAAACTGAACATAGCATTGAAATACTTTTGAAAAGACTGCCAACTAAAACAGTGCCATTGCCACTTTAAATACCTTCTAAAAGTAATGCAGAAGCAGTGGCAGTCCAGGCCGGGAGCACACCCCATGGCAGGCGCTGAACACGCCTCCCCCCCACGTCGCCCCACCCCCGCGCGTCATGCAGATACGCCTCCCTTACCTCGGAAATGCTTTATTTCGGAGCATAAAGGAGGTGTGGGCAGGCCAGAAACCGCACGGTCTCTCCCGGACTGCGCACAATGGCGCCCCACCACTACCCCGCACCCTATGGCTCGTGCCATGGGGTGCTACAGGCAAGATACGTGCCTGTGCAGAAGTACTGTAACCCAGCTTACTTCATCAGACCCTGAAGTCATCACTTCCAGACAAGACTTCATAATGCAACAGTATTTTCAAAGGCTCTTCCCCCATTTAGGAGTTTACAAGCATGCTCAGTAGATGGTAAATATGCTGGGAGGAGCTAGCTGGGAGGAGCTCCCTCCCTGCTGCTGAAGAATGTTAACAAAGAAAACTGAGAACAAAGCACAGCCCTGAGTGCAATTAATGGCTTGGAGATGGCCATTAAGGACTCAAAATGACCTGAAGGCTCTTTGCAACCCAATCAGCAGGCAGTGAAAACGTAAATTTCATGTTATTTTGTCCTGGATAAATCAGGACATCCCGTTTTGTGGCTTAAAGAATCCAATTTCACGTCATATCACTGTATTTCGCAATTACCATTTTGGACTACCCCTAGCTATTAGTTATCAAGTCACAGAGAGCTCCTCTATATGGAATTGTCTAATCCTTTTTTAAAGCTATTTAAGCCAGGGCAGAACTGGAACTATGGTGGAGCCGGAGGAGCAGTGGCTCCAGGCGCCGCACTGAAGGGCGCGCAGGATCGGCCCCAGGTTCCGCCCTAGTTACGGAGACACAGAAGAAGTTCCTTCGCTCGCTCCCCGGAGAAGGAGGCACTGCTGCTTTGTGGCTTTTTGGGGGTCCGCCTCCTGAGTTTCTTCTGTCAGCAACGTGAGCAAGGAAAACAGCGAAGGCGCCTCTCTCTCGCTCTCTCTGCCTCTTTCAGCCCCCTAACCCGACACTTGCAGCTTTCAAGCCTTGCTGCCCTCCCATGCGTTGCGCCCCTTAGCCTCTCTTCCCCTTCAGTGCCTCTCTCCTTCCAGCATCCTCTCCCCTTCTCTCTCCACTCAGCCATGCCATCCTTTCCCCTCCTCCTCGCCTTCAGCAGCTGCCTGCTCCGGCCAGGGACAAGGGGCCAGCTGAGCCCTTACGACTTGCTCTGTGCCGACGGGGTCTGGGCATATTTCGCCCAGGACTGGCCTCAGGCTGCGGAGTTCCTGCAGCGCTCCCTGCACAGCTACTCTCAGCTGCAGGACGCGCGCTGCAAGTGCCAGGCCAGATCGAGGCCAGCTTTGGGGGTCAGCCGCCCTCGCAGGCCTGGGAGACTGGCTTCTTTGATTGCTTTGTGCACGCCCCTCCTCTGGGGAGACACGGAAGCGCAAAGACAGGGGGGTTTCCCTGAAGGAGGTGGTGCTGCTGCCACCCTCCTCTGGAGAGAACCCATGACGTCACTGCCGGAGGGCACAAATGGGCAGAGTTGTGACATCACTGCTCCAGGGCGCTGGGGTAGGACGTTAGGGCTCTGAGTCAGGGGCCATCATCACCATGTCTGTAAGAACATGAATATTGACAGAGGCAGAACAACTCATTAGAGGGAAAGGGAGAGAGCTGGTGGATGGTGAAAGAGCCAGCAAATGGACAGAAGCCTCCCGGGATCTCTCCCAAGCACAAGGCACAAGATTGCAAACAGGGACATGCACTCCTGGACAACAACTATTCATATCAATGAGGCCTATGCAGAAGTGTTTTCCAGTGGAACGAATCCAATAAATGGGAAGGCGTTTTGCCCATTTATAAATTTTGCAGAATGAAAATCCTCTCTGTGCTTTGTAAAGGCAACCTCCCTGTCACCAGGTAGCTGGCATTTAATTTAACATGTATATGTGTAGACCCTTCCAGCCCCGAGAGGTGTTCAGTGGTAAAGGTTAGGTACTTACTTGATGATTTATAATACATCCAGAAGTTTCACCTGATTGCACATCTAGCATCTAAAACACCTACTGGAGGGGAGGGGGCAAGTATGTGCTTTTCACTTTCCCCTTCCAGCAAGAGAAATCCCGCAAAGTGATCCCAGTGTTGTGTTTTTTTCATGCTTCCTGCTTTTTCTTTAGCTTTCCTTTGCTTGATCTTCTATATCAGATACATAGTTACTTCAGTTTAACAAACGCTGCTATAAAGTGATGCCTCAGCAGAAGCAGCATTGCTGAAAGGATGTCCCGCATGATAATTGGGCTCTCCCAGATCTGCGTAATATCGAGATCTGCGTATTTTCTCTTTTGTCATTTACAGCTCATGAGTTCCTAGATGAGGAAAAAAGTGCCTATTTCTGGTCATTACCTGCTTCATGACTTCCTTCTTAATTACCTGTCTTCAACCAGGGATGTGCTCATGCAATGATTGTAAAAGGTGGGTTTCCAAAAAACTGCCCCCACCAGTTCTTCTGAAATTTGTGTCTCTTGTGAAGTGGAGAGATGACAGTATTTTCATACTGCATCATTTCCAGAGTATTAGGATCATTCAACATTTATATGCCAGAAGAAGGGCAAAGATCACTTTTTAGGGACATGTAAGCACAGGATGTGGTTTGTGATGTGGTGGCACTGTGGGTTAAACCGCTGCTGCTGGGCTTTCTGACTGGTAGGTTGGGAGTTTGAGACTGCGCAACAGAGTGAGCTCCTGTCCTTGTCCCAGCTCCTGCCAACCTAGCAGTTCAAAAGCACCTTACCTAAAAATGTGAGTAGATAAACAGGTACCAATTCGGTGGTATGGGCGCTGGGGCGGGCGGGAAAGCAGCAGAATGCGGCATGACGCTACGGGCGGACTGCCGCTTAAAGGTAAGTCCCGCCCAGCGTACCGGGTGAATAACGCCACTGCCTTGGTGTATATTCATGCTGGCCACATGACCACGGAAGCTTGTTCTAGGACAAACGCTGGCTCTTCGGCTTAGAAACGGAGATGAGCACCACCCGCTACAGTCAGTCACGACTAGACCATTTGGTCACGGGGAAACCTTTACTTTTTAAGCACAGGAATTGTTGACAGGGTTTTTTTCACCCCCACTGTAATTAAAAATGAAACTTTGGCACAATTTTTATGGTAACAGATAACACTTCTTAATACATCTGGTTTGCAGCACCCCAGTTACAGATACTGTGCTAGTTACCTGTATTAATTTTTTGAACACATAGTTGTGCAAAAGCAACTTGAGTTGAGAAAGGAGTCTCATGCATCCATTCATATTTCTTCATTTCTCAGAATTTCCTCCTGTTTCTTGGGGGGATTTTGCTAGCTATGACCAACAGGTAAATCTGGTGAACAAAACCTAAGGTCTGCCTCACAATTTCAGAGGCAGAAGTCTCCAAACAGCAGCCTGCAGGCCACATCAGGCCCGCCAGAGGATTTGAGCCAGCCCACACGCCACATCCCGTCCTGCTGAAGAATTTGATGTGGGCCACATCCTGTCTCATCGGAGGATTTCACCTGGCCTGCAGGAGGATTTCATTTATCTAAGTTCTGTTTCTAACGTATTTATTATTTATGCATTTAGTTAAATTTATTTAAATTATGTATTTATTGCCTTTGCATTGCAATCCTAAATTGTGCTGGATTGGCGAGGCTGGTAGGCCTGTGCCTAATCCAGTGCACTTTAGCGGCACTGGGTATCCTCCCTGGGGCAAGGGCATGTTTGTCCCCTTGTCCCAGGGGAGGCTCTGGCCTCCACGTAGGGTTCCTCAGATCTGCTCCTGCTATTTAGCAGGCGTAGAACCAGTGATGTCATGCAGGGGGAACGCGGGGGAACTCAGTTCCACTTGTTAAAATTAGGGCTGACTCCGCCCACTTCACTCTCCCTCCTCCCCGCTCCTGATTCCTCTGCAAAGAGCTTTTCTTCTTGGTTGGCCAGCACTCAGAGGGTTAAAGGGAGTGACTCCAGATTCCTAGAGGGGTGAAGGGGGAAGAGCTGCAGTGCGGAAGTCCCGTCCTGCACAGCCCCCTTCCTCGCTCCCTCCAGCCACACACGTGGAGTCAGCAGCCGCTCTGGTGAGTCTGCAGCCCACTGGAGAGAAGGGGCGTCCTGGGGGTGCAGTGGCGAATCGAGGGGAGCCACAGAGGGGACGGAGGGGAGCCGGGACTTTTTGAAGCTGCCCTCCTGACATGCCAGGCGTAAGCAGGCTTTGGTGTGGGGAAGCGCCCAAGGGTGCCATCCGGAGTGGTGCCGCCCCTCAGCCCCTTCCACAGGTTCCTGCCTCATTCTGCTCAGCCAGCCTCAGCTTCGAGGCGGCTGCCCCCGTGCCAATTTTCAACTTCCCTGGCAATTTTGAATCACTCCACCTCGCCTTGCTGCGAAGACCAAGGAAAGGCTTTCGCCGCTGTCTCTCCAGTCCAGAGCATTTCACTGGCGCTCTGGGTGTGAGGTTTCTTTGGGAGACTGTCCCCATCGCTATTGGAGCTGCAATTGGGGAGGGGGGAATTCTTCGCTTTCTGTTCTGTAGGTGCCAGGCGCTGTACAGAACTGGCTGGCTCCGCCCACTCGTTGCTGACGTCGTCGCTGGCTAGGAACCAGCCGCGGGTAGACCTGGGCTCCACCAGCCTCCAGAGCCCAGGTCTACCCATAGGAACCAGCCATGGGTAGACCTGCGCTCTGCCAGCCTCCGGCTTATGACGTCACTTCCGATGGGCGGGTCCTGACACGTGCCAATCAAAAGTGAGTTCCTGTTCTTAAATCATTTAGATGCCACCACTGCATAGAACCAAAGAAGCCGTGCGGCCCAAATCAGGGCTGTGTGGCCTCCCAACGGGGCCTTAAATGTGGTTTAACAGATACATCCCAACCCCAACCGCTCCCTGGGCCGGCACGACCCCCCGCCTGCCTCATCCCAGAACCTCCCTTGCACCAACCGAGTTCAGCTGGCGCAAGGGAGGCTCTCCAATGGCACTCTCAGCCCAACGCTACTGGGCCGAGAGCTCTAGCTTTGATGTGGGGGTGCTGGTTGGCGCCCCGATGTCGGCGCTATGTGGGTGCTGGGATTGTGCACCACAATGTGGCCCTTGTGCCAAAATGTTTACAGACTCCTGCACTAACCACTGAGAGGGCGAAGGAAATTAGCTGAGTTTGATGGTAACTGGCAGCAAAACACCTAATTTGGTGTTGCTGCTGTCAGAGGCCTGTAAAACAACAACAACAACAACGCATTAGAAACTCCTTACTAGTGTTGCCCCACCCTAGGGCCTTCCTCTGCAAGGGGCACTAACAGCTAAGCAGATAGTGAAACCCTGGGTTGTTGTTGTTTTATTTATTGGGGGAAGGTGTAGAATTTAGATATGGATCAATACATCAGCACCAAGGACTGTATTAAAACTACTGACACTGTTCTTGACTTGCATTGTGCCTTTGCAACTCCTCTATGTCAGGCATATGGAAACACCTTGAATTTTTTTCAAGGCATTTATCTCCATTTGTAGGTCCCCTGACACTGTGCACATATTAGAGATGTAAATTTTCCAGACATTTTGAAGCTCAGAAAACAACCCTGTTTTTTTTCCGTGTTTTTTCAGAAAAAAACAGAAATTTTTGGAAAAATTGAAAAAAATGCTACATTAGCACTTTTTTTTTTCCTTTTCCAGATTGAAAGTCATTCTGTTACTTTAGGAACATAAAATATGACTACGGACAATTTGACTTGGCATAAAATTATCACAACTAGCATATTAAAAATATAGTGTATCCAAACAATTATTACAAACAGAATTTACTTTTTTAAAATATTTATTTGTAATTGTAACAAATGGAGCAATAATCTCCTGAACTCTTTACTAGTTTATCTGGAATAGACAAAAAAAAACTACCACAAAACAATTTTTAATAATCCAGATGTAACAATTATTCATATTTCCTCACAGTATTAAATAAAAATAAAAAACCCATTCTCATAAAAAGAATTGAAGAGAGTGGTAGTGTATAGAAAGGAGTGAGACTAAGTTTCAATGAATGGGCATGAAATTTAATCAGAATCATTTTTTGAGCTGTAATTATCAGTATCAGTTTCAGTCTCTGCTTCTGCAGCTACTCTGTTGTGTCTGTCGTTATTATAGACGTCTAAAAACTGAAGCCCTTTCATGGATCACTGCCTTGTCGTGGCGAAGGGGCTTGAGTAGCTCAATGAAGCTGTGAGCTATGCCATGTAGGGCTACCCAAGATGGACAGGTCACAGCAGAGAGTTCTGACTAAACGTGGTCCGCTGGAGAAGGAAGTGGCAACCCACTCCAGTACTCTTGCCAAGAAAACCCCATGGATTACAGAAGAAAAAGGCTAAACGATATGACACTGGAAGATGAGACCCTCAGGTCGGAAGGTGTCCATTATGCTACTGGGGAAGAGCAGAACACGAGTACTAGTAGCTCCAGAAAGAGTGAAGTAGCTGGGCCAAAACTGAAAGGAAGCTCAGCTGTGGATGTGTCTGGAAGTGAAAGGAAAGTGCGATGCTGCAAAGAACAATACTACATAGGAACCTGGAACGTCAGATCTATGAATCAAGGCAAGCTAGATGTGGTCAAACGTGAGATGTCAAGGCTGAACATCGACATCCTGGGAGTTAGTGAACTAAAGTGGACAGGAATGGGAGAATTTAATTCAGATGACCATTATATTTGCTACTGTGGGCAGGAATCCCTGAGAAGAAATGGAGTAGCCTTCATCGTGAACAAGAGAGTGAGAACAGCAGTACTGGGGTATAACCTCAAAAATGATAGAATGATTTCCATTCGGATCCAAGGCAAACCTTTCAACATCACACTAATCCAAGTCTACGCCCCAACCACTGGTGCTGATGAGGAAGAAGTTGACCGCTTCTATGAAGACCTAGAACAGCTTCTAGAATTAACACCCAAAAAAGATGTCCTTCTCATCATAGGGGATTGGAATGCTAAAGTAGGCAGTCAAGAGGTAAGAGGAATAACAGGCAAGTTTGGTCTTGGAGTACAAAATGAAGCAGGGCAAAGACTGATAGAGTTCTGTCAGGAGAACACATTAGTCATAGCAAACACCCTTTTCCAGCAACACAAACGGCGACTGTACACATGGACTTCACCAGATGGTCTACATCGAAATCAGATTGATTACATTCTTTGCAGCCAAAGATGGAAAAGTTCCATACAGGCAGTCAAAACAAGACCTGGAGCTGACTGTGGCTCAGATCATCAGCTTCTTCTTGCCAAATTCAGGCTTAAACTGAAAAAAGTAGGGAAAACCGCTAGGCCCTCCACGTATGACCTAAATCAGATCCCCTACGAATATATAGTGGAGGTGACAAATAGATTTAGGGGCTTAGATTTGGTAGACAGAGTGCCTGAAGAACTTTGGACGGAGGTCTGTAACATTGTACAGGAGGCAGCAACTAAAACCATCCCAAAGAGGAAGAAATGCAAGAAGGCAAAGTGGCTGTCTGACGAGGCTTTACAAATAGCTGAGGAAAGGAGAGAAGCCAAAAGCAAGGGAGAAAGGGAAAGATATACCCAACTGAATGCAGATTTCCAGAGAACAGCAAGGAGAGATAGGAAGGCCTTTCTAAATGAGCAATGCAAAGAAATAGAGGAAAACAACAGAATGGGGAGGACTAGAGATCTCTTCAAGAAAATTGGAGATGTCAAAGGACAATTTCATGCTAAGGTAGGCACAATAAAGGACAAAAATGGCAAGGACCTAACAGAAGCAGATGAGATTCAGAAGAGGTGGCAAGAATACACAGAGGAACTCTATAAGGCCGATCTCAATGTCCCTGATAACCACAGTGGTACAGTCACTGAGCTCGAACCTGACATCCTGGAGAGTGAAGTCAAGTGGGCTTTAGAAAGCCTCACTAACAACAAAGCTAGTGGAGGTGACAGCATTCCAGCGGAATTACTCAAAATCTTAAAAGATGATGCTGTCCAAGTGCTGCTCTCCATATGCCAGCAAATTTGGAAAACCCAACAGTGGCCACAAGACTGGAAAAGATCAGTTTACATTCCAATCCCAAAGAAGGGCAATGCCAAAGATTGCTCGAATTACGGCACCATTGCACTCATTTCACATGCTAGCAAGGTCATGCTCAAAATCCTACAAGCTCGGCTTCAGCAGTATGCGAATCGAGAACTACCAGATGTACAAGCTGGTTTCCGAAGAGGCAGAGGAACTAGAGATCAAATTGCCAACCTTCGCTGGATCATGGAGAAAGCAAGAGAGTTCCAGAAAAACATCTACCACTGCTTCATTGATTATGCTAAAGCCTTTGATTGTGTGGATCACAACAAACTGTGGCAAGTTCTTGAAGAGATGGGAGTTCCAGACCACCTGATCTGCCTTCTGAGAAACCTTTATGCGGGTCAGGAAGCAACAGTTAGAACTGGACATGGAACAACCGACTGGTTTAAAATTGGGAAAGGAGTACGACAAGGCTGTATATTGTCACCCTGCTTATTTAACTTATATGCAGAGTACATCATGAGGAAGGCAGGGCTGGATGACTCACAAGCTGGAATCAAGATTGCTGGGAGAAACATCAACAACCTCAGATATGCAGATGATACCACTCTACTGGCAGAAAGTGAGGAAGACTTAAAGAACCTGCTGATGAGGGTGAAAGAGGAAAGTGCCAAAATTGGTTTGAAGCTCAACATTAAAAAGACTAAGATCATGGCAACCACTCCCATCACTTCCTGGCAAATAGGAGGGGAAGAAATGGAAGCAGTGACAGACTTTATTTTCCTGGGCTCCAAGATCACCGCAGATGGTGACTGCAGCCATGAAATTAAAAGACGTTTACTTCTTGGGAAGAAAGCTATGGTGAACCTAGATAGCTTAATCAAAAGCCGAGACATCACCCTGCCAACAAAGGTTCGCATAGTCAAAGCGATGGTTTTCCCAGTAGCCATGTATGGCTGTGCGAGCTGGACCATAAGAAAGGCAGAGCGTCGAAGAATCGATGCTTTTGAATTATGGTGTTGGAGAAGACTCTTGAGAGTCCCCTGGACTGCAAAGAGATCCAATCGGTCAATTCTCCAGGAAGTCAAGCCTGATTGCTCCCTGGAAGGACAAATGCTGAAGCTGAAGCTCCAATACTTTGGCCACCTGATGAGAAGAGAGGACTCTTTAGAAAAGACCCTCATGCTGGGAAAGATTGAAGGCAAAAGGAGAAGGGGGCGACAGAGGATGAGATGGTTAGATAGTGTCACCGAAGCAATGAATATGAAATTGGGCGAACTCAGGAAGCTAGTGGAGGACAGGGAGGCCTGGCGTGCTGTGGTCCATGGGGTCGCGAAGAGTCGGACACGACTTAGCGACTGAACAACAACAACAAAAACTGAAGATTTGTCTGGATTGAAACAAGCTTCTTTACCCTTTCACATGTCAGTTTATTTCTTGATTAGTGTGTTTCCAAACATAGACCAGATTCTTTCACATGCTGCAGAGGATGGAGGAGTCTGAAGAAGGCGAGAAGCAAGAGGAGTCAGAGCCTGTGTTAGAGATGTCAAATTTCCGGAAATTTTGAAGTTTGGAAAAAAACCCAGTTTTTGCATTGAAGGGTTCAGTTTGTAACTTAGAACTTGCTTGTCCTCAGTGCATAGAAATTAGAATAATCTGATACCATACATATTTTTTAGAAATTATTTGGAGAATATTTGAACACCTTGTCTTAAAATATTTTATTCATCATGTTAAAATAAAATATTCCATAATCAATTTTTTTCTTTTTTCAATTTTTCCAATTTTTTTGAAAAAAATCAAAAATGCTTCAGGAAAAAAGCATTTCTAGGTTTTTTCTAGGCCTTTATATCTCTAGCATAAATATATCATTGGCTGTGATGAGTAAATGCATGTTGGGTAAAAGACAGGTTTTCTTTTACCTGTCTTTACGATACACTTCCATACACTACGATACACTATGATACACTTACGAACGATATCACTTCCAGTTCTCAGCAGGTACCATGAATGCTAACTTCCATCCACTGTGCAAAATGAATTTGACACCTCTGGAAGGCTTAAGCCCTTCCCTCCCCCTCCTTTCAGTTGGTGAGAATGACAATGACATCATGTGCTGGAGATTCTAGAAGAGATAGAAACTGACAAGTTTTTAAATGACAGAGATTGCGCTGGAAGCCCAGAAGTGGAAAATATGCTTAGAGGATACCTGTAGCTGATCCCTCTCAATACTTAAAGTTGTGTATTTGCAAATAAAGCAAATATTATAAAAGCACTGTATGTCTCCAGTGATTGCTTCCCCAGATGAAAACTCCAAGCCTCTAATGCTGTACCCTTGGCACTTCTCACTACTTGAAGAAATGGGTACATAAGAATATGATAGTGGCTTTTAGCAAAGTAGCTTCCTCTCCCAGCTCTTTTGCACTTTCTCTCACTGTTGATGGCTCTTATACAAGTCCTTCAAAATGCTGCTTTTAAGCATCATTTGTTGTTTCTTTTAAAGGAAAAAAAGAAATTGGTCTGTTTAAGGCCAAAGGTGGAAAGATTCGTGTGAAGGTTGTGAGTTACCATTCAGGCTACAGGCTGTGTGTAAAGACTTCTACTACTTTATGTTTTGTTCAGTTTGGAACCTCACTGCTCTGTCATTTTTTCTTAATGTCAAGTCACGTTTGCATGAGAATGTTTTTATTTTATTTTAAAAAGATTTATAGCTTGCCTCAGCAATCCTCTGACAGTCCCATTCAACTTAATGGTGTTTACTTCTGAGCAGACATGTATAGGCTTGCGCTGTACATTTCTTTTTGGAGACTGCAGGAGATTTAGGGCGCAATCCAGTGCTGCTCTTGGGCTGGCGTAAGTCCCTTATGCTGGCCCAGTGCAGTTGCAAATGTGCCGGAGGGCATGTCTGAGCTGCTGGCGAAAGTGCTGAGGAATTGGCTCAAGGAGCAGCACCGGCCCAGAGACAACAATGGTAAGCCGCCCCCACACAATGGTAAGCCAGACACAACAATGGTAAGCTGACTTCAACTGGCATGGGAGCTTGGAGAGGGTGGGGAAGGAGGGAGGGAGGCAGAATGGGGCAAGGGAGGGTAGAAAGAGAGCAGCCCTATTTGGCAGGCCAGCCTGGGGAAGAGGATGGGACTGGCCTAGGCTGCCTAAGCCATATCCTAACCCCATCCCCAGGTCAGTCAAGCCTTCTCTTTCATCATGTATACACTTGCACACTATAAAAAGCTCATTTCAGTGGCCTTCCCATGATGTCCTACTCAGACCCATACAGTGTGGGCATCCCCACAAGGAGGAGATGGAGTGGAGGGTTTTCCCTGATGGTCAGTTTTAGGAACATATGAAGCTGCCTTGTACAAAGTCAGATCATTGGTCTCTCACTAGCTAAATATTGCTCATGCTAAACAGCTGTGGAAATCCAGGGTTTCAGAAAGGCAGGGATTGAACCTTGGGGACCTTTTGCATGCAGTGCACGTACTGTCACTGTCACTCATTATGCTATTATTTCAATTGTATGTATTTGGATGGGTGGAGGGACGATTGCCAGATTCAATCAGTGAGCGTATCCTGTGCCTTTAATAGAGAATTTGAACAGCTGCAACTTCTCCTATAATAGTGTTAGTACAACATGAGGAGGTGAAAGAAAAGGAGCTGTGGACAATTTTGCCCAAGCGGTGGCCTGGAGAAACCGTGCACCTCCCTGGCTCAGTAAGCCGGGAGGGCACGGCTTCTCTTGGCTGCGGCTCGGGCAAAATTGCCTGAGCGATGGCCAGGTGAAGCAGCAAGAAGCCGCATGTCCCCTTGGCTTCCTATGTCAGGAAGCCAGGGGGGTGCAGCCTCTCTTGCCTGGAGCGGGGCTGTGCCCCCTGCTTCCAGAATTGCTCCATTTCAGAGCGATTCGGATGCAAGGGGCAGGTTGCCTCTTGGGTACCATGAAAGGGGGAGAGACACAAATGGCACCCCTGGCAAACGACGCCCATTGCTCTTGCCCCCCCCCCCCATGCAGCACACCTCTGCCTTCTGTACCTGAAGAGGGTGTTGAGACCCTGTCATTAAGAAGCAATCCTCTCCTGAGGCCCCTCCCCCCATTTTGCCCTCAAAAACAACACTTTGAGCTAGGAATCAGCCTATCACACCCTCTGTTCTGCCCAGACTTCTAAGTAACATCTCTCAGGTAGCATCCCCACTCAGGCAGTCCTCATACTTACAGCAGGTTACATTCCTAGAAACAAGGCTGCAAGTTAAAACGATAGTATCACAAACATAACAAAGAAATAGGGGGTACCTTCCTGAATAGGATTTGGCCCTAACTCGGCCCAGTATGGCAGCACCAACAAATTCCTGTTGTGCCTAGGGGATAACTTCATCTTTCAGAAAGGAGGGGAAGGAACAAGGGGAGCGGCCAACCCTGACCTGATCTTAACCAATAAGGAAAAATTGGTTGATGAGGTTGAAGTAGTAGTAACTTTAGCAGAAAGTGATCATGAACTTCTGGAATTTGTGATCTTATGGGAAACAAAGGCAAAAGGCAGTGAAACCTGTACTTTAGATTTCAGAAAGGCTGATTTTAATAAGCTCCAGGAAAAATTCTGGGCAGTGACGAAACTGGAAGCCTGAGAGTAATGTAAACATGAACATGGATGGCAATTTATAGCTACTGTAAGTGCGGATTGATGTAAGTTGAACTGTTCATAGCTGAGAACTTCTGGTATTGGCATCCTAAAAATGTCAGGTATCACTGGGAAACAAAACTTCCTAGCTCTCTGCTAGATTTAGCTCACATACAGTCAGTTCATCTTACCTGAAAGAAAGGAATTTGAAGGTCCATTAATTTCAAAGCAGCCTACCAGAGTGTAGGAGGGGACTCAAGGGCTTTCATCGCTATATACAAATGCACACAGCATGGGGAATAAACAGGATGAGCAAGTGAAGGTAAATTTAACTTGATAGGAATAACTGAAATATGGTGGGATACCTCTCATGTTTGGAATGTGCAAATAGAAGGCTATCTGTTGTTCAGGAAGAATAGATGTGGCCAAAGGGAAAAGGGTCACATTATATATCAAGAACATATACACCTGCTCAGAAATCCAAAACAGTCATGATAGCTCTGTGGAGAGTATCTGGGTAAATGTGAGGGGGAAGAGCAACAAATGTAACATTGTGGTGGGCATCTACTGCAGACTGCCAGGCCAAGGGGAGGAGATGGATGATGCTTTCCTGAAACAACTTACAGACATTACAAGAAAACAAGAGGTAGTTGTTAATGGGAGACTATCCAGATATTTTTTGGGAAACTTAGGGCCTAATCCTATCCAACTTTCTGGTGCCGATGCAGCTGCAATGCAGCCCTGAGGTCATAGAATCATAGAATTGGAAGGGGCCTACAAAGTCATCTAGTCCAACTCCCTGCCTGTAGCAGGAAACTCTCCTAAAGCATCTCTAACATGTGCCTGTCAAGCCTCTGCTTAAAGGCCTCCGGTGAGGGAGAATCTACTACTTTCCTTGGTTATCTATTCCACTATTGAACAAATGTTCCCTTACCTTGAGGAGGCCCCCAAAGATCACTATCATTCTGACCACAGAGTGCAGCAAACACCGCGTTGGGACAACTACACCAGGGCTGGAAAATTGACAACTACACCAGGGCTGGAAAATTGAATAGGATTTGGCCCTAACTTGGCCCAGTATGGGAGCACCAACAAATTCCTGTTGTGCCTAGGGGATAACTTTATCTTTCAGAAAGGAGGGGAAGGAACAAGGGGAGCGGCCAACCCTGACCTGATCTTAACCAATAAGGAGAAATGGGTTGATGAGGTTGAAGTAGTAGTAACTTTAGCAGAAAGTGATCATGAACCTCTGGAATTCGTGATCTTATGGGAAACAAAGGCAAAAGGCAGTGAAACCTGTACTTTAGATTTCAGAAAGGCTGATTTTAATAAGCTCAGACAAATGATAGGTTTAAAGAACTCATGGGAAAAGGGGCCCAAGGGGAGCTCCTAAAGAAGCAGCTGCTTCAGGCACAGTCAAAAACTATTCCTATGAGAAAGAAAAGGGAAAGACACCTCAAAAAGCCAGGATGGCTGAACAAGCGTCTTAGTGGTGAGTTGAAGACTAAAAAAGGCACGTATAGGAAATGGAAGGTGGGACTGATCACTAGGGAGGAGTACAGACAGGTAGTCAGTAGAGGAAGGGACCTGCAGAGGAAGGGTCAGAAATGCTAAAGCTCAGTATGAGCCGAGTCTGGCCAGGGATGTCAAGAACAAACAAAAAATGGCTTTTCTAGGTATGCCCAAGGAAGAGAAAGAGAAATGAGAGGGTGGAATTGCTGCTCGATACGATGGCCAATTGGTGTCTGGTGACAAAGAGAAGGCAGAGCTGCTCAACTCCTACTCTTCTCTCAAAAGGAGGACTGGGCAAATGTGGATGCTAAATCCTTGGCCAATAGGAGGAAATATGTACATCCACATAGAGGTAATAACACCTGGACGGCATAGGTATGCAGATGAAGATTGGCAGGGAACTTGTCAGGAACCACCTAATTGGCCTAAATGAATTCAAGTCTTTAGGAACAGATGAATTGCATCCTAGAGTACTAAAGGAACTTGTGGATGTACTTGCAGAGCCCCTGTCAATTTTTGAGAAATCCTGGGGGACAGGAGAGGTGCCGCTAGACTGGAAGTGGGCTAATGTGGTCCCAATCTTCAAAAAGGGCAGGAAGGAAGACTCGGGAAACTACAGGCCTGTCAGTCTAACTTCAATACCAGGGAAGATATTGGAACAAATGATAAAACATAAAACTTAGTGATTAACAGAACTCAACATGGATTTGTTAAAAACAAATCATGCCAGACAAATCTCATCTCCTTTTTTGATCAGGTGACTAGCTTACTGGATGGTGGGAATGCTATGAATGCAATTTACATTGACTTCAGTAAGGCATTTGACAAGGTTCCACAACATCTTAGGGCGCAATCCTAACCAACTTTCCAGCACTGAGGTAAGGGCAATGCAGCTCCAAGGTAAGGGAACAAACATTCCCTTACCTTGAGGAAGCCTCTGTGACTGCTACTCCACGTCAGGATGCAGCACATGCCCCATTGGCACAGTATGTCAGTGCTGGAAAATTGGTTAGGATATCACCCTTAGTCAGTAAGTTGATAAAATATGGGCTGAATGAAATTATTGTTAGGTCACTTCACAACTGGTTGGATAACCATACAGAAAGGGTGGTGAGAAGTGCCCATTCTCAGAAGTCAATTTAATTTGAATCCTTCTCAGTGCTACCATAAGGATCACCATTATCCTAAACACACAATCCCAAGAGTTCTTTGTGTTAGGTCTCTTCTTCTGTATGACATCCCTTCGGGTATTTGAAGAGGGCCTTTTCTAAAGAGTCCTCTCTTCTCATGAGGGGGCCAAAGTATTTGAGCTTCAGCTTCAGTATTTGGGGATATGATAGCAAATACTGAATCTGAAGCTCAAATACTTTGGCCCCCGCATGAGAAGACTCTTTAGTCCCTCATGCTGGGAAAGATTGAAGGCAAAAGGAGAAGGGGGCGGCAGAGGATGAGATGGTTAGATAGTGTCACCGAAGCAATTAACATGAAATTGGGCAAACTCTGGAAGCTAGTGGAGGACAGGGAGGCCTGGCGCGCTGTGGTCCATGGGGTCACGAAGAGTCGGACACAACTTAGTGACTGAACAACAACAACAAAAAATCATATCCCCCTCTCAGCCTTCTCTTCTCCAGGCTAAACATACAAAGTTCCCTCATATCAACCTTTTCTCATACGTCTTGTTTTCCAGACCCTGATAAGCTTTGCTGCTTTTCTCTGAACCTGCTCCAGTTTGGCTGCATCCTTCTTGAACTGCCCCAAACTGAACACAGTACACCAGATGACGTTGCACTAATGTGGAGTAAAGTGGAACCACAATTTCTCATGAATTGGAAGTTACAGTTCTATTAATGCAGTCTAAAATTGCATTAGCCTGAGGGCCCAATTTCATCCAACATTCCAGCACTGATGCAGCCATGCTAACAGGGCATGTGTGACAACCTGCAGTGGGGGAGGGTCAGTCACAGAGGCCTCCTCAAGGTTGGCAAACATAGCTCCCTTACTTCAGGGGCGGCTGCATTGTGGCTGCATCAATGCTGGAAAGTTGGATAGTATCAGACCTTCACACGATCAGGCACTTGTATGGAAGGCTCTGTTCAAATTAGGAACTCTGACAAGAGGAAGGTGCTTGTGCCATCATTCCGCTATCATGCTAATGCAGCATGGCACCCCCTCAAATGCATATTTGGGGAAGCCATTGATTCCCACATGCACAGATTCCAGTTGAATTCCTAGTGCAGACAAATCTTGCATATCAAGGTTAGAACCTGAGTTTGCACTGAGAAATTATGTTAGAGAGAGGATTAACAAAGAAAGTTGCTGAAGGGCTGGAATGGCTGTCCTTAGTGGCTACCTTTGGAAAAAAAATCTCCCTTTAATTGCCCACAAAAAAGATACAGTGGTGGAAATAAATGAAACATAAAATGAAATATGACAGTTTAACGTTTCTTAGGTGGGCTGCAGGTGCATATTTATAGACTGAATCATTCAGTTATATATATATGTATATGGAATTCATAATGCCATAGAAATATAACTGCAAATATAGACACAAAAGCACAGACTAGAAATGCACAGGGTTCTTACTGCAAGAATCCTATGACTAAACAGAAGGATGTGACTTTGTTTTCCTTCATTGTTAAAGCTCTTTCAAACTTATACCAGGATGATATGTGATATACAGTACACAGTAGTGTATATTACTAATATTGGCACTTTAATGCCTATTTTTGCTTGTCCTCATAACCGCTTTATGGTG
This sequence comes from Lerista edwardsae, assembly GCA_029204185.1. Taxonomy (NCBI): domain Eukaryota; kingdom Metazoa; phylum Chordata; class Lepidosauria; order Squamata; family Scincidae; genus Lerista; species Lerista edwardsae. The sequence continues at coordinate 1,453,912 of JAJKFI010000126.1, read as the reverse complement.
AAAGTAACAGTTACTCCCATGTTATTACGGATTAAGTGAAGATGTGTGATTTTTCTTATAGCACTATGGGAAAGATGCTCAAGGCTAGATCCTCTTTGAGACAACTGGGATAGTTGACCCAGGTATAAGGTGGAGACAGGCAGCTCTTGATCTGTTATTGATCTACTGAATTAAATGCCATCAATATGCATGGTGTTATAGCAAAATGCAAGTTCCAACCATGAGAGGGTTACAATCCAGCCTTTACAATCTTAAGGGCCAAATCACACTTGAATAGAAATATGTAACAAGGCCTTTTCTGTTTGTTTATTTTTCATAAGTAGAGGTGGGTGAAAAAGGTTTTATTTTTCACTGAATATCAGTGTTTTTCAAAGTTAGACGTTCAGAAAGCAGTGTAAATTATAAATTATAATTTATAATTGTAAATTATAATTATCATTTATAATTTCTTTAAAAGTGGTATAGGTGGTATAGTGTCAGCAGATGCAGCTATATGTATATAGAGGGGTGTTGTTGTTTTGCAGACTTGGGTTTTTACCCCTGTTTTTGTACAAACATGAGAACACATTAAAAAACAAAACAGCCCCTGCACACCTCAGGATGCCTGCAGCCAAGTCATGCACTTGCAAACTCTTCCCCCAATTACCTCAGGATAATTGTGTTCTGTCAACTCATGTTCCATCAACTAGTGTTCTGTGAGCAAAAGGCCTTCTCTGTTGGCACTGCAGAAGGTGGCACAGCAATAGAAACATGAACTCCATCTGTGGAAATGGCTGGCAGCTGAGCATCCTGCAAATGCTCGAGGGGTACATTGGTGACAGGGGAGGGCAGTGGACAGGGTTAGGGAGAGACAGTAATGGGGTGTTTGGAAAGCAACCAGGGGCATGTCTGGGGAGATAGGTGGTGGATCTAGCAGCAGTCATTTGCACTCAATCCTATCCCCCATTGTTTGGCCCACCACACCCCCAGTTCTCCTCAAAAATGCACTAGCTCTAACCCTGGTGCAGACATTATGGGTAGCCCAGTCCTAAGCTGCCAGGCTCCCACAGGAGCAGTGGTGTTAAAGTGAGCATTTGTTTTGCCACTGCCACGGCTCCTGCCAGGGGCTGCAGGCTCTTTTGGTCAGAGGAAGGAATAAATGATGTTCAAGGCTAGTTGACGCATAAATGACAAGACTTTATTACAAAACAACCACAAACATTAACAAACACAGAACACAGGAGCACCTCTGAACCCCAGAGGTGTCTCCAGGCACCTTTACTTACAGTTAGGCATCCCACCCCAGGCAACACAGCCTCCAGCAGAATCTGGGGGAATGTTCAGGCAACCTTCTGGAGAACACAGCCTGCCAGTGTTCACAAGGTCCAGGGGCCCAGTAAAGGCCCCAAAGCAAGGTTTTTACTGGCCAAAATGCCAGCTGAATGGCCAGGAGTTAATTAACTGGCCAATCCCACATAGACACTTGCTTGTTGAACTACACCCAGCTGCTGATAATTAGCTGTATTTCCACAAGAAGATTTGCAGCGGCTGGGGCTCTTGGTCTGTGTCCAAATTCTCCTGGTTGTTTCCCTGGGAAAAGCTCCACCAGGACTCCCAGAGGCCAGGAGACACCCAAATGATTTTGGGGGCTAGCACCGGCCATTACAGCATTGTTGCTTCTTAGGGAAGTGGCAGCAGCTGCCAGGATCTCCTCGTGGAGATCCTCGTCCCCTTCCCCCAAGGAAAGCCACAGCCCTGCAATGGAGCTATACTACTCCAGTCTTTGCCTGCTTCCAAGCCTGACAAGGAGGGTTGGGGATGTGGTGGTGAGCACCTGTGCCAGTCCCACTCTTCTCCCAGGGCAGTTCCTTCCTTCTCCCAGCCCGGTCCTGTCTTCCCACTTATCACCGTCCAGCAATGTGGTGTTGGCACCAGGGTGCTGAGGCTCAGTGCCACTGGTGCTGGCCCAGCACCAGCGCTCCCTCCTCACTGGGTGCCAAAAATGTGCTTTACGACAACTGGAGCCAGTGTACACACACACACACACACATGCACACTAGCCGTAGCATGTAGCTTAGAAGGGGATAGGACTGGGTTGTAAGAATTGCAAATTATCTAGTCGCAATGTGTTTCTCTGCCCCTCTGTCTAGAGATGCTGCCAGATACCAGGTTATCAAGGAAAATCCCCTTCAATTGTTTATAAAGACCATTTGTTCATCTCTAGTTCCATTTGATTATTACAAAACCCATTGAAACTTGGAGAATCATTAAAGCAAAAATTATATTGTGTAAAGATATTTCATTTTATTATGCAGTTTAATGAGAACTCCTTCAGTTCTAATTCTTTCTGTAACAGAAAGATTTCTATTGTTTTCACTGCTAATGCCCTGTGAAATTCTGTATCCTAAGAGGGCTGTAATCACTCCTGAAGAAGAGGCCAATTGCCCCATCACACCTAGACCATAGTGCAGTTTGACCATTGAGTCAAATATAAGCAAACGTGGTGGTGGGAAGCAACCAGCCTCATCCAGACGCTGGGTTTAGCATTCCTCAGGTTGCCAAAAAGCTGCCAGATGCTGCACGCTACAGGGAGGAAGCAAACCATTGCAGCAACTATGCACACTCTCCCCTTTGGAACTGCTGAGCCGGCCCTGCTCAGACAGTCCACTTTCTGTGGACTTAGACTTGCAGGAGTGGAGCCAACAGAGAAAGTTCGGAAGGCACACAGAGGTGGGACACAGACAGAGGGAGCGCTAAGCTTCTACCTTCCAATAGGTCAGGTAGGGCTGGCTTATCAATGAGGCCAACTGAGGTAATCGCCTCAGGCAGCAGATTGGAAGGGATCATCCACCTCCATCTACCCAATTGATTCCACTCTTCCTCCTCCTCCCACGCCCTGTTCTTGGACTGGAAGAGGAAGAACATAGAAAAAGCGGTTAGCATATCACCAGGTAAGGGGAGGCTGCATTTGGCAGGTCACCTCAGGCACCAGGAGGATGGTGTTGCCTTGGGGCCAGATTGACTTTTCTCTTTCTGAGCAGGGCAGAAGAAGCAGCGATTAGAACTATAAGCTTGATTGTTGCTGCAAGGCTGTCCTCTGAAACTGATGCTGATGCTTTTGGTTCACTCTGTTAAATGCAGAGACTCAATTGTCAGTGGGATTGAAAAGGTCATAGCTATGGGGTAGGGCACTGCAGGAGCTAGGTCCTGCACAGCAATCTAGGATTTATTTGGACATCATTTTCTGCCTCCATCCTGTGGCTGCCCCTGAGCACTTTGACTGAGGCTGACAAGGCTGAGGAAAAGGCAAAAGTTGGATTTTGTCACCATGGGCCATATTTTTGTTCCTGATAGCCAACATCAGGGGCAAATACTTTGCTGAACTTATTACCCTATCCTACAATTTGCTGTGTGAAGTTAGAAGTTATAGCAGTGCAACCCAAGGAACTCCACTTTCTCAGAACACAATGTGAAAACAGCGGCACTTGCATGCTGGTTCGCTTGCTTGTGTGTGGTGCTATGTGGTGTATGTGGTGGCGCTAATTCCCCTGCAGGCGGCTTTAGGTTGGGTTGACGGCTCCCAAACTGCCTGTATGGAGAGTCCTACGGAGGGACCACTTCAAATTCACAGGCAGGCAGGGGATGCCCACCTGGAAGCTTCATTACAGATGCATTTCTTTAAAGGGAAGCTGCACTGTAATGGGAAGGACTGCGAATTGCTGCACTTTAGTAATTACAAAGGGGAGAAAATCAACCAGAGAGGGCTTTTCTAGAGGGTTATTCAGTGTAATAATAATAAAAACACATAATTAATAGGCACAGGGGAGACAACTCACGTCTTGACACCGCATTGGCAGTTTCTGCTTTGCAACACTGTAATACAAGCGAGCATCTGCGTTCCTGAGAGCCGCAGGGGGCTTTTGGAGTTGTGGAAATGGATACTTCTTCAAAAGCACTATTTGAACATCCTAAAGATTGGCACCTTGCTGCTAAATGGATCACCGTGTAACAACATTTGAACTATTTCACGTTTATCTGACTTTGGATGCATCTTCATTAATTTTGGTGCAAGGATTTGGCATAGCATCAATAGTTACACTTTACACTATGCAGTTGTATAATATGACAGGTACAACCATGCATTGAAGGTGAAGATTTCCCCACGACCAAATGGTCTAGTCATGACCGACTGTAGGGGGCGGTGCTCATCTCCGTTTCAAAGCCTGTAGAGCCGGCGTTTTGTCCGAGGACAAGCTTCCGTGGTCATGTGGCCGGCATGACTATACGCCATAGCGCACAGAACGTCGTTCCCTTCCCACCAACGTGGTCCCTATTTATCTACTGGCATTTAGGTGCTTTCGAACTGCTAGGTTGGCAGGAGCTGGGACAAGCAGCGGGAGCTCACTCCGTCACACAGTCTTGAACTCTCAACCTTCCGGTCGGAAAGCCCAGCAACAGCAGATTAACTCGCTGCGCCACCATGTCCCTTACAACCATGCATTAGGCAATAGGATAGATAGAAACACAAAATTCAAGTTAACTAAAGAAGTGTTGATACAAACAAACTAGCGGTGTAATCCAACCCTCCTTTCAGCTGATGCAAGCCACTTGTGTCGACCACACTTGTGAAAGTGCTGTGAAACATGTCCGCACCAGTGCTTTTGATGCAGTACCAACACAGGCACTCCAGTGCTGAACCAAGCTCCCAGTAAGTTGCTCCTGCGCCTGCCGAGTTTAGCTGGCGCAGGGGTGGGAGGGAGGATGGCGGGAGGGAGAATGACCCATGGAGGGGTGGCCTGGGGAGGGGGTGGAGTTTTTATGCGGCCATTAGGCCGCATGCAAACCACCATCCCCAGGCCACGTGGCCCCAATTCAAGCTACATGGTGTTCTCAGACCTGTACTTGTATTGCTATACAGCAGGCACAAGTCTGAGCAGCCCCATGGGGTGGCTGGCGCCTACCCTGGAGTAAGGGGACAAACATGCGAGTCTCCAGCCTGCTCCCAACCTGAGTTGGATACAACACAGGCTGGACAGCCTGCCTGTTCCAGCGTAGGTTAGGATTGTGCCCTAAGATTATCATTATAATAAGAAACATTAAAAAGGAGGATGGGAAATGGAAAATATATAAAATTATAGATCTATATCTTTATTGAGTAATGATTATAAAATATTTACAGCAATATTAGAAAGAATGAAGAAGATCCAAATATTCGTGAAGATCAATCTGGATTTTTACCTAAAAGATATATGAGAGATATCTGTAATAGACACAGTATAATTGAACGCTTTGATAAATTTCCTGAAAAATAACTGGCAATATTTTTAGATGCAGAAAAGGCTGTTGATAATTTGAACAGGAGGTTTCTGTTAAAAAGAGATCTTAAAAGGTAAGAACTTCAGAGATATTTTTATTAATGGATAAAATAAATTTATACTTCACAAATAACATGTGTGAAAATGGAGAGTTAACTAAACCATCTGAAATACAAAAAGGAACAAGACAAGGATGTGCATTATCACTACTTTTATTCATATTGGTATTAGAAGTGTTGAACAGAGACAGACAAGATGACTGGATACAAGCAGTGATACAAATCAAAGTTTTAAACTTTGCATCATTTGCAGATGTTATGGTAATTTCACTACAAAAGCCATTGAGGAATACTGAAATACTGATGATTAAACTGAAAGAATTTTCAGCGTATTTGTACTACTTTCACAGAAAAAAGATGTTAGGACTAGAAGATAGGAGCAGTGAGTTGAAGGGGCAGCTTAAACTGAGAAGGCTGGAGACAGGGCCAGCCTTTGGGCAATCTGTCCAAATTGGGCTCTGCACATGGAGGGCTGGGGCTGGGGCAGCGAGCAGAGTGCCCACAGCCACTGCCAGCACCTTGCTCTATAGCTAGAGGCAGTCTAAAATGGTTTTATTTTTTCAGGGATGCTGGTGTTATCCAAAACTAAAAATGGGTGAAAGTGATGTTTTTAATCAAAAATTACATTTTAATCGATTTTAAAACATTTTTATACATTCTAATCTATATAATATAGGTTGCATACCACCAGCAGATGTTGCCATAGCCATAAAGGGCATGAACCCCCCCCCCCCCCGCCAAAAAAAAAAAGACATGAGACAGATGTGTAGGCAAAATGGGTCACTTTTTTTAAAGAGAAGTTTTGAGGCAGTTGGCCAATTTCAAAATATAGCGTATCAATTAACCTTAAGAAACCATTGTGTGCACACTGAACCTAATGTTGTCAGACTCAAAGGAAAGACCTGAAAACACAGCTGTTTACTGCAGGAAAACACACACACATACCCCACAACTTAGCTAGGGTTACCAGATCCAAACTGGGACAGAGTGCCTATACCTTTAACCATTGTATAGAAGCGGGAATTTGGGCAGGTGCAGCTCATCATAGAAGGATTTCAAAAGATGCACCTGCCCAAATTCCTTCTTCTATACAATAGTTAAATGCATAGGCACTCTGTCCAGTTTGGATCTGGTAACCCTAGCTAAGTTGTGGTGTGTGTGTGTTTTCGTGCAGTAAATAGTTGTATTTTCAGCATTAGTTACTGAAGTTACTTAGCAACTTGATGAATTGGTAAAAAACTGAAGATACAACAGAACTGAACATTGCATTGAAATGCTTCTGAAAACATTGCCAAATGAAACAATTACCACTTTAAATACCTTCTAAAAGTAATGCAGAAGCACTGTAACTCAGCTTACTTCAACAGCCATCACTTCCAGACAAGCCTTTATAATGCAACAGTATTTTCAAAGGCTCTTCCCCCAGTTAGGCGTTTATGAGCATGCTTAGTAGATTCTAAAGATGCTGGAAGGAGATAGAAGGAGCTCTGTCTCAGTGCTGAGGAATATAAACAAAAAGCACAGCCCTGAATGCAATTAATGGCTTGCAAACTGCCACTAAGCACTCAAAATGGCCTGAAGGCTCTTTGCAACCCAATCAGCAGACAGTTAAAGGTAAGCAGGGTATCAGGGTTTTCGCTGTATTTCGCAATTACCATTTTAGACTTCCCCTAGCTCAGGGACGGGATCTACAAATGACCTGGGGGAATGCTGGGTGGGTGGGACGTGGGTGGGACCTAGGCAGGACATCCGGGTGATTGGCAGCCCGTTTGCGGCGATCCACAGCTGTCCTGGCCTTGGGGGGGGGCTCCTGCTCGCTGCGGAGGACGGGTGAGGGTCGCGCCAGGTGCCTGGGTGAGCAGTGGTGGGGCGCGCTAACCGGGGGCAGCCCCCCCCCCAGGCCAGGCCAGGTGCAGAACAGTGCGGGTGGGCAGCCAATCACGTGGAAGCCACGCGTAAGTCCTGCCCAGTGTTCCCCCAGGTCGTTTGTAGATCCTGTCACTGCCCTAGCTATAGCTGACCCTCTGGTATGGAATATTCCATGGTAAAGCATTGCAAGCAGAGTGCGTAAGCAAAACATTGCCACTGAATGGCTCTAACCCTCCCATCCGCCCCAGGGTCTGACTGGCTTGAAATTGTTTTCCTCAGGAAGCAGGTGGCTTACCACTGCCGCTCATCCTAGTAAATAGGGGACTCCTATGGGGATTTCCCCCCCCCCTCAAAAATGTTTTAAATTGGGTCTCATAGCTTCCAAGGCTGGAGATGGGTCTGGTGAAAAATAGGCTGCCTCCCTTGTAACTGAACTGAATGCCCTTATTTGTATCAATAATGACACCTTTTTGTTGAATTTATCTAGAAAATTAACCAGGTTATCCAAAGGATTGCCTTCTCTCACACATTCTGGCCCACCTCTATCCCAAGTTAAAGGCATGGTGGTTCGGGGGCAAGCCTTCTCTGTGGTGGCACCACAACTCTGTGGTGCCCCTTCTTGGGGCATTAAGAACCCCCCTCTCCCTCATAGGCTTTCAGTGGGGTACCAAAACATTTTTATTTTGTTCTGCATTTGTGTAATGTGTCGTTGTCTGTCTGTCCCCTGTGTCTTTTTAACTTGATTTTTGTATTTTACCCTGTAATATGTTATTGCCCCCTTTTCCTTTTTTTCTCTGTATAGAATTGTTTTATTCTGTTTTTGATTTTATAAAATTTTTGATTCTATATTGTTACTCACTTCCAGCATTTGCTTCTGCAAATGGAAAGACAGGATGCAAATCCTTTAATAATAATAATAATAATAATAATAATAATAATAATAATAATAATA
>JAJKFI010000126.1:1297416-1445728 GCA_029204185.1 Lerista edwardsae | reverse complement strand
TAATAATAATAATAATAATAATAATAATAATAATAATAATAATAATAATAATAATATCATTATCATTATCATTATCATTATCATTATCATTATTTCAGGACCAAATCACATGATACTGGAAATACAAAATGTGATCCTTCGTTTTCTGTATTTAAAAAAATATATCATGCTGGAGGAAAGCCAGGAGAAATAGTCCTCCCCCCAATAAAACCAGTGTGGGGATATCCCAACTGGAGGGGAAACCATAGTGGGGCAAAAGATCTAAAGCCTCCCTCTGCCCCGCCACAGTTTCATGTCAGCCCAGTACACTATATAGAAAACATCCTTCCCCTCCAAGGGACCACTTTATGCACTTCCAGGAAGGTGTGATTTGACCATGAGGATTGTAGGCTTCTTGAGGCAGAGACCCATCTTTTGTTGATAAGCTCCATGCATATTGTTGGCAGTGAGTAAATCAATAACATGAAGCTGCTGGTCTCCCGCTGCCACCACCATAGCTTGCACCTGGGACAAACGTTCCATCTGTTTAACAGATGGACTAGCCTGGAGCATCTTTCCCACCCAGCACATTCTAGAGGGGTCTTGGCTCTGGCTGGTTCGCTGTCACCAAAAGAACTTGTCTGAGGCTGGGAGAGGGTTGGTCACTTTTTCCTTTGAAAGGGCATGCAATTAATACCGAGACCTTTGTGCGAATGGCATTTCTGAAGGCGTTGAGTGGTCAGACCATTTCCTTTGAGGAGGAAGGATTTGTTTATGCCAGATATCTTTCTACTGCAGGAAATTAGCATGATGTGAATTTTGCCTGTAAAAAGAATATGTATTTGGGTCCAGGCAGTAAAATAAATGTCAGGGTAGACGGCTCAGAAAAAATAAAATAAAGTCTGCAGAATAAATTTCAAGTTGACTGCGGAATATAAATGAAGCAAAAGTGCAAATCCGAACAAATCCAAAAAGTGCTAAAATGACAGAGAAAAATGTAAAGTGCCAAAGGGAAAAGAAAGGATGAGACAAGAGAAAGCAGACCTGACATTTCACATGAGGGGAGAGGTATTAATGCTGGCCAGTATGGTGTAGTAGCATGAGTGTTGGACTGACACCATGGAAACCTGGGTTCAAACCCTACTAAGTCCCAAAGCTTGGGCCACCCACTTTCTTAGCCTAGCCTACTTCGCAAGGCTGTTCTTAGGATACAGTGTGGTGGGGCATGTTTGCCAGTGTGAGCACCTTGAAGAAATGGTGGGAGTGCTTTACGGCTAATTCTACCTCTAGTGCAGCAGTTCACAGCCTGGTCATCCTTGAAGAACCCAGGTTAACAGACATGATCCTTTTCTCCCTGAAGACGAGCTCTACAAAGCATAAAAGGTCTGAGGGGGTGGAAGTGAGCCAAAAAAATCATTTTGTCACTGTTTTGGGCAATGAAGACACTGGGTTGCAAAGACCTACTCTGTGAAACAGGAAGTTAGCTCCAACCTTGTAAATGAGCTATTTTTAGCATCAGGGAGCTGCAGAGGTGGCAGCGGGCCTCCCCAACCCTTCTGCACCCCAAGGACTCCATCCAGGTAGGGCATCTGCCCCTAAATGCCTTCAGCACTGCAATCGCTGCGGCACCACAAGGACCTTCCCCCCCAACCTCTTCCCCGTCCCTGCAAGCACTCCGAGTAGGACTTTGAAGATCACTGCCCTAGAAGCCTTGCAGTGGTGCAGGGGCTTCAATGAAGACAATCCTATTTGTAGATGGGGATGCTGGACGCTGAGCAGTGTAGCCCAATTGGTACAAGGCTGGTTCTGGGACTGCCCTGGCTGGATGGGTGATATCCCTCTGATTTTGAGGAGAGGATCCTCCGCACATGAGTCCATATACGCCTGCTTCTATTGCACTGCACCCAGAGAACAGGAACAAAGAAGGATCCCTCACATCTCATATCTAGGGTTGGGTTTTGTGGTGATCAACACAGAATGCTAAATAATGAGAATTTCCACTGAAAATGCTACATAACAAAATTTAGGTCAAAACACGAAAATAAACTACTTTTGCTTCTTTTAACAGTTTGACACAAATTTAGACCAATTTCACAAAAATAGCACCACTTTTGTTTATTTTTGACACAGTTTTGAGGAATCTACAAATTGTTTTCAGTAAGGGATCAGGAGGAGGAGTGGCAGAAACAGGAGGAAGCTTGCTTAAACTTGCATGAACTCACATGTTCAAAGTTCACAGTGCACGCTGGGGCAACTTTAATGGAATGTGGAAGTAGCAGTTTCAGTAAGTAGCAGTTTCAGAGTGCAGCTTGGGATTTGGGGGATTTCATTTTGGGCTGGGGTGTGTGTGCCAGTAATTGCTTGCCTTTGTAGGGCCATTCCCCCTGATTTATTGCGCAGTTTGTACAATTTGCAATAAAAATGTGGATAAAAACACATAACACCGCAATTTGCTATTTTAATCAAGAAATTTTGGAAAAAATATCACCAAAAAACCACCCCTACTCATATCTATGCACAATAAACAGGTGATATCAGGAAAAGGGGGGGGGCAATGCACTGGAGAAGCACTGGTTCTCTCTCTTTGACCCAAAGCCAAGAGTGGGTTGATATGGCCAGGAGAGGCATCAGGGTTGGTCAGTGACTGAGGGTTCAGCCCATCAGATGCCATCTGGCTAGGCCGACCTCTGAACCTTGTACTGGTGGCAGCAACACCGTTAAATGCGCAGATATACTGGGTCCCCTGTAGCACCCTAAAGTTTTCCCCATCCCCCTGCAACTTGGCATTGGCACTAGGTGGGGGGGGAGCCAAATGTTGTAGATGCCCTTGTTTAACCCAGAGCAGTGTTCAGACTGGGAAAGTTGGGGGGCAGCACAAAAGAGCAGGGACGGGAACTCGCGTCTCAGGAACAACGCTTCTTGAAAGCCCACCAACTGGAGTAGGAAGATCGTGATTTCTCTGAGAAACCAAAGCATGGCTTTGCTTGAGGTCTGTGAGGTGGATCTATCTTGCCGTCAGTCTACTTCTAAAGGTCACAGCACTGGCCTGTGTCATGCTCACCTGGCAGGCACCCAGCACACTGTACATGGGTGCACAAGTATGTCATTCATCACACAAAGGGGGAGGGGGTCAAGCAATACCCTGCTCTCCACCGTTCAGGCAGTATCAATATTTTCAGGCAATATCTCAGGACTCCCTTGTCCTGAGTTCCTGAAATGCTAGGAGTGCTTCTGTGTGCACTGCATGTGCCCTTCCTAAGGATGCATAAGCAGCCCTCTGTTCAGTCCAAAGGGGGCTCAAGCTTTTGCGCACATTCCAAATGACCATTTAAAAAACCACTGAGCTTTTACAAATAGTTACATGAATGCTTGCAACGCTTCAAAAGTATCTGGAAAATGGGCAGAGGCAGATCTACAGGGAGGGCAAAGCTCTAAGTGTTGCAAGAAGCCTGACCCTGTCATGTAAATCCCTCCTCTCCCTTGCTGCTGTAGCCAGTAAGCCACGCCAAGATGTTGCTGTTCCCTGTGAGGATTGGCTAAAACGGTGCAGGAGAGGAGTGATTTCCACTGCAAGGTAAGGCTTCTTGCAAAACTTAAGAGCTTTGCCCTCCCTTAGATCTGCCTCTGAAAATGGGTGTTTTCTGTGAGTGGCCAATCCTGAGCTGCCCAGTCCCATAGGTAGCAGCTGCTAGGATCCCCTTGGAGGAAGGGACAAACAAGCCAGAGGCCCTGCACTGGGATTCCTTGAGCCTCCATTGGCTATTTTGCCAGTGGGCACTCAAGCAGCCTGCCTTGGGTTGCCCAGCCCAATGCGACCCCTGGTAGTTGAGGATCCAGCAGTGGAAGACACCACCAGCTCCACACACACCCCAGCCGGTCCCACTCCTCCGCTCCCTCTTCTAGTTCTGCCCCCGCCCTGCTTCCTCACTGCCCCGACAGGCCTTACCGTGGGCCGGCATGTTGTCTGCACTGGGCACACTGGGGCATAGTGCCGACTGGTACCAGTGTATTGCCAGTGATGAAGGCCTTAGGATTGGGGCCCAAATCAGTTACCAAGGTTCAAATATCGAACAGCCGCCAGCACAGGAGTCAGGACAACAAAATGCCATCGTTTCCATCGAGGACAATTGAGGGCCTTCTCTCAGGCACAAATAGCACCAGTTTCCCAGCAAGGATTTTGGGACTGGTAGTCCTAGTTCCCAACAGGAAAAGATGCAATCAGGAATTGAAGGGAAGGGAATCAGGAGGTGGCAGTGGAGGCAATGATGGCACATTGTTTGAGCCTTTGCAAGCTGCTTGTAAGCACCTGAACCAAGTTCTCAGTTCTTTGAGCACCTAGATTCACTGTTCATGATATCTCTCACTCTTCCATTCAGCTCTGGATCCCCTTTTTCTAGGCAGAACCATGGGCACGCTGTGGAGTGGGGCTGGCCAGGATGCACGGAATGAGTGCTTTCAAGCCCTCAGAGAGGGTCAGTGTGGGTGCAAGTGTTTTTGGGACTCCAAGGGTAGACCTGAAGACAGCCTCTCTCCCCATATAGATATGGACATATCTATACCACAAGTTTAATGGGTTTGCCAGGCTGCTTCAGGGGGTGGGGAGGGTGGCATGCAAGAAATTTAACACAGGCCTCCCAACACTACCAAACTACACTTGGGAGAAATCATACTAGCCATACATTTGTAGTGTAGATATGCCCTAAGACAACAGTTCCCAAACTGGGTCTGGGATCCACCAGTGGGTTTTGACCCAGTTTCTGGTGGGTTGAAAAACTGACAGGATACATTATTCTATGCGCATCAAGGGTTAAACAAGCTGTTATTTGGGGAGGGAGCACTGCTGCCCAATCATGATTATAGCCACACACCCTGGCATTTAAAAATCAGGCAGCATTAGATTAAAAAAACTGGGGCCTCTAAAAAGTTTGGGAATCGCTGCCCTAAGAATTGCGATCCTATGCACACATTCTCAAGAGTAAGGTTTGTTCAAATGATTGGGAACCATTTCTGAACAAACATGCAGGCAGCTTAACTGAACTTCATTTGATGAACAAGAGAAAGAAGGGAAAAGAACCACAATCCCAACATCGTGTTCCTTTGCCATTGTTTTAGTGCTGCACCAGGAAGCTCATAAATAATCTCACCACCTGCCAATCCAATTACGGCCTACATCTCTAACTAGATATTGTTTTCTGAAAGGGTTTATGCTGGCCATCTATCTCTCTCCTTATCCATTCAACTCAATTCACTCACTTTTCCACACCTTGTGGCAGTCATGCATCTCTTGTTAACGTTTTCTGTCTGTCTTCCCATTTAATTAGATGTCTTGCATTGCTGTCACATTCCCATTCTGTTTATCTCCTTTTACATCAGTATTCAATTGCATATTTCCCACCCAACTAACCCAGACTTCCCATTTATATTCTTATCCCTACTTTTGGAACCCTCTAGAACTCTGGCTTGTTTTTTTCCTCTATTTGGCCCTTGGTGTAGCCCCCAATTCCAGAAACTCCAGCATTTACACAGCTGCTCTCTCCCGCATAAGACAAGAAAAGTGCAAAGAAAGTTTTCCTTTCAAGAGTGGAATCTGGCAGAGCCCTCCTCATTTCCTGCACCTAACCTGAGCTATAATGCAAGCAAAGAGAGAAAGGGAGGCCCTCTTCTGCCAGATACTGAAGCTGAGCTGAAACCACTCATAATTTCTCCACATTTGCACCATTACTATAAAAAATGCTTCCATACTATGTAAAAACATTTGTGTCCTCATTTACATCACCCTCACTTGCCCTCAGGAACATCATGATGTGCACAAACCTAACTAGTTGTGTGGTCCTTGGAAGTGGAAGTGTGTTTTTCACCCATCCAGGGAGGAGGAGGAAGCAGGAGCCAGGGAGCAAATGGCACTGAAGCTGCCACCGTTGCCGCCAGTGGTTACAGTGGTGCCAAACAAGACAACTAGGTGGATAGATGCATAATCCAAGCATTTTAGTGACTAATTTACAGCCCACAGAAATGGCGAGTTTCTGAAAACTGAAACTGAAAATATTTCGGACAGCTTGACTGGCTATGTGTATTTCCACTACCTTTTTACCCACCCAGCCAAGTTGCCATCTGAGTTTGATGGCCTGAACACTTTCTATTGCTGTATCAAGCTGGCTTCAGTCCAGCTGGCATCCTGCCAACCTCACCCTCTGTACTTGACAGCCAGCAAGAGGTTTCTTGCCAACTTCAGCATCAACGCTTGCACTGCCCAGACTTGGCAACTTGCCAGCTTTGCAGATGGCAGCCTATGATCCATCCCCAGCTCTGCCAGGTTTAAGGTTGGAAATTTATGGATTACTTTATTAATGTTTATCAAGTTTACAGTGGGCAATCCTGGAGCCTTTTGCCCACTTAGCAGAAAATAGCCCATTTGTTTACCGATGGTGTATGTGCTTTTCACATCCCCCACCTTGTTCTGTCATCATGGATTTGCCTATCTTCTCAACTAGTAAGAAGCTGGTCCCCAGGAGCAGATGATAGAAATCCATTCCTTGTATGCTCATGAAACTGTCTCCTAAAGATGTAATGTCTGCCTGCTGAGCATTTATAACACCAGCTCCCCAAAGTCTGGCAGATGGACACAAAGGAAGCTGTGCCAATATAGCCATTTGTGCACACATACAGTAAGACTGGAGCACATCACCAACACTCAGTGGCTTTGTCAAAAGAAGTCCTATGATCAGCGCAACGTAGTTGCCCAGAGAGCTTATTAACCATGTAGGTAAACAAGCAAAGAAATTGTGTTGGGCTGATTTTGATTTCATTAAAACCACAGTTGTCAGGAACTTATAGTAGTCCAGGTGAGCTGTTCAAGTAGCACCTCTCTCACACACCCGCTGATTTTCAGACTTCTGAGAAGTCCCAGCAGGATAGTGATTCCTACTTCAGTCTTTTGTTCTCCCTGGCTCTGTACAGCTGAAGCTCCCTGCAAGGAATGAACCAGTGGCATTCCAGGGGAACAACGCTAAGTTTTGCAGGAGCCTGAGCTCCTGTGTAAAGTGGCCCCTCCCCCTCACCTCCAGAGCTATTTGCATCTTGGAGAGGTGGCTGAAGGAGAGGGGAAGGTGCTGTTTTACACAGGAGCTCAGGCTCCTGCAAAACTTAGCATTTTGCCTCCCTAAGAATGTGACTGGAATGAAAGATCTTCTTCCTTGTACCTCACTCTGTGTGCAGCCAAGTGAGCTGGCAAAGACAAAAGGATGGTGCTGCTACATTATGCATACTAGGTTAACAGATACAAACTGGGACAGAGTGCCTTCACCTTTAACCATTGTTCAAAAGACAGAATTTGGTCAGGTGCAGCTCATCATGGAAGGGTTTCAAATCTGCCAAAATTCCCTCTTCTGTACAGTGCTTAAAGGTATAGGCATGCTGTCCTAGTCTGTATCTGTTAACCCTACATTTCATGGATGAGTGATAACACACAGGTCAACAGGCATGCTGGAAGATGCTAAATAAAAAGGCCTCCTAGAGCTCGCTAGTAGGCCCAAACCTCAAATTTCCTGCTCAGGAGGCCCCACAAACGTTGATGTTCTTTGCTTGTGCTTTTAACTAGAAAATTCCTCACCCTAAAGTTAAATAAACTGACAGGGAACTCTTGACAGGTATAGGAAGATAACAATATTTAAGGGAAGCTCTCTGAAGCAGACATTTCAACATGGAGGCATGCCAGAATCTGTGGTGTGCTGAATGTTCAACTTGGACAGGAAAAGCTCAGATAAAGACCTTTCCACTTCCATAAAGCTTCCAGAGGGCCTTCTAACATCCCCTTGTATGGTATCTGGGGCAATGTACTCCCCGGCCTCGCCTTAGTTTCTATGGGAGCGGGCCCCACGTGCCCAGATCTTCCATTCTTAGGGTTACCAGATCCAAATGGGGACAGAGTGCCTATACCTTTAACCATTGTAAAGAAGAGGGAATGTGGGCAGGTGCAGCTTTTGAAACCCTTCCATGATGAGTTGCACCTGCCCAAATTCCCTCTGCTATACAATGGTTAAAGGTATAGGAACTCTGTCCCAGTTTGGCTCTGGTAACCCTATCCATTCTACCACTTCGTTGTTTGGAACATGTACAGTGGCTCTTGCATCCCATTCACATCCTGAATTTCCTTATAGTTTTAATTGAAAACAATACAAAAAGTCCTAAAGGCACATGGAAAACAATTTTTTAAAACCTTGAAAGAGAGATCCAAATTTTGTGCATGTCACTCAGTTTCACTCCCTTGGTTTGGGGTGCAGCACCTTGATGCATTTCCCTTGTTTTGTCTTTGGAAATAGAGACCTTGAGAGATAAAACAGTAAAAGGAAGAAACCCTGGAAGAAAGGAAGAGCCTAGAAAAAGATGAGGGTGTAGGAGCCTGTCACTGATGCCTGAAATCTGCCTGCCATAAACCCAGTTGCGCCATAACTTAAGATGCAGTATGAGAGCAGTGTGGGAGGGCAGGTCTTCTGGTTACTAGCTGAGCATTTCAGGTCTGCTACTGCCCCTTGCGCTGTCAGAGAGAGACGGATGGCTGGCCACCGCTGATGGCTAAGCTGACACTGAACCCTTTTCATTGGACTCTTTTGTTTTCTGCTACAATTAGTTCCCTCTGTAAAAGCAACTCTACAGAGCTTGTCGCTGCAGTGAGGCTATGTATATCCATGGGGGATAGGTTCCTGGGCCCTCTGTGGGTACCTGAAACCATGCATAAGAGGGAACCTATGTTAAGTATAGGGTTCTCCCCTACCCCCAACAAGTTATTTTAGTGACACAAAGTAAGGAAGGTAAAAGGGGCCCCCAATCTTTGGATAATTGAAACTGTGGATACAGAATCTGTGGATACAGGGGTCTGCCTGTATAGTCTACTAACATTACTCCCTTGGATGTCCTTTATGGTATGAAGGAGTATTGGATTTACCATCTCCAAGGCTGGAACAGTACACATCATTTGGGGGAAATGTGGGATATCTCCATATGGGTTTTTTTTTTTAATGCCGGGGGTGGGGGAGGAGCTTTCCATTTGATTACAGCAGTGGGGAAGCAGTGCTTTACCCTTTCCATGTTGGAAAGGGTTGTGGTTTTTTTTACCCAAATCCCCCCAACTGCTATTTTACCCATGGGAGAGAGAAAAAAATATACAGGGGCTACATATATATTTTTCCCTTGCAGGGAAGAAAAGTACCGAATGGTGGAGGGAGAACTGACTTCCATGCTGTAACCAGATTTGTAGTTCCCCATGGCTCTGTTTTAGTTAAAAATAATTCCAACCCACCGGGAGATATTCCACATGTCTCCCATGTAAAGTCCAGTTCCACACTAAGCCAGCTAGGCCATCTTTCTGGGAGCAGTAGACGATACAAGGAAGCTGGAAAAAATGGTATGTAAATTTTCCTAGTCCCTCATGGCTTAACTTTGCACTTAAAACATTTGGGGATATTGAGCCTTCTACTGCCCCTTGCACTGTATGTCTGCCCCTTGCATTCACTACATGCACAGCCCACAGAGGGAGGGTGAATTTAGCCCTTTCCTTCCCACTCTTTATTCCCTGCCAAACTGGCTGATTGGCATGCAATGGGATTATGTGTGCCTATACTGTTGGATTGAAGATTGCACAGAGGGAAAGTAATGTGTATTTGTGATAATGTTGTATCTCAATACCTTATAATTCACCTGCCAATGTAGATTTCTTGATGTCTCTGCAAGCTACTGCACACAGTCTAAAACCTTAACGTAGGGTATCCTTTCCTGCTGTAATTAAGAACACAGCACAAACCACTTCAAACCCCCGTTTGCTTGGCCTCAGCAATTCCTATGACAGTTGACTTTCCACCCCCTGCAGGTTTGCAGGCTTTTTTCTTGCATTCTTGAAAGCCCATTCTGTGAAAGATAGAATCAACACCACCTACTTGCAAGATGCGAACAAAAAAATGCTTTCTCTTCAGCAAGAAGACCCATTCAGGGGTGTTCCCAGTAGAAGATGGAGCCTGAGGTTTAGTTCTCACTAAACTGGCAAACAAGTGCCTGGGTTATACCACTTTCAAACTGCAAGTAGGTCTTCATTTGATTGGCTGCTAACCCATACAAAACACTCCCTCAATTTGGACAATGTTTGTGGTAGGGGGACTTTGCCCAATCTACTCCCTGATGTGTTTGCTTTCTCGATGCCGGAATTAGTTACACCAGTGGTTCCCAAAGTCCTCCATGGATGTGGGAACCACTGAAGTCTTTGCAGGGCTGAGGCTGTAGCAGCAACTCAACCCCAAGGATCACACTGCTGCTGGGGATGGGAGGGTTTTTTGACATTTAGCAGCCTCCAGAACAGGAGTCCTGGGAGCCCTCATAGGTCTCCCCATGCCTCCAGACTTGTTACGCAGGGACTTTCAGTTTTCGGGTTACTTGGCTATAACTTTTGATAGAATATAAATATTACAACACATTTTGTTTCTTTGCCCCCTGCATTAAATAACCCATTAAATGATATATAACATGGTGGTATTATTTGAAAATACAAAGATTTTCACAATTTTGGCCAGTAGTGGTGCCATACATACCCCAGTGTGTCACCTAGTGCAGACCACACTCCTTGCACCCCCTGGCAACACCACTAGAGGGGGGAATATAACTGAAGGAATGGAGGCTGCAGCAAAAAGTGCACAAGCAGTGTGCAGCCTGTACCACATTTGGAACTAAAGTTCCCTAATGCATCAGTTCTGCTTCTGTAACGAGAGCATGTCTTTCAGAAGCCCACAATCCAAGAAGACTTCTGGATGGAAAAAAAATTCAGACGCATCCTTATGAAAAAGGAAAAGGGTTTAGATATCCCTAATGAGAACCAAAATAGCCTCAGAAAATCAAAATGAACGCCCTAAAGCTCACAGCCCCAGTGATTAAAATTTGACCTAACCAATTAAAATGACCTCCACTGATTAATCACCTAAAGCTTCAGTTGATTAATCTATTGATTACAAATGGAATTGCCTCTTCTTGTTGCTGGGAGATCAAGCTATTGTTTTAGCTAGAATGCATAATCTAAGGTTTCAGTTCTATGCACACATGCGACGTAAGCTCCTTGCACAAATTGGAACATTCATCCAACTCTGAATAAACATGCCTACAGTTTAGTTGCAAACCTAACCCAACTCTCCAAGACAAGGGCGTGCCCAGGGAACCAGTATTAAAGGGGCAGATGATTCTGCAATATGGAAAGACCCCTCCTGTCCTCACAGGCAAAAATTGTTAAGGAGAGTATCCCTATCAATTGTGCAGTGGTGAAAATGAATATGCTACAGCAGTGGTTCTCAAACTCTCCAGGACTCTGAGAACTGTAAGTGCTTGCAGGGATGGGGGCATGGCAGTGACACGACAGCTGCAGTCACCTCACTTCAGGGCAAAGACTGGGGCTGAGGGACTTACCTGTGCCTGCCCCAGCATCCAGTAGGGTTGGGGAGCCCTGCGGACCCCTCTGCAAGGCTTGCTGTGTGTTAAAAAGGTTCTTAAACAACTATTGCGACCCACGTCTTGATTGCGATAATAAAACTGGAAGTGGATCGCAATCATTTTTTTTTAGACTGCTCAAAGGGCGGGCGGGCAGGTGTCACGGCACAGCATGCAATCAGGCATGCAATAGGAAGTGAGCCAGGTGTACATAAGCTTAAATCCTTCCAGCTGCACCCCTGCTCTCATCCAGCAGCCAACCCTTCCACAGGGAAGGGGATCTTGTGCTCCTGGGCAGGGCCAAACAAAACTCCAATCCACTGGCTTAGGGTTGGCATTATTTAAAGGGATGTTGATGGGTTCATGCACATGATCACATTTTCAGGCAAGATATGCTTGCATGGTGTTTTAGTATGCTGGATTGTTCATGCAGATAACATGCTCAGGGGGGCGGGGGGGGGGGGAAGAACAAATTATGCAGTGATCTTTGTGCCGTCCAGAAATCCTAATCAAAAGAATAGCAGATGAGTCATCTGCTGGTGCCACGCCACAGCTAAGATCAGGTAACTTAGAATGCCAAAATAGGAAGGAGGGACCTTTGGAAGTGGGAGTGAACTGGGAGTGAACGGCTGGGAGTGAACAGAGAGCCAGTGCAAATGGACAGTGCTAGTGCAGTGCAGTTATGGCAAGACCCTGTCAAAAGTCAGAGTACAGAATTCTGTATCAGTGATCACTCCTACGGGCAGTTGCATGGAAAGTGCAATGGTTGATTTTACTGTTCCTAGATAATATACAGCTTCTCCTTTCCTACTTTGTATCTCTTATTCTCTGTAACCAAAATGGTAGGAACTATCCCAAGCTGGCATGGAAAATAAAGCAGCTCATTTGCCTAAGACAGGAGCTTTTTTATTACTAGCTCTTGACATGATTATTACTGAAGTCACACAAGTTACAGTAGTAAAGTGGAAAGATGACAATATTTATTCAAGTAAAGGCCTTTTCCATACGTTGGCCTTGCCTATTTTTATGCCATCCCTCAAAGTTAATGTATGTAATGGCTTGTTTCCATTTGTAGTCAGAGGCGATTAAGGAACTAAATACTGCTGTGGGAAGTGTTTGCTGTAAAGTTCTTGTCAGGCAGCAGCATAGCAAGAAGCCTTTTCTGTGGCCATCATTTGCTTCACTGCAAACAGATGAATGTGTCAGGAAGTACTGCAGGCAAAACACTTTGTTAAAGAGCTGATGGGGTGGGGGGGCAATGTCAGGGAAGCTTGAGCAATTTAAGTCTTATCATCACAATTAGGAAGAAGCTGTGACATCCAGTCAGGTGCTTTGGAAACAGCCATGAAGACACCATACATGAGGCAATGATGAGCAAATGGTAACACTATGAAGGGCAACCCCTATCCGGTATTAACCCGGTATGTATCCACCTTCACTGGAGACGCACTCGCCTACTCCAGTATGTATCCACCTGGTTCTAACACTGATTCTCTTTCTTTTTGTTGTTGTTCAGTCGCTAAGTCGTGTCCGACTCTTCGCGACCCCATGGACCACAGCACGCCAGGCCTCCCTGTCCTCCACTAGCTTCCGGAGTTCGCCCAATTTCATATTCATTGCTTCGGTGACACTATCTAACCATCTCATCCTCTGTCGCCCCCTTCTCCTTTTGCCTTCAATCTTTCCCAGCATGAGGGTCTTTTCTAAAGAGTCCTCTCTTCTCATCAGGTGGCCAAAGTATTGGAGCTTCAGCTTCAGCATTTGTCCTTCCAGGGAGCAATCAGGCTTGACTTCCTGGAGAATTGACCGATTGGATCTCTTTGCAGTCCAGGGGACTCTCAAGAGTCTTCTCCAACACCATAATTCAAAAGCATCGATTCTTCGACGCTCTGCCTTTCTTATGGTCCAGCTCTCACAGCCATACATGGCTACTGGGAAAACCATCGCTTTGACTATGCGAACCTTTGTTGGCAGGGTGATGTTGGCAGGGTGATGTCTCGGCTCTTTCTTTACATCCTACTTTATTAATGCACTGAAACGCACACACATCACCCACTTCTCTCTCTTTCTTTACACCCTACTTTATTAATGCACTGAAACACACATTTTTACATTTTAACCGGGATGGGCTCAATGGTGGGTGTGCTGTTATATCCCCCAAACCTGGGTATTTTTATACCCCTCTGGCACAATTAATTATCCTATCAGGATAAAGGTAGGTTTCTCCTGATTGCATTACTAGCTGAATGGAACCTTCCTGATTAGATTTGCATTCCTGACCCCAGCTATGACCGCACACCTCTTGCAAACACAAAGAAGATAGGCATGTAGTTTCAGCTCTTTCCCAGAGAAGGTGATACTTGCCAGGTTAATAGAGTAAATCTCCAAGGAAGGTGGATGCATATCCTCCTATAATTCTTGGGATTTCTCAGAAGCTTCTCAGGACATTCGCAGTGAGAAGACGGTAATGGTAGGCAAACTTGCTTGAAAATTTGCTCACCAGTTTGCCACCACCACACACAACTGCAGGAAACAGCTGGGTGCTTTCTAGGCCTCACTTTTTGGCTTACTCCTCATCTAAAGCAGATGAGGTGGTACACTATAGCAACTTTTGCTTTAACCACACCCCAGCTGGAATATCATGACTTGGGTACTATAGTTTATTGATAAACTGGAGGGGGTCCACAGGAGAGCAACCAGGATGGTGAAGGGGCTGAAGACGATGTCCTATGATGAGGACAGGCAGGGGAAGTTCAGCACAGCAACCTAGCTGAGGCTCCACCTTGGTCGGGTCAACACTTGCTGACCCTGGCGGCAGCTCCCACCACACACCTGGCCACACTCCATTTGGAGCTCTCTCAGCACTGTGGTAGTGGGCAGGCTGAACACCGCTTGCCTTTGTACCTGCGGTGGCTCGGGTAGGCAGGCAGGCAAGTAGCAGCAGCGGCTCCACTGCTGCTCTGGCCACTGTGACCCCCTGGATTGCCGCTAGGCCCACCACTGGTTTGGCAGGTTTAGTTTGGAGAAGTGCTGGTTAAAAGTCGCCATGCTAACTATTTGTAAATATCTGAGGCATGGTTGTGGAAGATGGATTTGTTTTTGGTTGCTCTGGAGGGTACAGCCAAGACAAATAGGTTTAAATTAAAAGAGAGATTCTAATTAAATGTTAGGAGGAACAGCCTGATAGTACAAACTATCCAGTAAGCTTTGAAAGGTGGTAGACTCACAATTATTATACTGGCAGTTTTAAGCAGAGGCTGCATTGCCACCAAACAGAGATGTTGTAGCTATGGGCAGCCTGTGTTGGCAGGGGCTTGACCCCATAGTCTTGCAAGTCCCTTCCAACTCTTATCATTCTGTGATTTTATGAACTATCTTTTTCAGACTGCTGGTGGGGGCTCACTTGGCTTTTCACCTGGGCCTGGAGCTTTTCAGTTTTTCCAGCATGATGTAATGTTGGAAATGCTTGGAGATCCTGGTAAAAGTTCTAGCACTGCTTGTAGTAGTCCGGAAGCCTCAGGCCAGTCCTGAAGGTTGGCAATTCTAAAGCTCACATATCTGCATGCTCTTCCGTACAGAAAAAAAATACACCTCCATATAGAAAATTAGAAGTCAGGGAGAAGGGAGTTTACGCTAGGCTTTTCCCTGACATGTTGGTTTTCTGTATCTGAAAAAGTAGTCAAATGTGTGACCCTCCCATCTGTAGCCTAAAGTGGAAACAAAGCAAGCCTAGGTCAACTACTGGACCTGATGTTTGTTGGACGTTCTAGGCCTCAGTTTGTGTGGGATAACTGCAAAGCCTCACCTGACCAGCTCATATTCTGTATAACTGAAAACATAACCCAGAGTTTACCCCATAATCCATCAGATTTTGAAATGTTTCCCTCAGGGCAAGTAGTTTACCAGTAATGGAGATTCCACAGCCAGGCCCAACCTAGGAGTACCAGCTAGGCCCAGTAGGCTGCAGCGGGCGGGCTTTCGCCATTACGCAACGGAACACAGCGAGCGCGCTGCCGATCACCCAGAAGACCCGCCCAGTGTACCGGTAAGCTGACACTACTGGCTAGGCCCCTCCTCAGTTGCCAACCCAGAGGTGCATTGCAAGGAGAAGGGTCCACTCTGCATAGTTCCTTGCATAGTGCAGTGTTAACCGACCAAAAGGCTGAACATAGATTCATATTTTAACTTTACATTTCCAGTGAGAAATGCAGAACTGAGCATGACAATGCAGAATCGTGGGTGACAATTCACATGTTGTTTTTACTAGGATTTTGGATTTGTACCTGAAAAGTCTACAATGAGGAATGTGAAGAAGAAGAAAAATAAGAGTCAAACTGTACATTCTCCAGTAATGGCTTTCAAAAAAAATTTTTTTGTTCCTGCTCACAGGAAAGTTGTAAAGGATCGATGTTCCTATAAAACACAAGATTCTTCTTATCCTGAATATGTGTGTATTCCCTAGGCACACAAGAACACAAGGCACTTGGCTCCTGATTGTCTCACAGCTGTAGAAGGAATCTTGCTGAGTGATAATGGAACAGTACTGAAGACACACAGGCCTTAGCAAAAATGTGACAAAGCAATTTAACCTAGGGCTAGAAATGTGTAAAACTCTCAACAGAGAAGGCATCCAGGAAAAAATATACAATCATATGGCTAAATTAGTATGAGATATAAGACTAACAGCACAATCCTGTACTGCACTGGAACAGGCAGGCCAGTGGGCCTGCACTGCATCCAGTGCAGTATACGAGAGGCTGGAGCCTCCCCAATGCACTCCTCCTGTTTAGCAGTCGCAGATCTGAGGAACTGCGCGGCCCAAATCGGGGCCACGTGGTCTGGGGGACGGATCTAAGATTTGGCCTTATGGCCGAATCCTGGGCCCACCCCCCTCCTGGGTCGGCACATCTGCCAGCCTGCCTACCACCCAACCAGAAACGCCCTCCCCCTGCCCAATCCCTCCCTCCCACTGGACTCGTCACGCCTCTCTGCCAGCCGGACCCAGCTGGCACAGAGCGAGCGGAGTGTGGGCGCTCCAAGGCCGGCACTGCCTGCAGCGCCTGTCTCAGAGTGATAGCACCAATGTGGGGATGGCACTCGGCATCCCCACATTGCTGTCCTATCCATAGCGTTGACACTACCACATAGCGTTGTCGCTACAGGGTGCCCAGGATAGCCCCCTGAATGTCCTAAAATTGTTTTGCAACCTGAGGATCTCTGCTATAGGAGGGTACACAATATGCTGCTAGGCTTTGCCAGCTTTATGAGACGTCTACCACCCACCTCAATGAGAACTAGGTCCAAGGTGTATTAAACTAAATTCCAAAATACGATGTCTGAATGAAAGCAACAGATCTGTATTATACAGCTATTATATCTATAAGAACCTGGAATTGTTGCAGGTCCCCATCATGTAAAGGCGACCCACCATTGAAAGAACTTTCCTCTTAAGGGGAGTGGCCCAGAAATGGGTGCCTGACAGTGCCACAGCGATTGCAGAGCTGCATGCATCCAGGGGCTTGCACCTGAGGGGTTCATGCAGGTTGTTGCGGGGGGGGGGGGTCAACGTTGACATTTTGAGTCAACTTCCAGTTCTTGCAGGCCTCCCACCCCCACCCCAACAGTCTGCATGAACCCCTCAGGTAAGGGCACAAGCCCCTGGGTGCACACAGCAGCAGGATTGCTGCAGTGCCATTGGGCATCCTCTCCAGCCTCAATCCCCACCCCTGAAGCTACTTACAGCAGCCTCAGTGGCCAAGTAGGACTTTCAGGACCGCTGATGTAAACATTTGGTCGCAAATGTATGTTTGCTATCTTGTATGTAAAACACAGAGTGGCTCTGCATACCCCTTTACTAAGGGCTGAATCACACTGTCCTTTGTGCTTTTGAGTAGAAAATGTACCACATTTTACATAGCAAAATCCACATGCAAAGCTGTCAGTCAGAAATGGTGCACATGCATTTAAGGACCAAACTAGACCGTGTAGCAAATGCATGCTACAGGATGTGTCTCCATAAAGGCATTTAGTATTACTTTTTCATCAACAATGGCTGAACAGGGTGGGCGCCAGTGATGTCATGCAGGGGGTACGCAGGGGTACGCGAGTACCGGTTTCTAGGATTACAGCTGGCCCCGCCTATTCGCCCGCCCACTCGTCGACTCCGCCCTCTGCAACGTTTGAATTTCCTGCATGTTTGAGTTGCCTGCATGTTCTCAGAGCCAGGCAGGCAGCGAGCGGAGCCTTTCCTTTCCTTGCCACTGAAAAATGAGTTGCTCTGGGGTTTTAACATGATGCCAGGCCTCCTTAACATGTTCTGGGGGTGCTGTGGAATACTGTTGCAACTGTTGGGTCAGTTTAAAATAATCTGAGGCCTCAAAAAGGGCTTTTTTCATGTCACTTCCTGCCATGACATCACTTCTGGCTTATGACGTCACTTCCGGTGGGCGGGTCCCAACACGTGCCAATCAAAAGTGAGTACCTGTTCTTAAATCATTTAGATGACACCACTGGTGGGCACGGTTGTGATAGGAATGCAAGAGAAGGGTTTGTTGTTTCCCTGTGGGACATTTCCCAGCTGAAAATGCCCTTCTGAAGGGGGTTGGTGATTTTAAGTTGGAAAAGAGAATGTGAATGAGAGAAGAGTGAACTGCCTCCTTCCCTTGTAACCTGGGTTCGATTCTCAGAGAGGCGGATGCCACCTGGCTGTGTGAAGCAGCTTCCCTGCTCCAGGAGCAGCCTCACTCTGGGTGGCAACAGTGGCATTGGGGCTCTGCCCCTTGCCAGGCAGCACCCAAATTAATTTGCCCCCTTCAGCCCCTAGGCAGACCACTCTTTCCTCACCTATGTTTGACCCTCCCTAGCTTTTGCAGAAAAACAATTCCAGCTGTTTGTTGTATCATGCAAGATGACCCCCCTTCCCCATCCTTTGGCATCTCCTTCCCCTCTCCTTTGTCCAAGCCTTCTGTTAATTAAAGAGCCCCCTCCCCGTCCTGGCTGCCCCACCTTCTTGTCCCTCCCACAGACTACTGCAGCCTCCCTGCTCCCCTCATCGTGCTTCCCCCAGCCCCCTCCTTCAGGAACCTACCCTCCTCCTTCCACCCCTTCTGCTGCTGCCTTCTCCGGATGCCTGCTTCTGATCGCCCATGAGGTGCTCCAGTCCATACACTGGTGAGACGTGGAAGTGATGGCGAAAAAAGTAGCAAGAAAACACACACACACACATTTTTAGGTTTGACTCATTTAGGGACTCAAGTCATTTAGAGTTCTGATACTTTTTAGATTCACTGCTCACAACTCTATTTTTCAACTCTAAATGACTCGAGTCTTGAACATTGTGGTCCTGACTTGACTTGTGAATTGTGGGCAGTGGTGTCATCTAAATGATTTAAGAACAGGTACTCACTTTTGATTGGCAGGTGTCGGGACCCGCCCGCCAGAAGTGACGTCATAAGCCAGAAGTGATGTCGTGGCAGGAAGTGACATGAAAAAAGCCCTTTTTGAGGCCTCAGATGATTTTAAACTGACCCAACAGTTGCAACAGTATTCCACAGCACCCCCAGAACATGTGAAGGAGGCCTGGCATCATGTTAAAACCCCAGAGCAACTCATTTTTCAGTGGCAAGGAAAGGAAAGGCTCCGCTCGCTGCCTGCCTGCCTGCCTGGCTCTGAGAACATGCAGGCAATTCAAACATGCAGGAAATTCAAACGTTGCAGAGGGTGGAGTTGACGAGTGGGCGGGCAAATGGGTGGGGCCAGCTGTAATCCTAGAAACCGGTACTCGCGTACCCCCGCGTACCCCCTGCATGACATCACTGGTTGTGAGTGACTCAAGTCAAGTCACCCTGAGTTGAATGCCCACCCCTGGTTTTTGGCCATCTCTGTTGCAAATGAGTTGTATTAGAGAAACCTGAGTTAATGCCCATGCCAGGAGAAGTGGGATGCAGAGCTTCTCATACTGTCCTGTTATCACAAGAGTTTGTGGCACTGCAATTGTGCCCACAGCACAAGTATAGTGTAAAAGCCAGGCCTGTGCCATTATTGGTTTCCCAAGAAGGTAAAGCTGCAGTTCCAGTCCACAGACTGCTTCTCTAGAGATCAGCCAGCTTATTAATATTTGTGAAGGAAAAGCAAGGAAATAAAGAGAGTTGCCAGTATTCCAGCCTAACTGGGTAAAGAGTTAGCTGAAGTACAAGTTGGGACATAGATATATTCTCATTTAAACGTGCCATGATTTTGAATTATTTGGGTTACTGGGCCTATGGAAAAATAAGTCAGCTAAATAAGGAAACCTCATCTGTGTTCATCTCATTTGTCCTTTTGCTTTACAAGTAGGTTTGTTACGTAGAATAACGATTGCAATAAGACCTCTGGGAGGGCTGCACAGCTCAGTAATTTTACACATACTTTGCTTGGATAAGGTATCACCTCTAGTTAACAGAATCCCAGGTAGTAGGACTGGAAAAGACTTAGGCCTTGAAGAGCCTTTGCCTGCTGGAGGAGGCCACACTAGGCTACATTGACCAATGGTGCAATTCTGTATATGGCAGCATCTAAAAGACAAGCATCACTGCATGTGATACAGAATGTTTAGTGAGATATCTTGGTGGATAGAACCACGATATTTTTCAGGTATAATTTTTTAGAATTCCACTTATAACAATGCATGGCCAGCCCTCCCTCCCCGTGGCCTGGTCTGTTTTTGAAAATAGTGGAGGATTGATTTTGTGTCTTTTGGCTTCTTTCAGTCCCTTTGTTTAAGCGTCGTACATTTCCGGTTGCCTAAGTTGTATTTATAGCCAGATGTAGCAGTAGGGCACGTATGTAGATTAAGTATACACAAGTGACAAATGCCCTGTAGACGACATTGCCTAGGATTCAGTGTCTCCAGCTTTTTACGCACGTTGGAGATCAGAGGCCTAATTAATTTGTCCTCATATGTTCTGAGGCCCGGGAATTCAATTCAGAGCAGCGCTGGCTCTTGGTATTCCTGGGATCTCAGTATCTCTATTATAGTGCGGATCCCTCTCTTCAGTCACCAGCCACACACTGTTGGCTGATCCTGATTATGAACAGGAAATGCCAGCAGGTGCTCAGAAATTTGTTGATCCAGGGAGAGAGAAATGTGCATCCTGTGAGATGTAAAGAACCACAAATCTGACCTAGAGTTGCAATGCACAAGTGCTCTCCCCCGGCCCCCCGTCTCCTAGAAGAGTCCCAGGCCGAGGAATCACTGCGCAGAATGTTGCTTGGCTTGTTTGAACCCTGCTTCCGATTGGCTCCAGCTTATCTCATAAGATTTCGCAAGATTTGAATATACCAGCCAGATATAGGGAAATACATTTGTATCCATATCCTCAAGCTTGAGTTGTAGTAGAGAACATCAAGGGCAAACTTGGTGGACTGCCCCCCCCAGTACACCTCTCTGATCCCCCAAGAAACTGAGCCCTGCCATGAAAAGCAGAGCATGTAGCTTGGACAAATGCAAAACCACAGCGTGTGCCAAACCAGCTAAAAAGCCCAGGCAGCTGCGTCTGGAAGGTTCTGTCTCTGCGTCAAGAAAAAAAACTCTGATCAGCTGGAGTTTCTAAAAGGGGACCACACAGTTTATTCCAAAAGCATAAAAATAGGTAGTCCAGTGCAGTTCGCATATCAAATCAAAAAAATTGCAACGGAAGCTCTTTCAACTGGATTTGACAGTACTAGGTGTGCGTATTGCCGGGAAAAAAGTCCGGGAAATTCGGAGTACCCGAAGTGGCTAATGTACAAGATGCCATTCTGAGAATGGGCCAAAATGCATGCAAAATCCTATACTAAAACTGCGCCATTCCCAAGCTCGGACACAGTCCAACCACAGGTATGACAGCTGTTTTTCTCAGAGCTGGGTGTGCTTATTGCAGGAAAGACAGTCCGGGAACTTTGGAGTACCCGGGGTGGGCCATTTCCACCAGTTGCCAGTCTGTAAGTGGCCCAAAATGCATGCAAAATCATAAAAACATAAGGACCCCGACAACAGGGTGACAGGCTAACCTCCATTTTTTCCACATGGTAATGGGATGCCAGCTGCCCCCCCCCCGAATCTGGGTAAAAGGTTTTCTTCCTTCCCCCAAGCTTGGGCACTGGATAGAAGCTTAGGAAGGTGTTCTAAATGGCACACTATACACACGGTGGTGGGAGGTCAAGATCTTGACCGCTGGACCTTCTCCTTTGCTGCTGCACCTGACTGCCACGCGTTCCAAGTGTGAGCACTCCGGTATTTATTTAAAAACCTTATGTCCTGGCTTTTGTTCAAAAATGCAAAACAGCTGACAGTACTAAACAAAATCCAATACGAAAAAATAACATGATAAAAGCCGTTAATAGTAATACATAAAAACTATATTGAGCAGGGAGAAAATAAAACCAATAAGGCATGGGGGAGTACACTCATATGAGGCAGGCAATATGTACAGGCTCCTACTGCCTGATTCTGTATCTTGAAAAAATGAAGGGTCCAGAGCCTGTGCACCAGGTCTCCGTACAGGGCCAGCCTAGGACATTTCTAACCCCTTATCATTGCTACAAGCATACTGTCACGTTATATTTAGATCTGCAAGTACTGAGTTCAGGTCTCTGCTCTGAAGTGCACTGAATGGATTCACTGGCTTTCAGGTTAATGAGGCATCATGAGACTGCAGCTGGGACAAAATTCCTACGTATGCTACCCTGAGCTCTTTATAAGCGACACACAAATGTGATTAAAGGCACAATCCTATTAGGCACATCTGGCCGACGCTATGTGCTAGTGTCTGCCCAACATCACTAGCACGGACATGGGGGCACCAACTGTTCCCCCCACGACGGCGCTTGTGCTCTTGGGCCAACTCTAGCAGTAGCATCAGACCAAGGGTGCCAGCACAACGCTGCACCATTTCTGGGAGGAGGGCGGTGCTGGGCAGGGGTGGGGGGTTGTGCTGGCCCAAGGAGGGGGTGAGAGGCCGTATTCAAGGCTCCGTCCCCTCCTTGGTTCTGCGCCTGCTATTTAGCAGGTACAGATCTGAGGAAACCTGTGGGGAGGCTACAGCCTAACTGTGCCAGCCTAACTCCAGATTAGGACTGTGCTCTGCGACACCAGAGCCTGCTGCTTTCCTGAGCAATAAATTGGGTTATTTCTCAGCCGTTTTCCAATAGCAAAGAGAATCGGAAAGAAAGAAAGAAAGCGTATTTACAACCTTGACACAAGCAAAACAACCACCCAGCCCTTTCCAGCATCCCATTTTTTCATATTTTCCATATGGCTGCTCTAAGTGCTTTGCGACCCACCTGAAATTGAATTGAAATCACTGGTGGATCCGGACCCACAGTTTGGGAACCACTGGCCTCCATATTAATGCAGTAATAAGGACTAGGAAAATAAAAATTAAACTGGAGAAATCATTGCGATATTGGGTGACAGTTTCTCAATATGGTATACCAGATTCCACACGTGGGCAAAATGGTTCGATGCATGCAACCCTGCCGATGTGAACCAGCCAAGCAGGTTAGCAGCCGATAGGGCTTTGAAAGCTCCATAATGAGAAATGCTTGTGCCAGTCAGCAGCAGGAAGAGGTTTGTGACCCTGATATAAAAAAAAACAGTGAATGGTGCAGCAGTTGCTGATGAAATGGCATAGCTGATTATAATGCCATTCTTGCTCTCCACATCTGTACTGGGTAGCCACAGGCTATGGCCAGAGCATGAAAGGAATTTTTGCTTGAAAAATGCACTATGATGGTGGCAGCATTAACTTGAATTCCCCTTCTCTTCACGACGTGACAGCTAGCAGGCTGTCTTCTGGAGCAGTGCATCTGGGCTGATTATCTCTCGCTCCCAGCGAGAGCAAATATTCGATTCACTGCTCTATCTTTCTTGGCAACAGATGGGAGAATCAGGGCAGCCGTAACCCCCTTCCTATCCCATTACCTGGTAAAAGGGAAAGAAAAGTGGAATGTGACAGAGGCAGAATGGCTCAGAGCCGCACACCAGCTGTGCTTCAAACCCCTTTTTCTCCCCCTGGAGGCGCAGATGATTGGTGAACAACTTAGCCAGCTGCTTGCTGAAACAGAGCTCTTGGGAGCCAAGTGGGATTTTGGGGAGCATTTCTCATTGCTTGGCAGAGGTTTTCTTCTTCTTCATGTCTTGAGGAGGGGGGAATCTGCCTGCAAATTTGCTTGAGGCTTCAGAAACAAAAAAATTAATAGTATCACATGGTTTGTGAAGGAGAGCAAAAAATGGGCTGTATCTTGTGTACAAAATATATATAGGTGGAGCCTTCTCATCCATGGTTTTCCCATCCGCTGATTTGACTCAGCGCAACTGCAGAAGAGAAGAGCTCTTTGTTAGACAAATACATGCTGTTAATTAAGCATTTAAAAAGCATTTTTTTAAAAAAAAAAAAAGCTTGTCTTACCACAGCAACACAGCTGCAGCATGAGATCTGCAGTCAATCTCATTAGCTCTGAGATAAGACCTCCTCTATCCAGGGAAGTGTGATTAATCAGTTCCATTTTGCATTTTTTGCCTTGCTCCAGGGGTCTTATCTCAGCTAATAGATAGTAATTGCTCTAAGCCCCTGGAGAATGGCTGCAGCCATTCTAAGAGAGGCCGTGGTAAGAGAGCTTTTTTTAAAGGCTGAATGCTAATTAACAGCATCATTTCATTTAACACTGGAACAGTGGAACTGTAAACATCATTTCATTTTCCTGAAACAGAACCCTCACAGATAAAAAGGCTCCACCTGTACTGTCCTAAATTGAACTTGAAGGCTGGAAGGGAATGTTTAGTTTTTCCAGAGAAGAAGAGCTAGCACTCAACCTTGTCTTAAAATCTCTGAGTCTTAACATCTCAGAGCACTTTAGAACATAACAGTGCAGTTGTTTTTCATAAATACCACTCCACCCTGTTTATCTTTAGGATACACACACACCACTGTTCATCTTTAGCATTTCTGTTGGGGGTACTCCCTCAGTGGGGCAGCTGTGGTAAGCGGGGTGAGCTGGGAAGAGCACCTTCTCTGGCTTCTTCCTGGACAGGGATACAGAATGGGAATCAAAGTATAGGAAATATAGTCACTCTCCTAAAAAAAAAACAACCACCAAAAAACCCAACATTTTAATCATGTCATGTTGCCTTTCACCTTTGGCATAAGTATGCATGCCTTTAAGATGGTAGGTGAAAGGCCACCACCTTCCTCAGGGGTTTAGTTGGGGCACGGCAGGCAGAATAATAACCACAGCAGTCTCATTTGCCCTGTTTCTGTGCAGCCTAACAAGGGAAAGCACATAGAAACTGATGTTCCGGTGCAACTTAGTGAGAGTTGAATGAATGAGCGTTGAATGCTTCCACACGCCTGGAAATCATCCCCCAAACAGCTATTTACCCCCAAAGAGGTGATTTCTGCAAATTCTCACACTGTGAGTAAATAACTGCTTTGGGGTAAATTGCAACTTTAAGAAATGTAATTAACATTGTGAACATGGCGGGGGAAGCATTCAACCTCCCCCCACATAGGGTGCCACATTGGCCTCCTACAGCTGTATGGGTGCTTCAAAGAACCTCTTTGGGTCTACTTTGGTTAGGTTCTGCTCTATTCTGGTCCATTCTGGTCCGAGAGGGTCTGTGTTTCTACCTAGGTTATATTCCCCATCCTTCACACATATAGAGGAAATTATCCACCTCACCTAGTATCATCTGTCTTCAGTGGCCAATTAAAAGCATCCCCATGGCTTTTAATACATAGTTTCTTCAGTGCTCTTTGGCAGGCAACCACTTTTGCTACTCCCAGAGGTGGTAACTTAAAAGAACCTTTGCTGTATGTGCCTCCAAAGGAGGTTCTTGGCACACACATCAACAGACTGAAAATCAATCCCCAAGTCAACTGATAACTTCCTATTGCTATATTAAACCCTATCAATCTTCTTTCTCAATAAACAGCTGCATCTATTACCTCATTCTCAGGCATTGCCATTCAGCTGTTTTAACAACTG
Source organism: Lerista edwardsae (assembly GCA_029204185.1). Taxonomy (NCBI): domain Eukaryota; kingdom Metazoa; phylum Chordata; class Lepidosauria; order Squamata; family Scincidae; genus Lerista; species Lerista edwardsae. The sequence continues at coordinate 1,420,288 of JAJKFI010000126.1, read as the reverse complement.
TAATAAGTGGTCTTTAGATGGGAACAGTGATATCTGGCAATTTGCAACTTCTCAGCTGAGGTGAGTAGCAATTGCCACAGGATGAGCAGCAATGTACAGCATATGGCAAATGTACTCCAAACAGCAAAATCTGAGCCAAAACTAACCAGGAATCTGGTTTTATGCTGACTTTGCCCAGGAACAACTTCTTCCCTGTTGCACAGTCACAGGTAATTCCCTCACCACTTGGGATTTGGAGAAAAAGCTTCTGAGTCATATTGGGCATAATGGTTTGTAACTGCCATTTCCTCTCTGCTAGGAACCCTAGGAATTGTAGTTCTATGAGGTGAATGAGGTCAGCATTCTCACAATGCTGGATTCTTTCACACACCCAGGATTCTTTGAGTGAAGACATGGCAGCAAATCTAGTATAAACTAGTTGGTAGTCAGTACAAGGCAAAGCCTTTCCTGCTTTTCTGGCTCTCTTTTTTCTAAGCTACACATGCAGTATATATATGGTTATTGTCATTATTATTGTGATTGTCATTTCTTTTACACATTACTGTATCTATGCAATGCCATCAGTGTACATGATGCTTTACAGGGTAACAAGGAAAAATGAAAGGTCTTTGCTCCAAGGAGCATACAATCTATATTTCCACAGCAGAGGAAATATGTTGCCATGGCAGCATGGGGCACAGTGGAATGGTACAGGGAAAATCACCACTGCATCAAGACAATGTAGTAGGAAAAAGCGTTCTTCTACTGAGTCAGAGCACTTGTCTATTGGCCCTGTGCCATCTCTGCTTAGACTGGCAGCAACTGTCCCCACAGCGTGCCAGGCAGTCTTCATTTACACCGCAACCAGAGAGATGCCAAGATTTGCCATCTCTCCTACAATCCCTTCTAAGCTATGATGGAAACAGAAAGCGAGTGTGATACTTTGAAAGAAGCTCCTGAGCAGCAGCCTATTGTTAGAATTCTTGCTTATAGCTTGCTGAGATTAACTTGAAAATGTGATGATGGAAATGTTTTTTTTAAAGTGGGGAAAACACAGGCAAGGATAAAAAGATCAACTTTGCTGTGTTTTGCAACTATTGTAACTCTTAAGCAAATATCAATCAAGATTTTTCAAGAGCAGTCTCAAATTTTTTACATTTACAGAGACCCATTTCGGAATAAGTGTAGAGAAAGAGGTCATGTGCATTTGTGTAGCCCATTTCTCATCAGCAGAAGAGGGGGTAAGCTTTTGGGAGGCTGCCTGTCCTTGCCCCAGTTTAGTTTCTGTCCTACTTATTGCATGCATCTAGCAGGCCACTTAAACACTGGTAAGGAAGGAAGGGGAAGTTGGGTTTGAAACCACTCCCTGCTACCCACTGGGAAGCTCTTTTAAAAGCAAGATAGGACTGCCAAAGGCAAGCTGATCCTAGATGTCCTTTTTCAAAAATGGACTGGTGGAACAAAGGGGTGAAGCTCTGTGCAGGTGATTTGAATGTGAAGTTGTATACATAAAAGGGACGTGTCTCAAGATTGCATTTGAAGTCCCATTTGCACACATGCATTGCATACACACCCAGACAAACAACAAGGATCACACACTAGGGGCGCAATCTAGGCAACTTTCCAGAACTGGGATAAGGGCACTGCAGCTCTAAGGGAACAAACATCCCTTTACCTTGAGGAGGCCTCCATGACTGCCCCCACCAACTGGAGGATGCAGCACATGCCCCCCTGGCACAGCTATGTCAATGCTGGATAGTTGGTTAGGACTGCACGCTAGGAGATTAAATAAGTGTCGATGGGGCATTGAACATTTGGGGATAAAATGTGATAACAGGTGAGGCAGTTGGGTATGATGCCAACTCCCCCACGTGCACACAAATATACAGTCTGCACACTTTCAAATACCTGTTCAGAGCCGAAGAGAGACAGCTTCTCTCTCTTCATTTCTGAGGAAAAACATTACTCGGCTGCTTGTCTTTAACATAGTGTTCTTCTCCTTAAAAGATCTGGTACTGAAGAAGTGGAAGGAGCAAGTAAGGCTTGGGAGAAGTGGCCAAAGCCTCTCTCCCCTTTCCCTATGCCATCAGGGCATAAGATTGCATTTGCCCCAGTCACAGAAAACTCCACTTTAAAAAGGAGTGAGCTTTTGTGCAGCAGAACCAGAACAAAGGATGCAAACAAATAATACACTTTCTGCATGCAATTACCAGCAGCAGATCATCTGAAAAGCTGCTGACGCACAGATAGCCCTTAAGCACAATGTGTTCAATCACACACATCCATAAGAACTGTCTTGTTGGATCAGACCAGAGGAATCCCCACAGGGATTCTTGGGATATGAAATTCTGCACCACATACCAGATTCCCACACTAGTCCAGGAAACCTTCAGAATGTACAAAGCAAAAAATTCTGCAAAAGCATACAGGCCAATGCTAAAACATCTTCCTGTGTGTATATGCCTGATCCTACCTGCTGGTCCTGGGCCTCTTCATCAAACTCTTCATCAAGCTGGAACAGATTGCTAAACATTAAAATGAAAAGCAATTTCATGGGGGGGAAAACCTGAAATTGTTTCCATTTTCAAAGATTCAAATGAGACTAGGACTCCATTTGACTTCTTCTATAGCAACGTCTATCTAATTTAATCTATTAATTGTTGGGGAAGAATTTCCTCCTAGATAAAGAATTACATTGATTTTTGCAAATGGATTCAACAGATTGTTGCCCTTACAGCCTTGCCAGGCTCCCTTTAATCTTTCAGCCAGTATCTCCAAAATTCCCATCTCACTAATGAGTTTTGAGAGAGAAATATTGCAAATGGTGTCTGAATCTACAGACTTGGCTTTTATCTCTGCAAGTTAAAAGATATCCAACCTCTTCTGTGCCCACTCAAATCTACCACAGTTAGGCCACACAAGCCAAAAGTCCCTGACCAGAATTTAAAATAAAAAACACTAATCAGATGCAACAAATTTGTTGAATTAAGGCGGTCAACACAGGATAAAATGTGGGGTGTAATTTTTTTTCAAAAGGTGAGTACCGAAAGTGCCCTGCGCATGTGGAAACTGAATACCATGCGTCAGAGTGCTAAAGCCACCTTCTCCTGAATCAGACCTTTGGTCTGTCTGGCTCCGTGATGTCTCCTCAGACTGGCAGCAAATCTGCGGGCCTTCAGGTGGGCATTTTTCCCTATCCTATCTGGAGACACCAGGAATTGAACTGGGGACCTTCTGCATGCCAAGCATCTGAGCTGAATTTGCTCCCAGAAATTAAATATTTTCCAAACATTCTCTGACTGTTCATGTAATGTCAGATATTCTTGGAATATTTTATATAGTATTTGACATCCTGTGATATTTGATTTCAGTGTTTAGAGCCCAATCCAGTTAATATGGTACCGTGCCTACTTGTGCGGGTTCCCCAGTGAAGGTAACAGAATCAAGTTCTCCTGTGCAACACAGTATGACCAGGGAACCAAATCATTAGAAGACAGGGGAGATTTGTATGTGTCTCCCATATCTCTCAGTATGTGAAAGGCTGAATGGGGATATGTGCGGCATGCACAGACCTTTGGTTCGCCCTAATGACCTGGGGTGTAGGTGCCTGCACACATAATAGGGGAGGGAAGAGGGGGATTATTTTATGGGTTCTCTCTAGGTACAGGTGCTGCACCTGTAGGGTCTGGATTGAGCCCTTGGTAGCTCAGTTCAATCCAAGTTTAATTTGTATCCTGCATTTCTGTCTGAGTGAGGGTGCAATCCAAAGCACCCATTGGGCTGATGCGCGTGCATTGCATCGGCCCAAGGCTATCAAAAATGTGCTATAAGGCATGTCTGTGCCAGCTGAAGAGGTGCTGGGCTGATGTGAGCACTTGCATCAACCCAGGCGCAACCACATAGGCAGCCGATAAGCTGCCCCTACAGTTTGGCCAGTGCAGGGGCGGGGGGTAGGGTGTTCTGCTAGGTGGGGCAGCCCGGGGTGTGTGTGGAGTTTGGCCATTAGGCTGCATCCAAACCCCGTCCCTGGGTCGTGCAGCCCCAAATTGAGCTGCTGCAGGAGGCTTGGACTTGCTCCTACAATTTCGCAGGTGGAGATCAGAGCAGCCCTATTGGGCTGCCGGCAGCTTACTGCAGGACAGGAAGACATTTGTCCCCTTGCCCTGCTCTAAGCTGTCGCTGGGTTTGGATGCTGCATAGGTCAGCCTGCCTGCCTGCTACAGCCCAAGTTAGGATTGGGCTGTCAAAGTAGTTTATAACAGGCCAATCAAAAAAAGCAGGAAAAATACATTAACACAATAAATTGCTAACTAAAAATCAGTAAACAATTAGCAGTGCCAAAGCCAAGCTAAGCAGCAGCAAAAATTAAATAATCAATATAATAATCAAATTAGGACAACAATATTACTAACAACATTATAACACTACACAACAATAGATTCTCCTCTAAATACAGGACGATATCATTTGTAACTCAGTGCAATCCTAACCTGGAGTTAGCCCGGCAAAGTTTGGCTCGCACAAAGGATATAATACCATAAAGTATGTTTGGACCTATCTTGGAAAGGCCAGCACATAGACGTGCACCATTCTCCCTGAAACTGAGAGTGGTCCAAATGTGCTTGTGCTGGCCAAACTTTGCCGGCCTAACTCCAGGTTAGGATTGCACTCTCAGAGTCTCCCAGCCAGTGCATGCACAGCATCTCAGGGAGCCCAAGCACATAAGCATATGTGCGGAGTGGCACATCGCCAAGCAGATAGTACCCATTTGTGGCATGCTTGTGTAGCCCCCAAAGGGTCTCAGGGAAACTCAGGGTATGTGAAAGGGATAGTGACTCCTGTGATTTGAGGCAGACACTGTTAGCTGTTAAAAGTTAGCTCAAATTTAGGAAAAATAGCCTTGTAGACGCTTTGCTGGCAGAAAACAGCCGGACTTGCTGAGATTAGGAAACGGGAACCAGACAGCAAAATAGATAGAAGAGAAACATTTTTGTTGCTAGTTCAAGGTAACCTAGAATGCATCTTGGCAAAAAGTAGTAATATGTAAGGCGCATGTATAATAAGTAAATGAATATTAACTCACACGCCCCTTGGGACTCAATAGCTCATTTAAATGATCATGCAACTTGTGTACAGGGTGGGGGAACATGTTTAGGAGTAGTAGGCACAAGGCGGTCGGAAAGGTTGTATGTAACCTCTCAGTAACTCAGCCAATGGTGAACCGAGGAGGGCTTTTTGGACGGATAGGGATTATATAATTTGTAATATGTGTTTTGCTCGGAGAGGTGGTTTTGAGCTTCAGTTCTGCTCAAATTCAGTTCTGCTCAATTGCAGTAAAGAAATTCAAGCTGCAATCTGTCCGTCTGTCCTTTGTGCCAGGTGTCTGGCCAGGGGGATCAGACATCCCTGTTTGAAGCACTTAGGCTGAGTGCTTCTACCAATTGATTATACAAGGTCTGGTTAGTAGGACTGGCTGGGTCAGGGGAACCCGGCATTCCTAACGATTAGGGATGGGTTTTGTTTGGTGATCAACACAGAATGCTAAATAATGAGAATTTCCACTGAAAATGCTACATAACGAAGAAATTTAGGTCAAAATGCAAAAAACACTGCTTTTGCTTTTTTTGACAGAGTTTGACATAAATTTCGATCAATTTCACAAAAATAACGCAACTTTTGTTTATTTTTGACACAGTTTTGAGGAATCCACGTATAGTTTTCAGGAAGGGATCAGGAGAAGGAATGGCAGAAACAGGAGGAATCTTGCTTAAACTTGCATGAATGCGCATGTTCAAAGTTCACAGTGCACGCTGGGGCAACTTTAACGGAATGTGGAAGTAGTAAGCAGCAGTTTCTTGATGCTCCAAGCAGCAACCAGAGTGAAGCTTGGGAATTTTTGAGCAGGTTATTTCGGGCTGGGGTATGTGTGCCAGTAATTGCTTGCCTTTGTAAGGCCAATCACCCTTATTTATTGTGCTGTTTGTACAACTTGCAATAAAAATTTGGATAAAAACACATAATCTCACAATTTGCTATTTTAATCAAGAAATTTTGGGGAAAAAATCACCAATAAACCCCACCCCTACTAACAATAGTATTTATTGGCTGGGATGCAATGGTATTTAGAATTTGACTGTATTTCTGTATTTCATGTTTGACATTCATGAACACCTGACAGTGGTGGATAGTTGACATGTAACATGTACACAGCAGCTTCTTACAAGATTTCCTATTTTGATGTTTGCTGAAACCATCAAGAGATGTGTCCAAAGCACTGAATATTCTGATGTAGCATTTCACATTCAAAGTGCGATTTCAGATTTTTAATCTGAAATTACACATTCAACAGGAGAGTGGTAGGCAGGCCATTTCTGAAAATGTTGAAAAAATATTTGTTTCAGCACTAGTCAATATCATGTGGGTTGGTTCTTAATACAACGTGTCTACCGTATGAGAAATATGAGAGTTGCCCTTGTGAGTGCGGCACAAACAATCCAAACCAGCCAAGTGTTTCACACCACTGATGCCATGGAGGCTCATGCTGCCGTCATCAAAATGGTTCTCTTACAACCAACCAGTGCCTCCCACCACCAAGTGGTGTTCTGGGCATTTGCCCTCCCCGACCCTCTCAGATATGCCAGTGCCACTGTGTCATTTTTAGACACCAACGTCTGATTACATCAGTTAGCCTGATGTCCTTCTAAAAATGAATTAAACAAGCCTTTCTTTTTCTAAGATGGTTAGCGCAATCTCCTTTGAATACCAAGGCAAACCCAAGATGTCAACTTAAATTCTCTGGTCCCCATGATTACAGAAGCAATTCCCAGAGTGCACCACTTCTGAAGCAAAGTGTGGCATCATAGTGTTAGCAAGTCTGGTTTTTTTTCCCTATACGTTTCCCTCTGAGTGGGAATTTCAACTTCAAACTTATTTTTGAGCAAGCCTCTGGGGCTGGAACTCCTTATCATAACTTGAATCAATTCCATCTGCCCAGAGGAAATGCCTCACTGTATCACACAGTTGTCTGTCATGTCAGAAATACAGTACTGTATATACAGTATGTGACATGTCTTCTCAGCCTGCTGCATGTCTCTGCCAGTGAAAGTTAGCTACAACTTACATCAATCAACAGTATTTACATACTGCTTTTCAACACAAAGTTTACAAAGCGGTTTACAGGCAAATAGTAATAGTAAAGTTAAATGGTCCCCTGTCCCAAAAGGGCACACAACCTAAAAAAATGTAGAACACAACATTCCAGCAACAGCCACTAGAAAAGACACTATGCAGGGGTGAAGAGGGACAATTGCTCTCCCCCTGCTCAATACAAGAGGAACACCACTTGAAAAAGTCCCTCTTGCCCAGTTAGCAGGGGTTACATGTGCCCATTCATGTCACATAAGACACCACACCATTTTGCTGTATTGCCAGTCTAAATGGACATAGCTGCAGTTTGCTGCACAGCCATATCATTATGTAAGAGCTCTCATCACATGCAGGAAATCAGGAAGAAAGCCTGTCTGTGGGAGGAAAGCTCACACTCGAGTGAGTTCTTAATTGGCTGTATGACTCAGTCTTTAGCTAGGATATAACAGGGCCATGCATCCTAAAGCAATTAATTCTGTATAAAGGCTCTTCAAGGCAGCAAGGTGGGTAGAGGCAGGAAGGGCTATATGGAAGCTCAAGGCTAAATTGCTAGTTCAGGTAAAGAAATGGTGGACTACCTAACTTGCATGTAGAAATTAACGTTGCATTATCATCTCATATCATCTTATTAACCTTTATTAGGCATTAACAAAAGTACAAAAACAATCATAATAAAGCGTATAGCAAGGCAACCAGACCACCAAAATGTAAGGACTTAGAGAGCAATCCTAACCTGGAGTTAGGCTGGCACAGTTGGGCCAGCAAAGTTTGGCTGGCACAAGGGCCACCATAAAGCGCATTTGGACCACTGTCAGGGAGGATGGTACATGTCTGTGTGCTATCCTCTCTGACTCCAAGAGTGGTCCAAACATACTTTATGGTGCCCCTTGTGCCAGCCAAACTTTGCTGGCCTAACTGTGCCTGCCTAACTCCAGGTTAGGATTGTGCCCTCAGTAACATTACCCACCTCCGTATACAGGGTGGATGTTTCACACCTTGTACAGGGGACCTCCCCTCCTCAATAGATGACTTTTCAATAAGAGCACTGAGCTTAACTCTGCATCTCAACATTATAGCTTGAAAATACCTAGCTATTTGAGTAGTAATTACCTTATCTGATGAACAAAGTAGCGCAGAGTAGTTTCAACTCTAAGCCCTCTGTAACATGACAACAGTAGATTTAAAAGATCTATGTGTAGGTCCTCATACCAAGAACAATAAAATACCATGTGCACCAGAGATTCTGAAAACCCCGTCTTACAGTCGCAACATATATTTACCTTCGCCTGCTGACAAAATCTGGCAGTTTTGACTCTTTTGACGGCAGCACATTGCAGCATGTTAATGTATAAGCACGGCGGGCCTGAGGTTCCTCTGTCTAAAGATAATTGGGGATCTGTCCAAAAGTAGGAGGTTCCTGCATATACAATGGGAAGCAAAGGGAGGGATTTCCTCCCTTTCAACGTCTCGTAATCTAAGTAATAGACTCCTAAGAGAGCTGTTCAAAGTTCCAGCCCCCAAGAGGTTGGCCAATAGCACAAAAGGCAGAATTTTTGAAAGGAAAAGAGAAAGGCCCGTGAAATTCTTCGGCTCAGATAAGAAGGCTTCAAGAAGTGGCGCTTGCTCGGCTTTGAAGCAGATGGTGAGCCAGAGTTTCAGGAATCTGGTCCATTCTACTGTATAAGCTGTAGCCTAACTTGGCCAGCCTCCAAGCATAAAACCACATAGGATACACAATGGACAACACCAAAGATTTTGTAGAAAAAGGATGATTGAATTCTTTTGACCTCAGAGTTGAAGACAGGCAACCAAATTTGGATGCCAAATGAGAGATGGGCAGTAACTTTGGCATTAGAAATGCGCAGAGCTGCTGGGATGTAGCCTAGCCTGAGCCATCAACTTGGCAGATGTCACCATAGAGAGGTGATGTGCCCAAGATAGTTTATCATGAAAATTCAGGCCTAATTATTTAAGAGTGCAATCCAATGCTGGGCTGGAGCAGGCAGGCCGGCAAGCCTGTGCTGTATACAATGCAGCATGCAGGGAGACTGGAGCCTCCCTGGCGAAAGGGCACGTTCGTGCCCTTGCACTTGGGGAGGTGCCAGCCTCCCTGATGTGCTCCTCGGATCTGCTCCCATGAAATCCTGGGTGCAGAACCGAGGAGAACCTGTGGCCTGAATAGGGGCCGCATGGCCTGGGGATGAGCCCTAGGGGGCAGCCTAATGGCCGTGTTCCACCCCCACCATCTCTCTGGGCTGGCACGCCCACCCCCACCCAGTTCTGCCCTCCCTCCCACCCAGCACCACCCCTGCATCAGCTGAGTTTGGCTGGTGCACAGGTGGCTTGCCGCACACACTCCCAGACTGGCGCTAGAGCTAGCACCAGTCTGGGAGCCTTAGTGTCAACGGGGTGTTGTGTGTGCGCGCGCGCCTGTGCGCCTCGGGATTGTGCTGTGAATGTTTTAACTTGCTGGGTGGAACAACTACAAGTGAGGTTTCCAGGATTTCTCAAAAACTAAGGCTTTAGATTTATCAAGCTGCAGATTATTTGTTTCGAGATAATCAATACAGGCAGTGATTAAACATCTCCCGGCTATGCAGGTCTATGACATCAGAACCATATCATCTGCATACAGTAATATAAATATGTGCAGTGTACCTAGTTTGGGGCAATGGGAATCAATGGTAGCCAGATCAGGTGATAAGGGGCAAGCAAGCAGCCCTTTTTAACACTGGTGGATATTGGATCAGATAAATTACCATACAAATCCAGTCTGACATGGCAGGTGGTGTGAGAATACAGCATCTGAATTAGATGGAGTAGCCTCTTATTGATACCCAGCTTGGGGAGCTTGGACCAGAGCAGGTTCCTATTTACCAAACTGAAAGCTGCCGAGATCTAAAAAAGCTGTAAATCATCTAGCATGTGGACTGGAAAGTTTCAGGAAGCTCTGGTCCCAAGATGTCATTGTCCACTATCCAAGAAGAAAGCCTGTTAAGAAGACTTGTGTGTAATTTGCCCAGGATCGAAAAGAGACTGATAATTCATTGGATTCTTTCTGTCGCCTTTTTAAAAAATGGAAAGAACAACTGACTGAGACCAAGATTTGGGCATATAATCCCATTTCTGTCCACCCAAGTAAAAAGATCTGCTAGAATAGGAGCCCACCACTGGGGAGCAGTTTTTAAACAGCTGAGATGTAATTTTGTCACAGCCGGCCGCTTTCCCTGACTAAAGATGGCCAATAAAAATTACTACTTCATCAGTAGAGACAGGGACCATGTTGGAACCTCATCAAGCCCTTTACTATCTGGAAATATTTCCTGGGGACAGTCATCTAGGAACAGTTTCCTAAAATACACCTTCCATGTTTGAGCCGGGATCTAACAGGGAGAGTCAAGACTTGTAGGGGTTAGAAAGCCGGAAATAATCTCTCAGAAGAAACTGCTAAAGGCAACTTCAGTGTTCTGTTTTTTTCTGACTTTTACTTTGCAAGGTATCTGTGAATTTCAGGTACACTGGTCTGACTTAACTTACAGACTTCGTATATCCAGAATGTAGTCAATTCTTTTTTGCTTCCTTTGCCTAAGCAACCTGGAATGTATTGAAATCTCACATTTTCCAGAGACTGGTTCAAGTCTGCAGAAAAACCACTCAGTCCCTCTTTGACTTCACAAACTGTAGACTGCTGGTGTCTTAGAAATGCCCCCTTTTCTCCCCTTTACCCTTTTACCTTACTTCAGACTGTGAAATTAAATGCATAGTTTTTAAGTGACCAAAAAGTCATGGGCAGCCCTATCCCATCCCGTTCTGACACAGCAAGACCACCCAATCCATGTTGTATCAAGTGCTGCGATTGAGCAGGCGGGAGGTCTCCTCAGGGTAAGGAAACATTTGTTCCCTTACCCTATATCAAACCCCAGCCTTTCCAATGGGGCTATGTGGATCTGCAGCAGCTAATTTGCCAGGGAAGGTCTGAGAAGCCCCATGTCAGGGTAGGCGGCTTGGGATGAGGAATAGGATATAGTGGAGACCTCCTCTGTCGATTCTGCCCATGCCTTGGTCTGATATAACCCCTCTCCACCCCCCACTCAATTACACCCCACCCAACCCTCCTCCCACCCCTGCACCTCACAGAACAACTCCTACCTGCTATGTTGGGTGCAGCAATGGATCTAGCACCAGCGAGATGGCACAGGTTGGCTTAGCAGCAGCTGCACTGGGGTAAGTTAAGTATAGGATTAGGCCACCAGCGAGATTTAGCAGGTGAGAGAAGATTGGAAATCAATGGAAACCAGATGAAACAGCAAAAGTAGAGTAGCGCAGCCCACGTATGTGGAAGTACAATCACAGAAACTGGGCACATTTGCAGTTATTGTGATCACACGTAGGGCTGCCTCTTATCAGATAGCCTTGCTAGAATCTGCAGATGTGCAGGAGCCACAAAAATGGGCTGTGCATAGCCATGTCCTCTACTCCTCATGATCTCCATCATCATCATCAAATATCATCATCACCACCACCAAGTATTTGCAGTTTGGCATGCCTGCTTCCCTCAGCCTGTCCCTAATATTGTTCAAATAAACAAGCAATTGGAAAGATGACATCTTGGCAAATTTCTCTTATTCTTTCCTCTTGATTTCTATGTCACAGCAGGTCAGCTTTCAGTGAAAGCTGAATATAGATCGATATTTTTCACCTCTGTAGCCTCAGCACCCCATACCTGAAAATCAAGCTGTTCTCCATCTGCATATCAGTTACTTCACTATCCTGGAATCAAGGCTTAGGACACAGCACACTTCCTTTCCTCCAGCTACTTTATAGGCCCGGTAGTGCTGACAGCAGTTACTAACTTCTTACTTGTCAAGGAGCTAAGCAGACCAGACCCAAAGCCAAGGAAACAGATTCAAGGCAAGAGTGAGCCTGATCTGCAGCTTGCATCTTCAGTAGGAGCTTCAGCGTGACACCCTGCTTGGGGTTGTCCACTAATGGCCTTTCCTTGTAGTTACCAGTTTAAACAAAAGGCCACCGACATTTGAAGGGAGTGCTTGATCTTGCCAGGTAACCATTCATCTCAGAATGAAATGCCAAATCCCCCACACTGGAGAGACCTCAGGATAATGACAGGGTAACAAGTCAAGTAATAACAAAGCCAGCATGGCATTCTCTCCCCTTTCCCAGACTGCAGTACCCAATTACAGGAAAAATTGCTACAGGGTTTGTTCATTCCCGGAGAATGAGGAGGCATCTGCAATTAGGAGAGTGGTGCACTGCAGCACACAATTAGAGTGCAATCCTAACCTGGAGTTAGGCCGGTGGAGTTAGTCCAGCAAAGTTTGGCAGGCACAAGGGCCACCGTAAAGCGCATCTGGACCACTCTGAGGACCAAAATGCGTAAAGCGCATTTGGACCAGGGAGGATGGCGCGTGTGAGTGTGCTGGCCTCTCTGACTCCAAGAGTGGTCCAAACATACTTTATGGTGTCCCTTGGACTGGCCAAATTTTGCTGGCCTAACTGTGCCGGCCTAACTCCAGGTTAGGATTGAGCCCTCAGAGTGTTTTTCCCATAGTTTAAAGTAATGGTAATCCAAGCTGCCTGCTTCCAAGCTTCATGCCTCCAATGAGCGCTCTTTGCAGTGCTTGCCATTTGCTCACCCTGAAACTTTACTCTGCTTTACTGCTAGATGAGTAAAGATGATTAAAGTAAAGCAGCTAGATGATTACTCCTGCTTCTGTACAGTTCACAGTTGGCCAGTAGCAATGTGGTATTACATTACTGCTAGGAGATCCAGTGGTGGATGGCTGATCTCCTGGGATGTGCTGAAGGAGACAGTGCAAATGATCTACAGTAGTCCTACTGGACAGAAATAATTAAGTAAAGTGTTCCTTTCAAAACCAGCACCAGCTTTTACTCAATACAAGGCATTATGGGACAGCCACAGCTAACCTGGGGAGATGGTTGGGGCGGGTGACAGCAGTTTATTCTCTCAAGAAGAGGGGCAGCATGGGTGTTATCATCGTCACAACTTACCACTGAAGTTAATGTTGGAGCAAAGTAGTACTATTTCATCTTTCCAAAGATATATGTGAATGTACCTCCATATCTTGGCTCCCCAGGCTGGCACATAAAAAGACATGGGTTTGCCATAGGTGGAATCAGCGGGGCAAAAACGAGTGCCGATTCATTTAAATAGGTGCTCTTTTAATTGAGCATTAAAGATGATATAAAGCTGGCAAGGTTGTCCCAGACTGATATCGAGGCCACACTTTGATTAGCCCAACCCCAACCTGCCTCCGCATTCTATCAGAATAGCTAGATGGAGTTTTGCCTGCTCCAAAATTCACAAGGATCTGACCCTGCTGGTACAGCAAGTTTAACCTTGTGACCAAGGTGACAGAGCCTCCAAACTCAGCAGAAGTGCAAAAGTCCTCCATGTATCAGAGGAACCAGGTGCCCCTATAAAAGAGGCACTCAGCTCCTTCAAGTATCGGTTAGGGCAGGTGCTACTTGAAGTGGCACCTGCCCCCCTCAGATACACAGAGAAGGGTAGCCAGCAGCAGTGGCGGGGCAGAGTCGTGGTCTTTACAATATTTGCCTCATTTACAACATATTAGCAGGCAGTGGCATACCTAGGGACCACCGACTGGAAGGTTGGGAGTTCAAGACCATGCCACAGACTGAGTTCCCGTTGCTTGTCCCAGCTCCTGCCAAGCTCCTTCGGTCATGGAGAAACCTTTACCTTAACTTTTAGATGGGAGAAATAGCACATTTCTTACACAGCAAACCAACATAGAGAGCCCAGTTACAGAATTTAAATGAAGATGTTTCTGAGGGGGATAAAACATTTATTTACTTCTAATGGCTCCCTGGGTAGATTTGGAGAGCAGAAAATCAGCTTTGCAGCAGCTTCTCTTGAGGCTTTTAAATGTTAGTGATCTGCCACTTAGGAAAAATAACATCCCACCACCACCACTTCACTGTAGCATGCTGTAGCCATTTTCTTGACCATTCAGGGGTGTTGCCTTCCTTGTGGCTTACTACTGCTACCTCCCTTCTTAGCCAGGGCCCTCATCAGCCTACCTCAGCTGCAGCTGTGTTCCTGCTGCAGGAGTTCTGGGATTAACCCCGTACTTCCTGGCTTATTTGGACAAGGGGCCACTGCTGATACCATTCCCTATCTCCTTGGGATATCTCCTGCCTTTTCCAATACAACTGTGAGATAAGCCCTGCGCACATTGCGAACTCCCAGATGGAATTCACAGGAGAAAGCTACTCTGTAAATACTCCTATTATGGATCAAAGAGACAGGGCCCTTAGAGAAGGCAAATGCACCATGGGGAGCAGCAACTAGAGATAGTTGCACTTCCTGTGACCCTGGCCCATCTTCCTTGCAGCAGACATCCAGCTAACTATGTTCAGAAGCATCATGCACAAGATTGCATAATATTTTTCTGATTTGTTCAAGCTTTAAAAAAAAAAAACCACCACCACCACCACCAAGCAAATCCCATTCACTCTTGTTGTTTTTTAAAGTCCATCAAGAGTGAAGCTATAATATGCAGGCAGTGATAGCTTCTCTCACCTGCTTTCTCCCATTCCTTTCAGTTGCCCCCCCCCCCATTTGCAGTATAGGGCAGCAATCCAGCTGTGCTCCACAGCAGGCAATGGGGGGCAGAACATGCAGCAGAAGCCATCCCTCCCTTGATTCAGTGGTGGATGTAAAAGTATAGGGAGAATTTCTGGGTTGCTATACAACCAACCCATGCTGTGAAACCTGACCCCACCCTTCCCTCCAGCATTTAGGGAATATATTCAGTAGGTGCTGATCTTCAGCTCCATTCATGAACTGTTCAAATCTTTGTATTTTAGTCCTTGCGCTTTTGTGCCTTTTTCAATAGCACTTCCCCCAAACCTGACAGCTATTTAGAAGCTGCCAATTGATTTTGGAAGGAAAAACACTTGCACTGCTTTTGAAGAATTCCTCGTTAAGGCTGCAGGCCTTCACTGACAACTCTGCATGCAGGTGTTAGTCTCCTCTCTGAGGCAGGAAAGTGTCTCTCATAGTGAATTTACCTGCAAAATTAATTCCTCCTCCATTCCACTATCAGTGCTAGAGCAAATTTCACTTGGAGGCTCTGCCTGGAAACACAGTTGTATCTAGATGGAGGGCCTTGGGAGAAGAGGATTCTCATGGACCAATTCCTTGTTCCAGCCAGGCTTGAAAATTAGCCAAAACATCATCATTTAAGGTAAAGGTAAGGGTTTCCCCCCCCCCCACTGAATGGGCTAGTCATGACTCATGACTGACTCTAGGGGGTGGTGCTCATCTCCGTTTCTAAGCCGAAGAGCCGCATTTGTCCAAGGACAGTTTCCGTGGTCATGTGGCTGGCATGACTATATGCTGTAGTGCACGGAACACTGTTACCTTCCCATAAATAGTGGTACCTATTTATCTACTTGCATTTTTACGTGCTTTCAAACTACTAGGTTGGCAGGATCTGGGACAAGCGATGGGAGCTCACTCTGTCATGTGGTCTTGAACTGCCAACCTTCCGATCAGCAAGCTCAGCAGTTTAACCTGCGCCGCCACCACATCCCCATCATTTTAGTGGGCAAAATTATGCACAAAGCGCAGATATTATTTGAGGGCACTTCTCAATCCTTTTAGGCTGCAGTTGATAGCAACTCTCTCACCCTGGGGCTTGGGCAGAGTGTGGGCACCCCAGGCTCCCCCTTATAAGATTGTACTGAGCCCATCGAATGTAGCAGATTGTGGCACCCTCTCTGGCTGCTGGCACCATGCTACTGTGCCAGTGGCTGACACTGTTTACAGCTGCTCCTACCAGCCAGACACATTTGAGTTGTGTCCTTGCTTCTAGTTCCTTATGGGGGGGGGGCTCTCACCCTTGTTAAGAGAGAGAACCTCCATCCCCATTCCCTGTAAGTGCTATCAGCTCTGCTGCTTTTCTGATGGGTGGCATTACACTGGGCAGCTCAGCCTCCCCCTTCCTGCCATTCAGAGTCTGTCTTGTTCCCCCTTTAACATCTACCATCATGGGAGAACCTCTGTCTTTGTTCCCTGTAAGCACTGCCAGCTCTGCTGTGTTTCTGGTGGTGGCATTACACTGGGCAGCTCAGACATCCATACCTGCCGTTCAGAGGCTGTCCTGTTCACCAGTGAACCCCTGCCCTCGTCACCTTACCAGGCCCCTGCATTTCAGAAACTGGGGCTCTCTCTGCCAAGGACTTCACCAAGTTGTGGCTTGTGACTCTGCCACAGCTAGTGTCTTTCTGAGTCACAGGTTTTCCATGCATTTGCATATAGCCTGCTAGTAGCAGCTTCCCTGGAAGGCAGCAAAGTATGTACTACCTTATCTGACCATCCCGAACTAGCAAGGTTTACCCTCTCAATTTCCATGCCATCAGACTGAACGTGTGTGGCTCTGGATGTCTTAATGGCCCCTGGCACAGGAGATTGGACCTCTGCGGAATACGCCATGGTTCTTGCACTGATAATCTTACCAGATCTCCCACATGCAAGTCATCGCTTCGTGTTGCAAGTCTTCATGTGATAACTGTATATGTGAACCAGCCCCTTACATGGAACTCGGTGAACATCACGCATTTATAGTCAGACTCAGGCAGTGACTGAAAACAGAGCAACTGTTTGTTTGTCCACTCTTTCAGTCCACAATCTTATATACACTTACCCAAGAGTAAGCCCCACTGATTACAATGATACTTATTTGTGGGTAAACATGATTAGGATTGCACTATTATAATACTAGAATGATATGTTTGTGTGTGTGCATGCATGCATGCTTGCTTGCCTATGTACATGTGGTAGAGCATGCCTTACCAAATAATGATAGCAGAATGTCCAAAATAGATAAATATTGTACATGTACTTCATGCACAACTGACATGAAATTCACAACTATTAGAAGTTATGGCAGCCAATGACTTAGATGGCTTTAAAGTGGCATTACAGACATTCAGAGATGATGTGTCAACAGCTATTAGCCATAATATGTGCCGGCTATATAGGAAGGGCTTCTGTGCTGGGCAGAACAGCCCAACACAGAGGTGAACGCAGTGAAGCTTGCCACCAGCGATCCCCGCAACACCGACAAGAGGTACCCTTACCTATTGCTGGTGTTGCGGCACCGCCTCCAGGCAGCGAGGGGCCAGCAGTCCTATAATGCGGGCAGTGCAAGCTTACCACCTACATTGCATGTGCCTTATGACACGTTTTGTGACACCAGTGCAGGCGGTACACTTGTACTGCCCACGCTGAGGGGCTCAGGATTGAGCCGTAAGCCTGCCAAACACAGAATACTTCCTTCTTCAGAAGATGCTCTTCACATCTTGGCTCAGGCTGCCCTCTTATTTGATCCCCTGTAACCTGCTTTGTGCTTTGCAGAATCCTGTGTTCTCCTGTTCATTAAGTAATCATTCTGAGTTTTGTTTGTAGCTGTCCCTGTGGAGCACAGGGAAGCAGTAAACAGAGAAGAAAGCACACATAACCTTGGCCTGCAAGCCGCTTCTTCCCTTCAACAGGTTTAACCTGGTGTCAGGCATTGCCTGATAATTGGCATGTGCCTGATCCATTTGTCTTGCTTGGACTTTGTAGCTCTGTTGCTGCAAGCGCTTTTGCTGGAGGTTGGCAGCAGGTATAATAGCAGCTCAGTCTTCCAGTGGGAGAAGCTGTTGTAAGCCAGCGTGGAGAGGGGTGAATGAGTTTCCTTGCTTGCTGCAGAACATCATGCCAGAGTGTAGCTGAGTGGTTGGCAGCAGTGGTTGTCAAACTCAGCTTTCCTTTCTCATGCCAATTGTAATCATGGAGAAGCAGTGTGGCAAGGTGCCATTTTCTTCCTTTACATGAGATGTATAGCCTGAGGGTTCAGCTGCAGAAGGTACAATGGGTGAGTCTCTGGGGATACTGCAGATGTACCGTGTACTCTGAGCCCAAGATGATTAGGCTAGATCTAGAAAGCAGTGTTGATTGACTCAAGTGAATCGTCCAGTCATTGTAACATGAACCACTTTGTGTAACATGCTTGTTAAGGCAGGAGCCAGAAGAGAATGAAACAAAGCCCTTGTGGTGCTTCTTTTCAGCTTCCCGCTGGTAACTTCCTTGCAAACCACAATGCCTAAAGGAATGTTTCCCAAACTTCTGATGACTGAGGTACACTCCTTTATTAATTAAACCTGGAGGGTCATTTCACTATTATAGTTCATCTTTCTCCATTTATTCGGAGTATTCAAGACCTAATCTACACATTAGGCAGAATGAGGTCAGAAGCATCACTAGGGTTTGAGTCACCCAGTGAGAGAGCTCATTGCATCACTCCCATGATGGACCTCCTCTTATACCAGAACCATACAGAATAAATTACAATATCATGTGCACAGCCTAAATGCAGTGGCATCACTAAGATTGGTGTAACCCTTATTAACTTAAAAAAAATTAAACAGTACAGGGCACTCAACAAATTTTGAGTTTGTTCCATTGTATTCTGCATTAAATTACCCATTGAATGATATAACATATTGGTATTATTCAAAAATACTAAGATTGTCACAATTTTGACCAGTAGTGATGTCACCTACCCACTGGCATAGCTAATGAAAGTGTAACCCAGTGCAGAGGGCAAAATGATGCCCTGGAAGTGACATCACAGCGGGAAGTGACATCATAATTGTATTTTTTATTTTGCTCTTTTTTTTGGCCAATACTTTTCATAGAATGAAGATATTACACTCCAATTTGTTTCATTGCATTCTGCATGTAATTCCATATCAAATAATATACAATATTATTCCTAAAAACCACTGTGATTTTTAATGACAGTTTTATTTTTATTTTCTGGTTTTTTTTGGCCATAACATTTGATAGAGTAAAGATTACACTCTCACTTTGTTTCGTTGCATTCTGCATTGAATGCCACATAATAACGTGCTGGTATTATTATACATGACAGGTTTTCACAATTTTGGTCACTAGTTGCGCTGCAGGGCCAGCTCTAGGAGAGGCGGGGCCCATTGTGGAGCATTCCTGTGGGAGCCCCCACTCACCAATTTAATATCCAATGTGTGGCTGGTAAGTAACAGGGCAGCTGGCAGGCTGTCTTGTTAATCACAAGTTTGTCTTTTGTTAATCAAGAGTGAGAGAGCCACCAGAAACTTTCTGGCTCTTGGGCCCTGACTGCTGTTGAAGGAGACACTGCAGTGTGTTTACTCCCCCTCTCCTGCCGCTCCAACTAGTAGAATTTTAAAAGGTGCAAAGCAATCAGACGCTAACTAGCCAGCACAAGTTGGCCATGCAAGGAAGGGAGAGCAAAGCGTTGCTGTCCTGAGTACAATTGGCAACCAAATCTCACCACATTTTACTGCCTCTGTCTGGCAGTGAGACAGTTACATACAGAAGATTGAAAAGAAGAGGCAAGGAGGGCAAAAGCTGTTTCAGAACTTTCAACACTACTATCCTATCCACACTTACATAGGAGCAAGCCCCATTTACCTTGAAGGGACTTACTTCTGAGTGGACACACATCCCACCATAAGCTGATGGTGAGGTGGCTGACATTAGACAGCAAAAAAACAAAAACACTTTAAACTACTGCTAAAAGAACACACTCCCTATATTCATATATATACTGTATACACACACACACACACACACACACAGAGTGTGTGTGTATACATACATGCGCGCGCGCACGCACGCACGCACACACACTGTCCATTGCTGACCCCGTCTCCTAAAGACTTCTCACTAGCACCTGGTACTTGTATAGACGTGCAGATAGACACCGTACGTCTTTTCAAGGAACTGGCACAATAGTCACAGTTCAAACACACTGTTTCATCTAGTGTACTGGACCCCTGCGCTACTACACATGCCATCCAGTCTCTTGATTTTACCACTTTACATTTTTCAAATGCTTACTTAACACTGTACTCCAAAAAAGTTACAAAAAGAGGTTAACTGAGAGGATATGAAGTCTGCTAACTACCGTACTCCAAGCACAAGATCAAATGCATCACAGATCAGTCAGGCCTGACCCTAATGCTAGCTCCTTTCATTGCCCCCCCCCATCAGTCCTCCAGAATATTCAATATATGCAGAAGAACAAAGTGGTAACATCCTGAAAAGGTATAGTAAAGCAAAGTATTACTTCAGGTAGGGAGGGTATATTTGAATGCTTTTTCTTAATCTTAATCATTTTTAAAGACTCCCTACAAGTTGGTTTACCAGATACAAACTGGAGCAGAGTGCCTGTACCTTTAATCACTGTATAGAAGAGGGAATTTGGGCAGGTGCAGCTTTTGAAACCCTTCCATGATGAGCTGCCCCTGCCCAAATTCCCTCTTTTGAAAACAGTCACTGCCTTTCCACCCTCCCAGGCACCACCACAACTCCACTGTATGAAACACACAAATCCAGCCCATTCTTAGGAACATTCATTCCCATGCAACTCTTACTAATGTTTTCAATCCAGCCATGATCCCAGTGGGTACACTTTTAGAATCACAGACAGATGACTTCCACCAAGTTAAAAAAAAGATGACTGCAATGTCATCTCAAGTGAACTATTAGTATAGGGAGGGTTATATTGTATGTTCCCACCCCATACAAGGGATCACCATGTTAACACTTGTAATCTTAACACTTGTAATTCAGTAAGCAGCCCCACTCAAAGCAAATGTATGTCACATAAAAGAATTTAGATGATCACCTATATTTTAAAGTTGATCTATTAAATTCCTACTGATTTCATATTACAAAGTCCTCATGACAAGGATAGTTTTGAAAACAAGTTGTAGGGTAATTTATGGCATTCCAACAAAAACTGCCACTTAGTTTTGGCTGGAAAGACTTTATATTTGAATACTTGAGCTCTGAGTAAATGTGACTAGGATCTAGCTACTCACCTACTAGCTAAAGCATTTTTGTTTTTTGCAAAATTAAGTCATCTCTCTCTCAATCTCTTCTTGAATGCAAACCAAAAACCATCTTCCTTGAAAAGCTACACAACTATACTTTGGAAGGCACTTAAGCACCAAAGCTCTTGTTTCTGAAGTTTCCCATTAGAGTAAGGTTTGCTGGGTCTGCTCTAGAGTAAGTGCTTCAAAATAAGGATTCAATGAATTCTACTTCAAGTTTGCAAGGGGTGCAAGGACCTACTTTAAATTACTTTTAAAGTTGAAGAAGCTATAAATCAGGTCACCCAGGGCATTTAGAGACCCTGCGCCTATGAAATCAAAACAGAAAAGTTATCCAAACTAGCCTGAACAGTTGCTGTAGTTGGGCCCATTCATCCTATGTCTGCTTCCTTGGAAGCAACCCTTTTTGAACACAAGGGGACACAGGTAAACATGCAGAGGCTTAAACATGCAGAGGTAAACATGGTAGGTTTTATAGGCACTCTCTATACTACCTCCAGAGGGGAATGATTCTTGCTTTTGCATCCCTTTTTTTTCTAAGAAGCCACTTACTTACACTATCTGCAGAGAAAGTCTATTCCCTTCCCCCATTATTGGAATCTGCCAAATTTTTAAAATAAATAACTGCCTACTCTGTTGTTCCTCTGCAGCTGAGATAGGCACTTCGTTACCGGCTGTAGCTGCCCAGACCGAGCCAAGTACTTTTCCAGCATGCATCTAGATTTAAAATTTCCTCCTTGTGACTGCAAACTCTGGCAGCCTACAGGAACAGGTCCTAGCACAGCTGGGTCCCACTGCCAGGTCCTCATTCCAACCTACAGTACAGAAGGGTGGTGGTGCCCTCCCATTTACCCATTTCCACTCTGGTGGGGGGGGGGAGTGGGGTAATGGAGTTGATTCAGCAACTACTTTGCAAAGGCTGCCTCCATAGGGAAGCGTCCTCCCTTTGCATGTGAAAAGGAGCAAGCAAACCAGTCCGTTTGCAGTTCGATGCAGTGGACTCAGAGCCTGAAAGGGAAAATGGCAACTGAGGAAAAAATGCACACCAAGTGCAGAAGCTGTCAATTGCCTTCAAGCTTGCAGTTCCAATTCCCCTTTATCTGCCATAAAGGGGAAATTTAAAAGGGAAATGGCGGCTGGGGAAAAAATGCACTCCAGGCGCAGAAGCAGTCAGCAAGAAGAAACAGGGGTGGGGCCCACTAGGGCAGGCCCCCTTAAGCGCAGGGCCTGATGTTGGGGCATCAGGTCACATTGGCTTAAGGCCAGCCTGGCCCTGCTAAAGCTTATTGCCTGGTGCAACTGCACTCCCCACACACTTCTTCAGCTACGCCCCTGCATCCACACACAAGTGCATCATCTGGTGCAGTCCACATACTCCACAACCCCCTAACAATGCCACTGGCAAAGTTCTGGATTGTTCGTCTTTAGACAGAAGGTGGAGTCACATTTGAATCCTCCCCCATGCAAAAAAAATTCAGGTTGGCCGGCCGGCAGGACTGCACTGTATCCAGTGCAGGTTGGGAGGCTACTGGAGCTCACCATGGGGCAAGGGGACATTTGTCCTCTACCCTGGGGTAAGTGCCAGCCACCCCTATGAGGCTGTTTGTATCTGCACGTGTTATTTAGCAGGCACAAGTCTGAGCAGTCTGCAGCAGCCCGGGGCAGTGCAGCCCAGAGGTTGGATCTGGTGTAACCGCTGGATCCAGACAGCTCCCCCCCCTCCCTGGGCCACCCAGACTGTGGGGCCACCCTCTACCTTGTTCCACCTCCTCCCTGCCTTCCCCCACCCCGAAAAGCCCTCGCATTGGCCAGACTCAGCCGGTGTGGGAATGACACACCTCCACTGGGCTGCTGCCTGCATTGGCCCAGCATCCCTCCGGCTGGCTGAAGCATGCCTTATGCCACGTTTGTAACACAAGCAGCTTGCATTGGCCCAGTGCCAGTTTAGGATGCCTCTCTTAATCAATTAATTGTTTCCTGCAGCCCTGTAGTCATTCCCTTATTTATTTTATTTATTTGAAGAATTTATACCCCGCCTTTCCCATGCCAAAGCAAATGCCCAAGGCGGCTTACATGAGCAGGCTAATCTAAACCACTATTTTTCAATGGGGTTTTTACAAATATACAGTATTCTTGTGATCCGCCAAATCCTCAGACCCAGATGTCGCCTTCCCAGTGTAGTGTGGTTCTCTCCTTTGGCTGCATGCCATCAAGCCTCAGCAGGCAATCGCAGCTTGTCACAGTCTGGCATCCGTCTCCCATCCAAAAACAAGCCACAGATTCTCCTGCTTAGCTTCAGGCAGTACCAGCAGCTCAACCATCAGTCCACACCTCCTGCCACACCTAGTGTGCCCATTTGAGAATTACTGACCCAGGTTCTCTAATAGTGGGGCCAGGCTCTTTGAGTGGCACGAGCCACTTTGGCAAGACAAAAGAGGTACAACTTCCAGAACTCTGAGGATCTAGCACCTCTTTAAACTAATCTATAATGGGATTTCTATTACTTTGATTGGCATGGTTTACCCCAAAGAATCCTGGGAATTGTAATTTGGCAATGTATAAAACAATTATCTTAGAGATCTCACTGACATACCATTACAAGGGCTCCCTGGGAACACAGCATGTCTGTACAACCAATTACCAATGAATGTATAGCATGGATAATCCTGGAGAGTGATTTATTGCTGACAGAAACCAACAGTGGATATGGGTTATGCCGGGCCAGAGGTGCCTGCCCTCACAGTAGCCAACATTAGGATGTAGCAAGAGGTAGCCTCAGAGATAGGCAAGGGGAAGATGGTTCCTACATCCACTGGTCCTCCTCACTTCCAGCAGCTTTGTTTAGGTTTACTCACTGGCCAGACTCCTCCAGACTGCCCTCATCCCTGGCTTGCTGAGGTTATATAGAGCTGCCCCGCCCTCTTGCTCCACCCCTTCCTCCCAGCCAGGTTGCACAAGCCCAGGCTGACAACCCTCCAGGTCCCTGGTCCTGCCAGCACTTACCACCCTGCCTTCTCCGGCCACTGCAGCCAGGGCCCTTCTCTCACCTGCTCCTGGCCTCCCCAGGATTGCCTCGATTGCAACAGGACCGGCCTAACTGCGACTGCGATCGAAGGGGAAGGGGTGGGCTGTCTGCTGTGGCAGTGCCAGGGGCTTCTCATGACCTGACCCGCCAATGGGGCAGGGAGGACCTGGGCTGCTGCTGCAGACCCCATGGGAAAGTGTGTGGTCCGGGGTCCTGCCTGCCTGGTGAGTGGAGCCCCAGACCAGATCCCGGACAGGTTACTTGCTCTAGGAACTTCCTCTCTTTGGTGGGGATCACCATGGGCCTTTACCAAGTGGTAATGTAACTACGGTTACATGTAACCCTTTGGTGATCTCATTGCCTGTATTTTCCTGTCAGGTAATGAGGAGAACAGCTATCCCCCCTCTTCCTACTCCTTGCATGTCTGATAAGGCAAGAGAATAACCTTTTGCCAGGATTCACACCAAGTAGGTCCCTCTTCCCCTAACCTCTCAGATAGTTAGTGGATTGGTATC
Source organism: Lerista edwardsae (assembly GCA_029204185.1). Lineage (NCBI taxonomy): Eukaryota > Metazoa > Chordata > Lepidosauria > Squamata > Scincidae > Lerista > Lerista edwardsae. The sequence continues at coordinate 1,395,673 of JAJKFI010000126.1, read as the reverse complement.
ATGAAGCTATGCAGCCCATCACATTTGGTACAACTGAAAAGTTTGCATTTCTGGACGCAACAGAAAGTGAGCACAATAAAATGTATCAAAATGTATTTTGTATGTCTACAAAAAAAATGTAGACCTATTTTTGTATCTCAGTCCAACTCTCCAACCCAATTTCAAAACAGGGACGACAGATTCCATTCTTGTGCCAAAATGTTGCCACTGATGCCTGTTAAATTAATTTCCCATCCTGTTTGTCACAGGTGTGGCGTTAACAAAGATGCAGAAGTGTCAGACGTGTACCTTAGAGCAGTGATGCAGCTGGGGTTGAGGTGGGAAGCTGGCCTGTGTAATTATATTTAATTAAATATTCCGTAACCCAAATTATTTAATTACTGGGTCTTCCCACAGTAGCGAAGCTGACTTAATGAGGGAGGTTATAAAAGCTAGAAGGGGACAGATTGCATCACAAATTCTGAATGAAGGGAAGGAGGGAGGGAAGAACAGATACTGTCCTGAAACTGAGCTATCAGAGAAGAACACTTAAGAACATAAGAACATAAGAAGAGCCCTGCTGGATCAGGCCAAAGGCCCATCTAGTCCAGCTTCCTGTATCTCACAGCGGCCCACCAGGTGCCCCAGGGAGGCATGTAACAACAAGATGCTTACATCCTGTTGCCACTCCCTTGCACCCGGTACCAGTAGCCCACCACCTTTGTAAGGAGGTTGCACAATCCATCATTGCCTATAGCCCATGATGGACCTTTCCTCCAGAAATCTGTCCAATCCCCTCTTAAAGGCATCAAGACCAGATGCCATCACCACCTCCTGTGGCAAGGAGTTCCACAGATTAACTACCCGCTGGGTAAAAAAGTACTTCCTTTTATCTGTTTTAACTCTCCCAACCCTCAGCTTTAGTGGATGCCCCCTGGTTCTGGTGTTTTGAGAGAGGGAAAAGAACATCCCTCTATCGACTTTATCCCTTCCATGCATAATTTTGTATGTCTCAATCATGTCCCCCCTCAGGCGCCTTTTTTCTAGACTGAAGAGCCCCAAACGCTGCAGTCTTTCTTCATAAGGGAGGTGCCCCAGCCCCGTAATCATTTTTGTCGCTCTCTTCTGCACCTTTTCCAACTCCACTATGTCCTTTTTGAGATGCGGCGACCAGAACTGGACACAATATTCCAGGTGTGGCCTTACCATTGATTTGTACAATGGCATGATAATATTGGCTGTTTTATTCTCAACCCCTTTTTTAATGACCCCAAGCATGGAATTGGCCTTCTTAATTGCTGACGCACACTGGGTCGATACCTTCATGGAATTGTCCACCAGCACCCCAAGATCTCTCTCCTGAGCTGTCACAGACAGCTCAGAACCCATTAGCCTATAGGTAAAGTTTTGGTTTTTGGCCCCAACGTGCCAACACTTGGCACGTGTAACACTTGGCACTGTGCTACAAACACTGGGCAGCATGTTTGTTGGTTGGGTACTGTCCCTTCTTAGGGCCAAATCCTATCCAATTTTCCAGCCCTGATGGAGTGTGTGCTGCATTCTCTGGTGGAGGGGGAGTCATGGAGGCCTTCTCTAGGTCGGAGATACTTGTTACCTTGTTGCTGTGTTGCGCCTGCATCAGTGCTGGAAAATTGGGTAGGATTGGGCCCTTAATCTTTGTAGGGCCTCTTTTCAAGTGCTTGTATCAAGCTTGTCTCTCCCTCCTGGTATGACAAGCTAGCATCTAATCACATGGGAGCAATTCAGGTGCATCACCATTTGATATCTGAATTAAAGACTATTAGTAGTGTTTAATTTGCACATTAAGGAACAGTTCAGACAAACTCCTCCTTGGAGAATGCAGGGGCTGATGCTGACACAACAAGGGGTGGGTGGGGTAGGACAAGCACCCCCCCCCATCCCTAGCATGTTTAAAAGGGCCAGCTGGAGTAGTCATCGGAAGGGTTCCAATGCCATTATTGAAATCACCATGATAGGAGGTGACTTTATCATATCCTGGATGTCACCATCATTCAGTCTGGATCTATTTGGCATTATTTGCAGCAAACCTACTTTAACCAGGGCTATGTCAGGGCCAGCACTGGACAGGCTCCCAAGTGGTCACGTTTCAGGGTAGGCGTGGGATGCTGGCTGTCAGTTCAAGGGGCCAGAGGTGAGTACTACAGTCCAGGACAAGTGCGGTAGATCTAGAGGGCAGCAGCCAGTCACAGGAACTAAAGTCAGCAAAATGATCCAAGGTGGGTAAGTCATCACGCTCCAGAACCCACGATTGAAGGTTTAAGGCAGCTATTTTCAACCAGGGCAAATGGCCCGCAGGTGTGCTGCATGAGTTTGGAGGAAGGTAATTTGTTAGTAAGCCCCCCCACACACACACACACAGCAGCAGCATGGTGTGCCTTGTTAATTGTCAAAAAACTGATGGTGTATCCTGAAAATTTTTAGTGCCTGCAGTGTGCTGTGAAATGAAAATGTTTGAAAATTGCTGCTTTAAGGCCGTGGGCAGTGGCTCCCAAATGTTTAGCACTGGGACCCACCTAGCTTTACAAGACAAACCAACCCCAGTTTCACCTTCCCAGCTGCTCGAGCCTCTGTTTTTATCCCTTTGTACCATGGTGGGGGATCACCTCTTGGACTGTCTATTAAAACAGACAGACGTTTCATCTGATTGGGACCATTCTGGTGGCCTTGCATTCCTTTCACCTGGTCTTTGATAGAAGACCTACTCATGAGTAAATGCACATATTTTACTCAGTTTTGCTCTCCGTATGGCTCAGCATATTTTCCTTGTCAGGGTGTGTGTGTAGGGGGGACTTCCTTCTTGAGTGTTTTTTGAAGTCTGTGTTCATCTATTGGGACCATTCTAGTGGTGTTGCATTCTCCTCGGCCTGCCCTTTTAAGTGGACTAAAACACATTTGCCTACTCACAAGTAAATGTGCATGTCAGCTGCTACAATTTCCATAGGGTTCAATATATTTTCCTTACAAGTCTCATGATCCACCAGCATGTGACCCACAGTTTTGGAATCACTGGGCTAGGGACAGACAGGAAAATCCAGAGTGGGCAGACACAGCATCAGGACAGGGCAATGAGGCAGCTGCTCAGTTAGGCAAAGTCCTCAGTTGTTATATGAGCTACACACACTGAAGAGCATGTTCTGGGGCTTTACAGGGTCTGGAGAACAAGCAATGGCTTTTTGGATCAGCTGATAGAGTGCTCAAGCAAGATGGTAGGGCAGGTCTTGTACAGTAGGCTAGGAAACATAAGATAGAACACTGCCCATGGAAAGCTTCGAAAGTAGTTGTTCCAAAGAAGTGATGTGAGATATGAAGGAATCCTTCCCTTTAGCCTTTTGAAAGATTTCTCTTGGGTTTGGACTCCTGCTGCCTTTATCTTTTAATTAACACTTTACTCAGCAACCACCATGAGGATTAGAAACCTTTTTTTTTTTAGAAAAAGAAGTTGAAGTTCTCAATTGTTGGATATACCTGTTACTATTTCAAAAGCCAGATACTACGTTTTAGTGCCATGCAGCAAATCAATATTTTCCTCATTTTATATCTAAATATAAAGATTACCAAATGCCTTTTCCTCCTGACAGATCATTATTATCTGCATGCATATAGGCATCAGTACCAATGCACTTCATTGCCAAGAGTTTTCTAGAATTCTGTAAAGGATTCAACATTGATATGGATAATAAGGTCATACACGGTGATTGTAGACAGGATCAAGTACATCTAAAGGATTTTTAAAAATCTCGTCATATGGTGTATAAATCAACTGGTAACTAGCAGAGGGCTAGGGGCAAAAACTGCTACAATAATGGTAGATTGTTATCAATGTAAAACCGTAATCCAAACCTGGTCACACACATTAAAATTGTGAGAGCAAAATGCATGATTAACGCATTTTAAGTCACAGTTATGAACAACTTACTAAGCTCCAGAAGACTATAATTATTGATCAGTCTCTTATTAAACATCTATTAATCATTCATCTTTTTTCAAGACTCTCTAAAAATGGGAACAATATTGTATAGTGAATGACTTCATTTGATGTTCAATCAAATATCTCTGCTGTCTGTCCCAAAATTATGTACCTACAAAATTTCATCTGATGTTTCATTCACCTTTCGTGCATTTGTTCACAGGAGAAAAAATTCCCTGGATGTTTTGCATGAGATAGGAGCCTGTTGCCATACACTATTCATTTTACATTTCATTTTAGGTTAAATTTAGCGACAGCACCAGTATGCAATACTGTCATCTCTGTCATACAGTTTGAATGGACACTACAAAAATTCTTTCATAGAAAGTGGGGAAAGCATATAATGCTAACTGAAAAATCCAGAAGTAGTACAGTCGTTGCTGTACTGCTGTACTGTTTCAGTGCTGTTGATCAGTCATCTAATTCTGCTTCCTGTCTGCCCTAGCAGGGCAGACTACCCAATCAATAGCTGGTGCTTAATTGGGTAGGGTGGGGATTAAAAAAATGTGTTAAAGAGCACATACAGAGCATGCATCCTGCCACATGAACTGTTATTAGTGCCTATATACTGTACACAATACTAAAGCGGCCACCAAATTGCACCAAAAACAGAACTAGTGGTGATTTTGGAAGTCCCTACTTGGGCAAAGCATTTTGCGGGGAGCTAGTTTTGATTAGATCACCAACTTTTCTCAGGAGTTGCGGGTGGGGTTTCCACACATCCCTAACTGAAGCCTGCGGAAATCATAGAATTGTAGGGACAGTTCAGAGAATTATGTGAAAGGAGCAGTGTTAAGGCCCTTTTATCTAGTTAAGGCCTAAGGAGGTCAAGGTCTTCCTCCTACTTGAGAATGCCTGTCTAGTTCCTCTTTCTACCACCCACCTGTTACAGTATATTCCAGCCATAGTGCCCCCCTCCCCCCTGATTCTACCTCCCTTCTCAGTTTGACAGACAAGACAAGAGAAGTGCGAGTGGGACAAGAAGAGACTGCATCTCAGAGCTACCTGTGAGAACTATCTGCATAATATATACACCGCACATGCTGGGTTATGCCTTGGGTATCCTAGAGGACAGTCGTCCGCCATTTTAGGAAAAGAATTCTCTCAGTACAGCAAAGCATCCATCCAAATCTCCCACCATCCTCTAACAATCCACTTCCCCAAAGTGTCAAGCTAAAGGCATTGCACTGAGAATTTGAGATTAATCTTCTGCCAGAAAGAAAGATGCCATTAAAGCAGCAGATGACAAACTCACTTCAAGTGCCTGAGGAGTTAATCCTGCTGAATTACCAAGTGTGTCCTCACTTCTGTGGGATCAAGATATGTCAGCCCACGTGACAAGCGCTCTGACTTTTGTGTCCATACCAATCTATCCTCCGTGCTTTCTCTGTCTGTTATCCAGCCATCCTTGAGCGTCTCTCTACCCACTTCCTCTCTGTCTTGTTTCCCAATCAATGTTGTTCATTTGTTCTGCCTAAGCCACCCACTATCCAGTATATCCATCTCTTGCATAAGTCAGTGGAGCTTAAGCCTCATGCACTGGGGCACTGGGGGAGGAGGGAGCGCTGGCACTGTGCCAGCAGAAAGCCGGCAAGCACGCATCCAGCACCAGCCAGCAGGAAGGTTTTTCGGGTCGGGGAGGTGGGGAGTGGGCGGAAGGGGGGGGGGCGGGGACGATTCAGGCCCAGGAGGGGCTGGAGCCTCTGCTCCTAAATCCTGAACCCCATCCTGAGCTGGCCAGCCCAACATTGGCCTCCTTGACTCGGCACCCAGTCAAACACAGGCGCATTTTGCCTCCTGTACAGCAGCTGCTGCTACAAACTCAACTAGAAGTACAAATTTAAGCATGTTTACTCAGAAGTCAAAGCCACTGAGTTCAGTGAGAGTGTGGGCCCAATCCTATCCAACTTGCTAGCACTGATGAAACCATGCCAACTCCACATGCACTGCAACCTGCGGTGGGGAGTCAGTCACAGAATGTTTGTTTCTTTACCTTGGGGCTGCATTGCAGCTGCATCAGCTCTGGGAAGTTGGATAGGATTTGGCCCTTACTCCCTTACTAATTGGGCATAAGGTTGTAGCCTAAGTAGATTGGCCATCACTAGACATCCACCTTTTCATTCTCCAACTGCAATTTGAGATTGACTATTAGTATTGTTCAGCACAAAAGGCTGTTTTTCCTGAGGAATTGCTTGTCTTTAAGCAAGACTTCAGGATGTGAACCAGAAACCTCTATTATCACAAGAGACTCACAGTTCTTCTAGATTGGCCAGGCTTAGTCTAGGCCAGTGATGTCATTCAGGGGGAACGGACCAGAACGGGTGTTCCGGATCCTAACGGGCTCCGTGGCTGGTTCTGGGTTCCTGACAAGTGCCAATCAAAAGTGAGTTCCTGTTCCTAAATCATTTGAATGACACCACTGGTCTAGGCCCTTGCCTCAGTGGCATAGCTACCTATGGGGCAGGGGGCACAGAACCCCAGGTGCCATCCTTGGGGGGGGTATTACCACTGAACCCCATATTTTTAAAATCGTGATTTTATGGAATAACAGCATCACAAACCTTTGTTGGCAGGGTGATGTCTCGGCTTTTTATTAAGTTGTTTAGGTTTGCCATAGCTTTCCTCCCAAGAAGCAAATGTCTTTTAATTTCATGGCTGCAGTCACCATCTGTGGTGATCTTGGAGCCCAGGAAAATAAACTCTGACACTGCTTCCATTTCTGCAAGGAAGTGATGGGAGTGGTTGCCATGATCTTAGTTTCTTTTAATGTTGAGTGTGTAATTCTCATCATAGCACTACAAGTTTGGCCCTTATTACATCAGCTCAGATAAGTTGCTGAGAATTACCAGATCCTGACTTAGCAGGTTTTGGGCAGGGCAGCTGTTGAAAGATTGGAAATCTTCAGGTGCCATTTCCACCTTGATGCATCAGTTGCTGGAAATGCATGGATAATCAGTTGGGATGTCTTGGGGTGTGGTGGTGGTGCAGAGCTTAATGGAAATGTCAACTCTGCAGCAGCAGCAGCAGCAGCAGCAGTGAAAAAAAAAAGCAAATTCCACCTTAGGGATTATTAGGAAATCGCTTGAAAATAAAACTGTACCATAATGAACTCCTACAAATCAATGGTGCAACTACATTTGGAATACAGTTGACAGTTCTGGGAATTCTATGGAAAAAAAAAGTATCAGAGATGGGGAAAAAGTACAGAAGAGGTAACCAAAATGATCAAAGCTAAAACCATGCTGGGCCAGTTCAGACAATACAAGATTAATCCTGTGCAGTCAGTTTGGGTACTAAAGTGGCCCCATAGGATTAATTTTCTCTGGCTTTCGAGATACTTCTGCTAATTATGTGTCTGGGGGTAGGGGAACAAGAGTTCATATGAACTGCCCCTGTATGTGTGCGCCTAAGTAGGTTTAGCATGTACCGTAGATGGGCAATTTGAAGGAACTGCCCCTGTGTGATTAGCAAAACTAACTGGAGAGGAGAGGTGTTTGGATGTCCTCGAACCTGCTGCTAATTGTGTGAACCAGCCCTAAGTGTAGGACATGATGCAGGTTGATAAGATAATGAATGGCATGGGGAAAGAGGATGCAGAGAAGTTTTTCTTCCACTTTCATAATACTAGAAGTTAGGGGTCACCCAACCAAGTTGATTGGCAATAGATTTGGGAAAGACTAAAGATGGAATTGAGTCACACACTGCATGGTTAATTGATGGAATTTGCTTCACAGGATGCAATGTTAGCTACTATACCAATTGGAAGGCTTTCAAGGGGGAGTACATTCATGGATCTATTGAGGACTATTAGAAATGGAAGCTAAACATTTCTTCAGAGGCGGTGTCCTTCTGAAAGCCAAATGGTGCAGGAGAGCTGCTGGCTGCCTGTGAGCTTTCTAGAAGCATCTGACCACAATTTCAACAGGATTCTGTAGTAGATGGACTCTCTGATATGTTGAATATGTTCACTTGTTGGTGGTGAAGTGTCAGAAGCTGAAAAAGGGAGGCTTTGCTCCCCAAATCCAAAATGGAGCCAATAACACTGAGCTGACTGGCAGGGCTCTTAAAGGATTGCTGAGATGATGCATGTGAAGTGCTCTGAATACTTAAAATATGCTACATTGATTCATCACAACTCTTTGCCTATCTCTCATTCTTAGCAGAAGCAGTGCAAATCTAAGCAAATGTCCTTATTTTGTGTGATTTAACTTTATTATTACCATTTGCCTGTAAACCGCTTTGTGAACTTCGTGTTGAAAAGCGGTATGTAAGTACCTGTTGACTGACTGACTGACTGATATGTTCCAAAGAAATAACATGGGTTCAGTTGGTGTAATAGTTGGAATGGAGAGGGGGCACAGTGTATACTCAGTCTTGCTTCCTGCATATTTCCTTCCATGTCATATTTATCTTCCCCCAACTTCTTCCAGGGGTGAGTCCTCCCTACAGGTAGGATTCTTCTGAAAATAAATCTGTGGTATGAAATTTAAAAAAATAAGCCAAAATTTATTTATGATTATTTATTGGATTTCTACCCTGCCTTCTTGCCCCATATTGGGCACCCAAGGTGGCTCACAGTTTTAAAATTATAAAAAATAAAATTAGATAAAAATGATCAAAAATGTGATAATAACATTAAAACAATTTAAAATTAAAAAACGAACAGACCCCAATGGATCCCACAGTTACAGTTAAAAATGCCAGCCAGCATGTCAACAGTTAAAAGCTTGTTTGAATAAAAAGGTCTTCAGCCCCCCCCCCAAAGATTGCCAAAGAGGGAGCTGTTCTTAATTCTAAGGGGAGGGTATTCCACAACTGTGGGGCCACCACCAAGAAGGCCCTCACCTAGCTGGTGGTGGCACAGTCAGAAGGGCCCCCTCAGATAATCTGAGAGTACATGTAGGATTGTATGAAAGAAGGCAGTCCCTCAAATACCCTGGACCCAAGCTGAAAGGGCTTTAAAAGTCAAAACTAGCACTTTGAATTGGACACAGAAAGGAACCAGCAGCCAGGGTAGCCACTAAAGCAACTGAGTCGAACTGACGAGCCCCAGCAACTCAGCAACGAGCCCCAGCAACGAGCCCTTGCGGCACCCCAAACCTAAGAGGCCAGGGTGCCAAACAAGCATCTCCCAGCATCACCTTCTGGGATCTGTCAGCCAGGAAAGAGCAGAACAGTGCCTCCAAGCCTCATCTCAGCCAACCAACCCAGAAGGACACCATGGTCGATGGTTTCGAAGGCCACAGAGAAGTCCAGCAGGACTAACAGGGACGCATTCCCCTTGTCCAGTCCCCCGCACAGGTCATCTACCAATGCAACCAAGGCTGTCTCAGTCCTGAACCCGGGCCTGAAGCAAGATTGGAATGGATCCAGATAATCTGCTTTCTCTAGGACCCTTTGAAGCTGGGATCACCCGCTCAATCAACTTGCCCAAGAACGGGATATGTTGGACTGGCTGAAAGCTGTTTAGATTAGTGGGATCCAAGGAGGGTTTCTTCAGGAGAACAATTGCCTGCTTCAAAGAGGGCGGCAACACCCATTCACTCAAAGATGAAATCACCACCATCCTTGTCCACTCAGTCACCCACCCCCTGGCAGATCTAATTAGCCATGCTGGACAAGGGTTGAACAGGCAAGTAATAGGCCTCACACTCCAGAGACTCCTGTCCACATCCTCAGGTTCTACAGGCTAAAAAGAATCTCAAATAACAGGATAAACAGGTGCCCCAAGGACATCACTAGATACTCCTAATGTGGTGTCCAAGTCATGCTGAATCTGACAGCCTAATCCTAACCAGCGCTGGTCTAGCCCGCCAGCTCTGACTGACTTACGGCTGTTGTAAACTGTGCTTCAGCAGTACGCTGTCGGAGCTTTCCTGCGCACATCAATGGATCCATAAAAACCTGCCAAGGCATGTAGGACAGTGTTTCTCAAACTGTGGGTTGGGACCCACTAGGTGGATCATGAGCCAATTTCAAGCGGGTTGCACAACACCAAGGATAGCTATCACTGAAAATATGGGAAGATGGAACACTAAACAGGGGGAGTAGAGGCTGTGTGGTTATTTTGCTTATATCAAGATTGTAAATAGGCTTTTTTTCTCTTCCTGATTCAATTTACTATTGGAAAACAGCAGAGAAATAACCCAACTTATTGCTCCATTCTCTGGAAAGCAGCAGGCTCTTCCTGCACCATGGAAGCACTTTTGGCCATGACATCACTTCCGGTTGGTCCTAGACCAGTGATATTCAAAATTTTTAGACTGGGACCCACTTTTTAGAACAGCACTTGTGTTGGGACCCACTGGAAGTGATGTCATTAATCTGGAAGTGATGTTGTGGCAGGAAGTGACATCATCAAGCAGTGCTATCATTATAACATAATAAAATTACACTCCTAAAATGCAAATTGGCATTCTTGAACTGCAGCAATTGTACAACCATGAAGCATTTGTGACAGAAAGCAAGATTGGGACAAAATATGATGTAAAAGCACTGAACTAAAAACAAATTTTTTTAAAAAAAAACAACTCACTTGAAAATTCAAACTGTTAACACTCACAAAAAGAATATAACAAGAATAAGATCTGAAGTTTCCAAGATGGCTGCTCCCAGCTTTTCGCAACCCACCAAGTGGGTCCCAACCCACAGTTTGAATAGAACGTCCCTTGACAGATAGTAATTCTAAAAAGTGGGTCTTGGTGCTACAGCATTTGAGAACCACTGATGTAAGACACCAGGGGAGGCAGGACACAGTGGGAGAGGGCAGACCAGGGGCAACACATGTTGGATGGGGCAGAGAGTGGAATAACATGGGGGGGCAGGGGAAAGGTAGATGTGGGGGTCAGCTCTATTCCTTCCAGCATTGTGGCCAGAAACATTCCCAAATGGACCCAAGGTCTCCTGCATCCGAGGACTGTACCTGCCTCACATTCCTAGAATGCTCTGGTACAGCAATGGGACCATTCATTGCCCAATTCATTGCTTCTGTGTCTCTTGTTGAAGGGGCCTGTGTCTTGAACACAAATCCCTTGGCTTAACTGTAAGGTTCTTTCATCAAATCACGGACACCCATCAGGCAAAATCACAATATCAGTCACAATATTCAATAATAATTATAGTCACAATATTCAGATGCCTAATAACAGTATACTTCACAGAAGGAGGGGCATTCTACACATGTTCGGGTGCTCTGGCCTGTGATTTTAAAAAACGCTTCTTCCTGTACGTTGGTGAAATGCACACTGAGCGGACTGAGAGCGCAATCCTAACCTGGAGTTAGGCTGGTGCAGTTAGGCCAGCAAAGTTTGGCCGGCACAAGGGACAACGTATGAGGGGAAAAATTGTCTGCAAGCAGAAAATTAGCATACCAGGGATTAAGGGGAAGTTCAGAGACAGCCTCAGAAGACCTTGGTAGCTATCTGTGATCTTTACAAAGGATTTGGGACTAAGGAAGTGCTTGAGAAGCTCTCTCAGGAAGCAGTTCATCACAGGGTTACAAGAGTGTTCCACTTCAGAAGGCAAGGGAGAGCAGGGATGGCAGAACTGGATGGGCTAAAAAAACCTGATACATAGAAAGCTAGCACGTGAAAGAGAAGACTAGGCCCTGACCCAGAGAAGGCAAGAGTTTTCCCATGCTTGCTGCCTGAAGTTGTACAGTCCAGGAAGATTTTTACCATGAGACTAATTTTCTTTTTAAACATCTCTTGAGTTCTCTTCCCTTAGTTATCACTGCTCAAGAATGACTCGGCAACAGACTCTGTGCCTGACAACCAGCTACTCCTTTCACAGGGATTCTACTGCAATGCAGAAAGTCACAAATTCTGGTTCAGAACATCGGGAATCAGACAATGTGCCACTCAGGTAATAGCAGGTCTGTGTTTCAATTTACTACTGGAAATACTTTTGAGTATGGATTGTCTTCGACATTCCTATGTCGAATGGATTGTCTATGACATTGTTATCTGAAGTTCTATGATTCTTTCCTTTGCAGTTTGGGTCCCCCCCCCCCCCCCAAAAGCCTGCGTCTAAGCAGAAAAAGGGCTCAGAGTGACTGCCTAACTCTCTTCTCTCTGTTCCACCTCCTGCTCAAAATCACCCGCTCCAAGCTGCTCCAAGCTGTATGAAGCTACCTTCCAGTCAGTCCACTGATGGTCCATCTACTGCCGTGTTGCCCACATAGATTGGCAGCAGTGCTCCAGGGGTCTCGTCTTTCCTAGCCCTACAGGAGGATGCCAGAGACTGAACGCAAGACCCTCTGCATGCAAACTATGTATCCCTGAGCCTCCCTCTGTGTGTATGTTTGTGTGGGGCGGAGGAGTACATATGAGAATCCCCATTGCTTCTGTGGAGTAAACAAGCCTGGCCAAGTTCACCACCGTCCTGAAACTCAGGCTCAGTGCTGCCTCCTTCTTCTGCAGTGTCCTATTTGACATAAACAGGATGAGTGGATCATACTGGGCGTCAGTTTGCTGATCTCTCCCCCCCCACCCCGCGCCCACCAACTTGATGCTTGACACAAGCCTTTCAGTCCGCATCACGGCCAGTCCAGTCCTGGGAACAATTGTGGAGTTCTGGGCCTTCACATTTCCTAGCCTGGTGTAGGGACTTACCAGTTGGGGGTCACTCTCTTCTTCCTACTTGACAGTGGTGTGTGCCTATATGCCTCTTCCTTAACGCTAATGATAAAAGAGGATTCATTCTCTTTTCTCAAGAAGATTACAGAGGAAAGGGGGTACAAGCTGTCAGAGTAGTGAGTGGAGAAGAAAAGAAAGGGGAGGAGGGGGAAAGGTTGGATAAACACTCAAAGAATGGGAGGAAAGTGAACATGAAAGCAGGAAGAGCTTGAACCGCGTAATGCCTGTAACATTTGCGATTAGTTGCCACCGCCCTGCCCTGACACTTGCCAACGCTCCAAAAGAGGAGTGGGGTGTGAGAAGGCGGAGGAGCAATGGGATGATGAAGAGAAAATGGGAGGAACCACAATTGCCAACCTGTATGGCTTCAGACCTTTAGAGGGAAGGAGGGTCTTCCTCCTCCAAGCCAGTTTGGTCATCTTCCCAGGGATCTGCTGCTGGTTCCCTTCCCCAGGGTAAATAGTGAACGGGAACCCTCTGCCCTGATGCTCAGCTATCCATTCCATCATCAGCTGGTGGCAGGGCTTTTAAACACTGTGCATGCCTACCCTGCTTCCCTCTGTCTCTCCCACCCCCCTAAATAGCCAGACTCAATGCCCCTGCCAAAGAGGTGCTGTCCAGGGCCCTTACAAGCTGCAAGGATTGTCCCTGCATGGCTTCCATTGCTTTGCTAGGACGCAATGCTGGGCAAGGTGCCATTTGGCCAGGGATATGGCTGGGAGGGGGGTGGCACCTCTTCAATCAGTGAGTCTGTCAATGTAATGGAAAAAGCAGAAAGGAATCACAATTTAATCCCTATTTGGATCACAGAATTAGGATGTGGGCTTAAACAATGTTTTTCTCATCTATCAGTGTGCTGGGAGAATGTGAGGAGAAGGAAAACGCACCATAAAATCTACATTACTGCTAGTAAGATTTTATTTATTATTAAAGATTTTTACTCCTCTCCTTTTCCCACAATGAGGGGGACTAAAGGTGGCTTACAATAAATAGATAATATTAAAACAATAAAAACATTTTAAAAAATCAGAATAAAAACAGACTAAGGGCACAATCCTATACTGCGCTGGAATAGCAAGGCCAGCTGGCATGCACCATATCCCGATGCAAGTATAGGACAGGCTGGAGCCTCCACACAGCAAGGGCACTTTTGCACCCTTTCCATAGCCTCCCCTATGTGCTCCTTGCACATAGCAGGTGCAGATCCGAATATAGCAGGTGCAAATAGCAGGTGCAGATCCGAAGAGACTGTGCAGCCCAAATTAGGGCCACGCAGCCTTGCAAATGGGTATAGGGGACTCGCCTCTGTCCCGGGCTAGTCCGCCTGCTGGCCTGCCCACCAGCTGCCCAGAAACTCCCTCCCCTGCCCCGTTCCGAAATGGCATTTAAAAACCATTCCATTTTTTAAATACCAGCCAACCATTCATTCATTCAAACACCTTCCTAAAAAGCAAGGTCTTGAGGCGCCACCGAAAGGTCTCAAGAGAGGGAGCTGTTCTTAATTCAAGGGGAAGAGCATTGCATCAATGGGGAGCCACCACTGAGAAGGCCCAGTTCCTAGCTGCCACCCCTCCTCACCTCTCCTGGTAGCAGCACAGTCAGAAGGACACCCCCTGATGACCTAAGAGGATGGGTAGGATTAAGAAGCTGGTCCTCAAATACCCTGGATCCAAGCCATAAAGGGCTTTAAAAGTCAGTCTTGACTTTTGAATTCAGCCGGGAAACAACCTGCAGTCCAGGAGCAGCTGCGGATCCAGGAGAACCTCCAAGCTGCGGACCTGCTCCTTCAGAGTGCAAGCCCATTCAGAGCAGGACGACAGTCCAATACCTGCTCTGTCCAAGATCAGCTCTGGCCCCATCTAATCACAGAGCAAAGTGGTGCAAGGGGGAACAGCTAAATACTACTGCTCAGTTATTTTATTGGCCAGCGAACAGTCATGGGTGCAGAAGAATCAGGGGAGACAAATTGCTTCTCTCCTTAAACAATGAAAATATCAATAATGACCTGTTAGCTAAACATTCTGTCAGTGCATCTGCCTTTTTCTCTGCTTTTACAGTCCAGTATAGGAGAACTATCTGCTTTGATAAAGTTGCTAAAACTACACCTGGTTTACCCTTCTTGCCCTCAAGGTTTTCACCATGTTTTCTTCCCTTATCGAGCAAAATGTTTCTTGTAGGCCAGTTCTTTATATGGAATGGAGATATGCCTAACTGTGCCAGCCTAACTCCAGGTTAGGATTGTGCCTTAAGGTTCAGCGTGCAATCCTAAGCTGCATTGGAATAGCGAGGCTGGCAGGCACCCTTTCCCCAGGGGAAGTCCCCTTGGATCTATCTAAGGAACCTAAATAGTAGATGCAGAGCTGAAGAGGTCCAAAATGGGGCAGTGAGGCCTGGCTGCATCCTGACTCCACCCCCCTCCCTGGGCCGGCACGCCTGCTGGCCCCCCTACTCTTTGCCCACTTCATTCCTCCCACCTGCAGCGCCTCTGCCCAGCACCTTTGGGCCGACACTGCTGCTAGCATCAGCCCAATGGCACTAGCGCCAATGCAGGGGTGCCAGTGGGCACTCCCGCATCAGAGCTAGTGCTGTTGGGCCAGCGCAAGCACGTTATGTCGGCCCAATGTCAATCACAGGATTGCGCCCTCAGTCTTATGCATACCTCATTCAGTGCCTTGTAAGTAAGCCTCATTCAGCGCCTTGCAGAACCCCCTGTAAGGGCATATCACACAACAGAAGTATCGGCAGCTTTCCGGAAGTTCCTGCTTTTCGCTGCCCACCAAAAGGCAGGTAGTCAGGCAGAGGATTCCTTAAATGTGGCTGAAGTAAAAATCATGAGAATGTTCACTTTGAAATAATGGATGGTAGTATTTGGGGGCTCAAAAATGGGGAGCAGTTTAGAGGGTAAGCAACATTCAAGGGGGAGCTTATTAGTTGCCACTGCAATTTAACACTTTTTTTTTTTGCCAGTGCTGCAGGCAGAAGCAGCAGGAGTTCCTCTCAGTGGCTGCCCCCTGGTAGCCAACATTTTTTCTCAAAATACCAAAGACGTGGTGTGAGAGGGGACATGCTCAGAAAAAATGGCACTGACAGGAGCTTGTCCTGCAGCCCCAATGAAGAGGCTGGGAGCAGCGCTTACCCAACTGATGGGAGAGCAGCAGCAGCAGCAGAGATGGGTGGCTAGCAGGGAGGGAGACCTGGGGGGAAGCAGCAACACAGCCTGAGCACCTGCGGGTGATGAACGGCTGCGGTCGCCTGACCCTCCTGGGTTGTGTGGGCAGCTACAGTTGTGCAGGCCCAGGAAGTTGGCTGGTCCGATATCTCAGCCCTGCCACCGGCTTAGAAGAGGCAAGCCCGGAAGAAACAGCTGGAAGGCTCATAAGGAGCCAGGCAGCCCATGAGGGGGGAGGCTCCCTCACTGGTTACTGGCGTGGTCAGCAGCTGGACTGGGGAAGCAGGTGCTCCCTCCTGGTTTGTGGAAACCCCAACTGCTGCTTGCCCAGGGAGGACAAGGATTGCAGGGCCCCAGGCCCATAACCCTCTAACCACCCAGCGCTGGCCAGAAGGGGGTGGTTGGTGGACAAACTCCAGAAGTGGAGCCCCATGCTGGGACACCTGACCCCCTGCAAGTCCTGCAGGGAGGTACCCCAGGGAGGTGACCACTTGGCAGAACTACACTGCTAGTCTGGTGCCCCATGCAGAAACTAGACCCAGTGGTCCAGGGTACCCAGCCAGCCTCCTGGAGGCACCTGGGGACCAGCCCCTGATAGGGATGGGGAGAGCACAGGCTAGTGGGTGACACCAACATTCCTCATGTTGAACCGCGTGTACTTAGTAGCATGTGACGTAACCCCTTGATGAATGTGAAAGCCTTAACCAGAATAAATCGGCTATATACTGTAGAGCTACTACTTGTCTCTTGTCTACCTCAGAGACCTCGCAGCAGATTTCAAGCCAAATAACCCTACTTTTGCAGGTACCCACCCCTCAGGGAAGATGTAATGGACATCACAGGTGCCCATAGGTTGCAGCAGTATCCATTTTGGTACTGCTGCTCCTTTGGGAGCAAGACACCATAGGATTGGTCAATGATGAACTCATTGACCACTGTTTCCACTTCTTCCCTAGGTCCTGATCAAAAAGGGAAACAGAGGTGGGTACTGATAAGAGCCCAAATCTCCAAATGACCATCCTCAGCAGTTGCACTTAAATATTAACCGTTGCTCTCTATCAGCGTGTTAAATGCATCATTTATAGTGAAAAAAAGAATCACTGTATCAATCTGATTTTTTTACCATGTACAGTAGACGGATGGAGCTTGTTCTCTTACTTTATTCAAATTTGTAGGTTCACCCCATTTTGAGCAGCAGGAGTGCAAAGTTAACTGTTTTGAGCATCTGCATCAGTTCTGCTTTGATCCTTCAGTGTCCCCCCCCCAAAAAATTAGAAATCCAATTATGTTTTGAAGGATCAGGGCAATGGCGTACCTGGGGGTTTAGGGGGTGCAAATACCCCAGGCATCAGGCTGAAAGGCTAGGGAAGGAGGACCACCCCCACCTGCCACCCCCTAAGCATTCTGAAGGCCTGAGAGGTCGCACATGGCCCCTCCGGCCTTAGGATGCCTCCAGGGGAAGTGGCAGCCACAGGTCTGTGTGTGACAATTCCAGGTAAAGGGTTCACCCATCGAGGTGTGCCCTCAGACATCACCAGCCAGGAATGCCACTGGGCCAGGAATTAGACTTTGTAATTCACCTTGATTGGAACCTCTCAGCAATAGGTGAAACCTGTAGTCAGCTGTGGAACACAGTAGAGCATTCATGCACCTTTAGAAGTGAGTATTGTCAGGGCCTATTCAGGCCTGTATGCCTTCTTTCCCCTTGTTTTGGTTTCTGCTGGTAATTATTCAAATATAATTACGTTAGTTTTTCATGGGAGAGATTCAGGGTGCATTCCTAATCTGGAGTTAGGCCAGCACAAGTCACTTGTGCCAGCCCAGGAGTGTCACAAACGCACTGTAAAGTGTGCACGGTGCACCGGCCTCCCTGACTCCAAGAGTGATACAAGCACACTGTCGGATGCATTTGCAGCACTCCTGGGCCAGCGTAAGTGATGTGTGCCAGCCCAACACCAGGCTAGGAGTTGCGGCCTCAGTGAAGCACAGATGATGTTTCAGGAAGTTTTTTTTTCCAGTCACTAGGTGCTTTACAGATGTTTTGAAAGGTAATACAGAGCTAAGATTTTAGTTTTTCAGCTGCCTAAGGCCTAATTCTTGTTTTGGTTTCTGCTGTTAGATAGACATAAATATCTTTTGGCCCAAATCCTAACTGCCAGGAGAATGCTAGTTTCATCAGCACATGCTGTTGTAAAAGTGCCAAAAAACACTTTGCAACAGTGCAAGAAAAGGCTGGTGGCCACATGGACACAGAGGCAGATCTAAGGGAGGGCAAAGCTCTAATATAAGTTTTGCAAGAAGCCTTACCTTGCAGTGGAAATCACTCCTCTCCTGCACCGTTTTAACCAATCCTCACGGGGAAACGCAACATCTTGGCGTTGCTTACTGGCTACAGCTGCAAGGGAGAGGAGGGATTTACATGACAGGGTCAGGCTTCTTGCAACACTTAGAGCTTAGCCATCCCTGTAGATCCGCCTCTGCATGGACATTCACTGGAGCAGGTAAATCTGGTCCCGGGAAAGGTTGAGGGAGGGGAGAGCGTGAAACAGGGCAGGAGGAGGCTGGTAATATGAATGGGCGGATTGGGCCTGGGAGGGGGCCAGGATCAGCGGCACAAGTGCGTGCCATATACTATCCCCTTTACTGGGCCTGACCCGCCAACGTGGAACAATGTGGATCTGCGCCAGCTATAAAGCTGCTGCAATATAACCTATGGGGCTTACCCAGGGCAAGGGGACAGATGTTCCCTTTCCTTGAGAAGACCTCCAGCAGCTGAAATTCTCCATGGGATGCAGAGCAGCCCATGCTGGAGCCACTGCATGGGAATTGACCTGTCTGTCACTGGATAATGGGAGAAGCTCAGTGAAGCTCACAATCTGCACCCCTCAGCAGCAGCACTGTGGACAGAAGTGGATGGTGCTGAAGTAATTAGTCCATGGGGGGGAACCCCTGTTTTATTTTTTACTTTTTTGAAGGTACATTACATGTTTCTAGCTATTTGCTAAGTAGTTATTCAAGGATGAAGTTATTCATCTCCTCCTTCCTCTGAAGCTCCCGGAGAGGATTTCTGGCTCCAGTTGCTGACAGTCCTTGCACTTCCGTTTGCTCTCTACTGAGGCTTGCTGGAACCAGGTCCCCTTGGAAAATATTTATCGGGTACTCAGAGTTCAATGAGGTACCCTTCCTCTGAGGCTCCCAGGGAGGACGTCTGGTTTCAGCCCCTGACAGGCTGTTCACTTAGGTACCTCTCTGCAGGGCAGGTATCATGGAAGAATAGTTCTTTTTCCTCTCCAGCTGTTTACAGGGTATTCAAAGGTCAAGGTGGTACCCCCCCCCCCCAGAGGCCCTGCTCTGCAAGACTGAGCAACTGCTAGAACTGTGTGTTCAGTGAAGCAAAAAGAGTTGTTTTAAAATTGAGATTCCCTTGGAATGCTGAGGTGAAGCCTATTTCTGATTTGCATTTTTTAAGCATCTCAAATTCAGCACAGCAGACAGAAAACCATGGCGCTGAAGGATGGTGAAGGGTGCTGAAGGTGAGGTATCCAACTGTTGAGATGCCTCAGACTTCTTCAGACTACCTTTATTGGCATACAAGCAAGAAGTACAGCACATGCACATGACACACAAAAAGAACATCATCTAAAATAATTATGTGGTACTCTGCACAATGGATTCTCGACTGTTGTTATTCTGCACAATGGAATATAGGAAAGCGGCTAACTGCCTCATGAGTTTCAGATTGGACTTCGACAAAAGTATTTTTAAATGCTCCTCTTCCGAGATCTTACTATTACTCTGTAGTAATGGGGCTTGAAGTTTTTTTCGCGCCTTAGCGTGGAGGGGGCAATGAAAGAGTAGGTGGGCCAGGGATTCAGCCTCCCCTAAAGGGCAAGGGCAGGTTCTGTCTTTACAGGGAATCCCCTTGAACCTGCCTCGCAGAACTGCTGATGGTATAACGTTGCAGCGAGCGAGTGAAAAGGCCCTTCTTTTATTTCATTAGGATTGGTTAACAAAAAGAGATACTTTGGAATTTTCCCCACCACCATGGGGATTTGCCAGTTCAATGGAGAACAAGATCTATTAGCTGAACTCAAGAGCTCTTGGGCTTGGATATCTTGCCTCAGGCCAAATCCCTTGACCTGCAGTGCTGACATGTCTGAAAAACTGAGTGTACCTAAGAGTGCAGTCCTATATACCCATTGCACCCGTGCTATGCTCTTGCGCCGGCCAAACACTGTCACAAATGTGCCGCAAAGCGCATCAGTGGCGGTATGGCGTTGGACTGGCACAAGCAGCAGCAGCAACGCTCGGGTGCCGCTGCAATCGCCTTGTGCTGGTCGAGCGGCAGCGGTGCACGGCTGGCGCTGGGCCTTGCCGAGGGCGTTCCAGAGGCGTGCCGGGGGTGTAACTGGGTGGCGCAGTGAGCGGAGACAGGAGTTGTGATGCAGGACAGCCATAGTGCCAAATCTAAACCCCATCCCCAGCGGGCCCGATTTGGGTCACTCCCGCGCACATGCACCTGTGCCTGTAAAACAGCAGGCGCAGATCCAAGCAGCCCCATTGGGATGACTGGGGCTTACGCAGGTGCAAGGGGAAAACCTCCCCTTGGCCTGCACTTCCCTGCTGCCGCCTCCTAATGGGCTTTAGGATACAGCCCTGTTATGTCAGCCTTACTATGCGTGCCTTACTAAGCCTTATTTAGGATTGTGCTGTCAATGAAACAGGTTTTCAACCAGACAAGGCCAAAACAACATCCCCAAGGGAAGGGAACATGAGACAATGGAAGGTGTGCACTTACGTGTGGATAAGTTCCTTTCCCTTGAGGATGGAGTTTAGGGGTAGAAATGGAGTGCTGGATCTGTATCTTATCCTTCATTCTTTAGGCTTGTTCTTGTAGTAGATATGGCTGCAGTTCTATTGGCTTTTTTAGGAATAAGGAGTAAACCCTATTGACCAATGGAACATATTTTTGGATAACAACACTCCAGGGATAGGGGTGTACTATGAATCCTCTTTTGTGTAACTATAATGTTCTGAAGTAAGTCAAAACTGCATTCTTTGACAACTACAATGCAAGCCAATGGGACTTCTGACTCTCTAATTCCCAAAGGTGTAAATGCACTTTTTTCCCCCTGGCATACATCTCTGAGGTCCCCTGAAAAGGATTACACCAAAAGATTTCATTGTTTATCTATCCTTGGGCCCCAACAGGCATGGGAGAGAAGGTGGAACCTCATGGCACCCTACAGGCATCACATTCGGGACCTACTCTTCAAGAACATCTAGAGTCACTAATTCAAGTGCCCCATCCTATTCTAGTAATACACTTCAGAGAGGTACCATGGTTGATGGTATCAAAAGCCACTGAGAAGTCTAGCAGAATTAAGGAAGCCATTTTCCACCCTGTTAATGCTATGGCAACCAAGATAATTTCGGAACACATATCAGGCCGAAATGAAACGGAACTAGTTAATTGGTTTCCTCCATGGGAATCTGGAGCTGGGCTGTCACCACTTGCACATACTCACACATGTTGCCTGAGTATGGAATGTTTAAGACTGACCAATTGTTATTCAGCCCCAAGGGGTCTAATGAGGGTTTTCTCAGCAGAGCCTGTTCCATTGCTTCCCTTTTTAGAGTATTATAAATGCTCCAGAGCTACTGTAAAATTTCTACCATCCAACAAGCCAGCCTCACCCTGTAGATCTCTCAAGCCAGGAAGGGCTAGTGTTGCAGATGCATATGGTAGCCTTACTCCATGAATGCTGCCCACATCCTCAAACTATAGAAACTGAAAGGTATCAGGATGACTATAAGGAAGCAGCATGCACATATCCAACATGGACTTGTTAAGTTACTCTCTGAGCAAAGCACCCAGGTATAAATAGCACTACATAAATAACAATACCTAAATAGTTTCCTGCTGAATTGGTATGACTCCAATCCAATTCTTGCAACTTCAGTCTCCATCCCAGGCTATGCTCTGGGGAAATGAGTGGGACCATATTCTGAGTCATTATTCAAAAGAAGAAAGTACCTTTGTTACTCGTTGCTTTTCTCTTCCCTGTCACCTTTTTCCCCTGGTCTCTTTCTCTACTATGCTTTTATACTGTCTTCTTGCTCTCTCTTCTTATCTTTCCCAGCCCTGCATTTCACACTCTGCTCTTCCCTCTCTCAGTTTGTTTACATTGCTAAAACACTTGTCCAGGTCAGACATGATTTCCTGATAAACACGTTTTCATTGATCGCTTGAAAGCAAATCCTCAAGAGCAGCAGATACTTTCCTCTGGGGAATCAATAATGACTCAGAATATCTTTTTTTTCTTCCTCCCAACCGTTCCCCTTGAGCACAGCCTGGGATATGAGATTGAAGCTGCAAGAATCATATTACTCTTCACCATAGCATACAGCCACACCAAAACGGGGCCATGCTGCATGCTATGGGGGACAGGATTGGGAGGACTGGGAGAGGACAGGGAATTTTTTCCCCTGACCCTTCAAGAAGCCCCATGACCACCAATAGGTTTCCTTGGACTTGCATCCGCGATTTAGCTGGCGTGTGTCAGCTTGCTTCGGAGGAGATACTATCTGGTGCAAGTCACCTGCACCTTGTCCATCCCCCCCAACTAACTGATGTCAGTGGGCATTCCTTTCCCCACCGCGGTGTTCAGGGCCTTAACAGTGTCTTTGCCTGCAGTCAGTAGTTTAGCTACCTATGGGGCAGGGGATGGGGCACCCCAAGTGCCATCCTCAGAGGGGGTTTCACCACTGGACTCCAAATTTTTTAAATCATAGTATTTTTGCAGAATAGTATCATCTTGCTATATACCAGTGGTTCTCAAACCTTTTAGCGTTGGAACCCACTTTTTCAAATGACAAGGACCCACCAAAAGTGACCTCATGGCCCAAGTGTTGTTATTGTACTGCCAGAGCCTGCTGCTTTCCTAAGAATGCAGCAATAAGTGGAGTGATTTCTCAGCCATTTTCCAATAGCAAAAGGAATCAGAAAGAACAAAAACCCTATTTACAACCTTGACCCAAGAAAATCAACCACACAGCCTTCCCCCTTTCCAGCATCCCACCTTCCAATATTTTCAATATGACTGCTCCACGTGCTTTGCGACGCACCTGAAATTGGCTTGCAACCCACTGGTGGGTCCCAACCCACAGTTTGGGAACCACTGCTATATACCATTCAGTGTGGAATTTCACTAGGAATTCAATAGAAAAAGCCAGAGTGTAATATCTGTAGTCTATCAAAAGATATGGCCAAAAACCTAAAAACTGAAAATACAACTTCTTATGTAAAAATTATGGTTTATTAAAATCGTGATTTTACAGAATAATACCATTGTATTATATACTATTGGATGCAGAATTTCATGAGGAATTCAATGAAACAAGCCATAGTGTAATATCTTCATTCTAGCAAACGTTATGGCCAACCCCCCTCCCCCCCGAAAATACTGTCTTATGCAGGGGTGTTAAGCATATAGCCCGGGGGGCTGCAATATGAGTTCACGAATGAGGCCCATGGAACCTTTTTATCTCCCCGCACCCTGTGTTGTTTTCCTTGTCTCCTGGCCACAGACAGCCAGCAAGCAGCTTCAGCAGCAATTGGTCGTCTGGGCCGGCTGGGGGAGCTGAGGGGAGGAAACGAAGCACCAGCGAAGGCACAGAGGAATGTTCAGGAATGTACAGCGAGCAAAACATCAGAAACCCGTGTGTGTGTTGCTCCTAATCAACCCAGGCCTTCTCCATGAATCTTCCCACCAGCCATGGCCAGCTTCTGCCAGCCCTTCTCCAGCCTCAGGAAGAAATAGCAAAAAGCAGGTTTTTTAAAAGAAACAAAACACACAAAAAATGGACTGCATTGGTGTTGGACAGTCTCGTGAGCTCCAAGTTGAGCGTTCATGTTTGGAAGAAAGCTCTGCTTTAAAACCAGGAACTGTTCTGGAAATTGAGCTTTCAATGAAGGGTTCCACTTTCAATGGGACAGAGGTCTTTAACCTTTTTTGGGCTGGGACCGCAATAAATAGATAGAGCTAGGATGCCTTGGACCCCACCCTCCTGAACTTGCCGACTCTCTACGCAATCCCTGCCCCATCTCCGTCCCCACTGGACAAATGGTCATCTTTCCCACAGATCCAGTCCCTGCAGAAGTAGCAGCAACAGAACCAGCAACTAGGAGATACTGGCACTGCAACTGCTCTTTGCCCCATTACTATACAAGCAAGATACAGAAACAGGGCTTTGAATGCACAATCACACACACTGAGCCTCCACCACTCATCCCACAGCAGCCGCTGAGTTGCCTTGAGTGTTCCTGGGCTCAGTGCTCAGCCCCTGTCCTTCCTTACGACCCTCGCTGCAGAGGGTCTTCCACTGCTCACCCTGCAGCTTCAGCTGGGTCATTATCAAGTCGGCTGCTGGGAAGACGAGGACGACCCATCGGCAGCTGCGGGGCAAGTGGTGGAGGACCCTCCACAGTGAGGGTCATAAGGAAGGACGGGGTTGAGCAGTGAGCCCAGGAACACAAGAGCGCCTGGTGGAGGAGGCTCCCTAGCCAGGTCATTAGCAAGGCAGGTGCCCAAGCCTGGCAAGATAAGCTGCCTTGGCACAGGAAGCCAAGGAAGGCAGCAAAGGCAGGAATCTTAACTAGAGAAGCAGCCATCTGACCATGGAGATCCCATGGGATAGGGACACAACCACCATCACCCACCATTACCCCCAAATTGCCTTTAAAGTGTTTCCAGAGCACTTTCAGTAATGCAGTGTGTAGGATTCAGTGTTAAAAAAATAAGAAAATCCAAATGCGCTGTAGTCCAAGAGCAAAGCAGAGGAAAAATTACTGCAACTCTGAGAACATGTGGAAAGCACACGAAGGTAGTCAAAAGCAAACAATTGCTGTCGCTTACCAAATCGGAAAGCAGAAAGGCTCTTCCTGGAGCGGTTCCCACCTCTGCAGGGCAGGGATAGGCTGGTTTTCAGAGATGGTCAGTTTTCTAAACCTATAAATTTGAATGTAGAATCATAGAATTGGAAGTGACCTACAAGGTCATCTAGTCCAACCCCCTGCCTGTAGCAGGAAATCCTCCTACAGCATCTCCAGCAGGTGCCTGTCAAGCCTCTGATGAAGGTCTCCAGTGAGGGAGAATCCACCACCTCCCTTGGCAATCTTTTCCACTGTCGAACCGCCCTTGTCATCAAGAAATTCTTCCTGATGTCCAGCTGGAATCTCCTTTCTTGCAGTTTGTACCCATCGGACCTAGTTCTACTGTCAAAGGCAGATGAGAACAGATTTGTCTCTTCTTCCTTATGACAGTCCTTCAGATATTGGAAGAGTGCTATCATATCTCCTCTCAGCCTTCTCTTCTCCAAGCTAAACATACTGCTCCCTCAACCTTTCCTCATAGGACCTGTTTTCCAGCCCCCTGATCATCTTTGTTGCTCTTCTCTGAACCTGCTCCAGTTTGGTTGCATCCTTCTTGAATTGAGGTGCCCAGAACTGAACACAGTACTCCAGGTGAGGTCGCACCAATGCGGAGTAAAGCAGAACCACAACTTCTTGCGACTTGGACGCTATGGTTCTATTAATGCATGCTAAAATTGCATTAGCCTTCTTTGCAGCTGTATCGCACAGGGAACTCATGTTCATCTTGTGATCCACTGCAACTCCAAGCCCCCTCTCACATGTTGTGCTGCCAAGCCAGGCTTCTCCCATTCTGTATCTGCATCTTTGGTTATTTTTGCCTAAGTGTAGAACCTTGCATTTTTCCCTGTTGAATGTTTTCTGATGGGACAAAAATAAGGAACCTGGACATAGGCAAGTTCCCGCAACCGCAACAGGGAGGTCTCTTGACCGCAAAGGGGTTGCAACCAATGGGCTGAAGATCACTGCAATGGGACACAACTCTCAACTAGAGTGTGTGTGTAGGACTGCAGCACTGAAGTATTTTGAGAATCACTTGTAGATCTCTTTGTGGGAAAAGAGGAATGTGCCAATTGGCTTTTTTCAAAAAAATAAAATTTGTTCCTGTTAGGAATATGAAATATCTTATTGTGGTCTCTCTGGATGTATTCAATTCCATTTGCTTTTGCCTGGCCTAGCATAGCGCCCTCAAAGTATATTCTAAGTAGTCATGGTGGACTATAGTCTATCAGTGGTTATTAACCAGGATGGTTACGTTGAACCTCCAGATGCAGGGGCAGTGTGTCACTATGTGCAGCACAGCAAGAGCAGGGGAGGGTCCTGACGATCATCCATTGCTTGCGGGAAAATATTCACTGCATTTATTTTCTGGCCATTATTATTTTTCATTTCCTGTCATGACTATTACTGTCTTTCAGCCTCTCCTGCCGTACAGGGTTGTTGTGAGGACAAAAGAAGTGGAGAAACCATGCACACCACAACTGAGCTCCTTGGAGAAACAATGCTATAAAATGTGAATGAATAAATGATTTTGTCATGGGAGGCATGTCAAAAATCTATGGGCCCTTGGTGTCAGATGACCAAGCTATGCCACTGGCTGGAGTCCAGAACCAAGCAGCCATGTGCACACCCAGGTCCCCATTTGCAACAGCTACAAAGCTTGCACTGCTGCTGGAACACTAGTTCCAGCAGTGGTTGTGCTGCACTGGATTTTGGTCTTAGTGAGGTTCATGGCCAAGTGGAAAACTGAACTCGAGTCACCCTAGTCCTGCATCACATGTACCGTATGTGTTCTTAAACTCAGCTCACACAAGAATTTGTACATGTGATTGTACATGTGATCATGCGCAATTTCTTTTCCAATGGAAATAAATAGCGCTAAGTGAAAGTTCAGGATAATTATCTGTATCTCCAGCTAAAACAAAAAAACAAAAAAACCAAAGACACCCACTACAATAATTGCATTGGAAAATTGGTCTGTCCATGGGTTCACCTTCCCACTGCCTACTCCCCAAGCCTGCCTCCCTAGGTCAGCCTTACCTCAGTGCTGCAGGCCCAGGAAGCAGCGCAGGCAAGCCGTAATATGTTCGTGTGCTGGCCTCTCCACCTCCCGACTTGTCACAAATGCACTTTACAGCATGTTTGCCACACTCCTGGGCTGGCAGGAGATTGTGCTGGCCCAAAGGCATAACTCTCCGCCACTGAAATCAGCAGGCCTTAAAAATGCTCAGCTTGGCTTTCCCCATGGCACTAAGCTGTGCTGGAACAGGCAGGCTGGCGGGCCTGAGCTGCATCCCGCACAGCTTGGAAGCAGAGAGGAGCCTCCCTGGGGCAAAGGCACGTGTGTGCCCTTACCCCAGAACAGGTGCCAGCTGCACCATGGGCTCCTCAGATCTATACCTGAACCTTTCCATTTTTATAGCTAAAAAAGAAATGAAAGCCCGTAGTGGGTAAACTGCCAATTCAAGTTCAGCTCTCCTATCCCTTAAATCTTGTCAAAGGTGGCTGATGTGCCCTGGAATTTCCTCAGGTCCTTGCCAATGCTAAACATTCCCTGGGACGCCAGTCAGCCTCTGTGCCAATGTCACCCGTGTGGAGGCCCTCTCTCCTGCTTCCACACTCCATCCATTAATGCACTTAGAATGAGGGAGCAAATGCATTTCTACAGCAAGTAATTTAGCTGCAAATCCTCAATCAATAAAGGGATATTTTAGTGTTTGTAGCTTTTTCAGTCTCTGCTGCAATGAGGTTGTCCCCAGAGGGCTCTCTTTGACAGAGTGTTTGTATGTCACACTACTGATCCCTCCCTGCAGTGTGCTCTGAAAACAGCTTCAACCCCCATTTTATCTTTAAGCAAGTACAGATTGAGCCTCATTATCAGCAGATTTTTAAATCACGGATTTGGCGATTTGGCAAATTCGGCTCAACCTCAAGTCTCCAAGGGCAACTCAGGTAGCCTCTGGAGCCTCCGCGCACAACCTTGGTGGGCTTCAGAATGGCTGTTTAGGCCGAAAAATGCAACTTCCCCCTTTTTTTTTTTTTTTTTTTGCAAAACTGGAAGTTGCATTTGTAATGCCTTATAAGGCCTGGGGAAGTGCTTCAGCTTGCTGAAAAACCGGAAGATGTGTTTTTCAGCCTAAACAACCATTCTGAAGTCCGCAAAAGTTGTGTGCAGCTTTGGCAGGCCTCAGGAGATCCTCCAGAGACAACTGGAGCACAGTCCGGTCACCCTTGGAGGCTTGAGGTTGAGCCAAATTTCCAGGAATGGAACCCTCATGGATAAAAAGGCTCCATCTGTACATATGTACATGCAGCTGTACCACCGAACCCCTCAATAAGCTTGTGCCTGGAGAACACTCACTGACGGCGCAGTCCAAACCCCGAGATGTGCCGGCACAAGTCTCCTGTGTTGGCCAGGAATGTCACAAACGGATGTGGGAATGTCACAAACGGATGTGGAAACGGGATGTGTTGGCCAGGAATGTCACAAACGGATTCCTCACTCCACATACCACTTTCTGGGCCAGCAAAACCCAGAAAAGGCCTGGGGAGGAAGGTGGAATGGGGCAGGGGGAGGTAGGAGAAAGTGGGTCCATGGACAGACTGAACCAGGGAGATGGGTGGGGCTGGCCTCTGGCACTTAGGCTGAATCCAACCCCTGTCCCTAGCCCAGTTAGGCCTGCAATTTCACTGGCACGGCTCTGAGTAGCCCTATTGAGGCTCCTGGGGCATTAGGGTAAGGGGAATGTATTCTGAGTTGCACCACATTCAGTTGCACCACATTCAGCTCCAACCCCATGCTGGATATGGCGCAGGTCGGTCAGCCTGCCTATTCCAGCACAGGTTTAGAATTAGGCTGTAAATGTGATGAAATCCCCGTATCTGAAGGACTGCTCCCCTGCGTGAAACTCTCCATCTCCTGAGATAATCTCAGAGACTTCTTAGATGTCCAACTGCTAATGGAAGTGCATCTAGTGGTTATGGCAGGAAGGGTTTTCTCTGCGGTGGCACTGACGTTTTTGAACTCTTTCCCTCAAGAATAACGTTAATGCCACCCTTGCTTCAGTTTTGGTACTGGCAAAATATTTTCCTATTCCATTCAGCTTTCTGTGTATGATCACTGCTGTGTAATTGATTCTTAGGGGGCTCTCATTGCAGGCTCTTGTTGGTGCTATTGTGTTTTACAGTTGTGCATATGTTTTCTTTTCGCTTGTTTTTTAGCATATACATTTTCTAATAAATAAACGTAACTTGGTCTAGCAGCGGAATGGCTAATGCTTAAATCTGCTGCCAGAGCTCCATGAGCTCTTTATCAACAAACGTGATGGTTAGAAGTTGTAATCTCTTGTCCATCACACAGACCTGACACCAATGACACACTGACGACACAGAGGGAAACAATCTTCCCATGGCTCCGAATGACTGACAGACAAGGCAAGCTTCCAAGGGTAGCCTGGTGGTGATAGCCTCCACATCACATTTTTGATCTATTGATTCAGACTGATTGCCTCAGCCCCAGGCGTTTCAGTAAATCAGCCCCATTCACAAGTCATACAAAAAGGGCTTTTGGTGCCTGCTGACTGCTGGGAAGGATATGAGCAGACCTGGCATGAAGGCTACGGTCCTAGGCAGTCACGCTCCCCTGGTCTCCAGGGGAGTAAGGGCAAGGATCCTGACAGTAGTCAGCCAGTGAGCCCAGTTGGAGTGCATTTCCTCACCAGGGCAGAATTATAAGGAGCGATGCCTAAGGCTGAAGAAGCAGCAGCCTGACCAGGCCTAGATGGATAGACTGGCACCAGGGCCTGTGAGCAATATTGGTTGTGACAAACTCTGTGCATGTGCGCGCACTCCCTGTGGCGGACTAACGGGAGTGGGGTGGGCAAGAGCCTTGCTAGGAAGAGGTGATGTGGGTGGGGTATGTTTACTCCCCATGGTGGACTAACGGCTGTGGGGTGAGTGGAGCAGGCAAGCTCCTTGCTGAGAAGATAGGTGATATGTGTGGGTGGAATGAGGGATACTCTCTGTGGTAGGCAAGTGGGCTGGGGTGGGTGTGAGCAGGCAGGCAGGCTCCCTGTGTTGGCATAATGGAGTGAGTGAGGCATAATGGTGAGGGAGTGATGGCATAATGGTGTTGGCATAATGGTGAGGGAGTGATGTATTGGAATAAATCTCACTGCATTGTAAGAGGCTCTTCTCTTGGGTTATGTGTCTGCCAGGGCATTGCCCATTTAAGGCAACCCAAAAGACTGGGGTGGAATGAGCCCTCTGCACGGGAGCAAGACATAAGATGTGTAAGAATAGCTGCACTTTCAGAGTCCAGCACAATCCAGTCCAGATCCACTGGATAAATAATGCTGCACTTCATTTCTTCTCCTGTACTTGAAATATTTTGATTTCTCATTTTGGCTTATTTTGTGTTGATAAACACGAAAAGTCCAAATTTTGTGTTATCACATTTCCCAAATCCTCTTTATGTACAATAGTAACACAACCAGGGTGGGGTATAGGAGCATGCACCCTTGGTGTAGCAAAATCAGCAGCAAAAATCATTCACTATATCCACAGTTATTAATGGTAACATCAAATGATGTAAGATACAAGCCACCTAAATGTAAGCTTCAAATATGTTAGAGGCAGGAAAACTGCCAGAGAGGCAGTCAACCCACTGGACAAAGAGGAGATGTAAGGAGACTTGAAGATGGCAAAGAAATTAAATGAATTATTTTCATCCATCTTCACAGCAGAAGACCTCGGGTGGATTCCTGCTGCCTGACTGATCCTCCAAACTAAGTAATTAAGTCAGATAGAATTTAATAAAGATGTTTTAGACCAATTGATAAATTAAGTATCAGTAAGTCACCAAGCCCAGATGGCATCCACCCAAGAATTATTAAGGAACCAGAGGCGTATCGAGGGTATGGCGCCACAGGGCACGAGCCCTGGGGCGCCATAAGGTGGGGGGGCGCCGTTGGTATGGCACCCCGCCCCCCGCCCGCAAATTTCTGGGCTCCCATGCCCCAAGGCGCCTTGGTGGCATCCCGACCTGCCTCTGGGGCACTTTAAGCACTCGAGCGGCAGCCCGGGGAAAGAAGTCGCTGCCGCATGCCCCGGCTTGGGGCATGCGCCAGTGGCTTCCTTCCCCGGGCTGCCGCTCAAGTGCTTAAAGCGCCTCAGCAGCAGCCCGGGGGGGGGGAAGGAAGCTGCTGCCATGCGCCCCAAGCTGGGACGGTTTCGCCCAGGTACGCGCCTGTAAGGAACTAAAGAACAAAGTTTCAGATCTCTTAACTATAGTATGCAACTTATTCCTTAAAACTATCACAGTGCCAGAGGATTGGAAGATAGCAAATGTCATGCCAATCTTTTGAAAAGGAAGGAGGGAGGGGGCCTGGGAAACTACAGGCCGGTCAGACTAATGTCTGTTCCAGGTAAGATAGTAGAAAGCCTCATCAACGATAAAATCCTAAAACACATAGAGGAACAAGTACTGGTGAAGGAAAGTCAGCATGACCCCTGCATACTGCCAGCTAGCACAGCGGCAGACCTGGGGGGAGCAAACTGGGCAAATGCACTGGGCATTGGGCTTGGGGGGGGGCAGCAACACAATGCACCCCCTCGTCCGTGCACCATTCGCCAGCTTTGCAGCGTTCCAGAAGGTCAGTGTTCCATTGAAGGCATTGGGCAGCCTTTTGCGCTGTTGGAAGCCACGCTCACCCCTGGGGAGGGCACAGCTTTTAGGAGAAATTGCAGTTACATAGTAACATAACCACATCACCATTACTTCCAGGGCAGGGGGCAGCTGACTGGGGTTTGCTCCTGGGTGGGCAAGCCCCCAGGACCAACTCCGAGCTAGTAGCCTGTTTTTCCTTCCAATTTACCTATCTTTGTAATCAAAATGCTGGTCTGTAGTGACTGGAACTGTCTCAAAAAAATCTGAAATTCCTCCCAGTGCTGGCAACTGGTTGCTGAGGACTCTGGGCTGTCCCTGTATTCCCCACTTATCCTTGATGGCACATTAGACAGTACTACTGTCTCTGGCCTTTAGAATTTGAGGGCTGGTCCTCTAAACTGGGCCTGAGTCCTCAGCCCCTGCGGCAATTCTGATCACTCCTGCTGATACCAAATGAAAGCTCTGTTGAATCCAATAAATGTATTACAATAGATCACATATGGCCCAGTCCTATTGCTAGCAGAGCATGTTGCCCCATAAAGTGCTTTGCAACACTTTGCCCCATGAAGTGCTTCTAACTGGTGTGCCAGTGGGCAGGTCAGAGCCTACCTGTGCTCACATGGATGCCCGCCAGAGCAGGTAAGCCTGGCGCAGGGGTGGGGGCAGGGAGTGTGTGTCATGGGGTTTGGGGAGGGTGGCAATGGGAGAAGTGGGTGGATTGGGCCTGGGAGAGGGGCAGGCACCATATCCTGTTCCCCTTCTCAGACTTGATCCACCAAACATGGACGGTGCAGGTCTGAGTTGACCTATGGCAGATTCTGGGGCTTACCTTAGAGCAAGATGGCAAATGTCCCCTTAGGAGAGGTCCAGCAGCTGAAATTCCCCCATGGGATGCAGCAGAGCCACCAATGTCACTGCACCACAGTGTGGGAATTTAGTTCAGAATGTCTAGAATGTCGCCAAGGGAGTGGCAACAGGATGCAGATATCTTGTGTGCTTCCTGAGGCCTCTGGTGGGCCACTATGAGCTGGACTAATGGGCCTTTGGCCTGATCCAGCAGGGCTCTTCTAACATTAGTTAGGATTGGGCTGCTCATCAAACATTTGCATACTATACTTGATTTCCATGATTGACTCACTTCTTATCTTCCAGAAGGTGGAATGTCAATTGCAGCGAATGAGCATCCCCACGTCTTCATTCTTTGGAAAAGGATCTGGATTTAGTATTTTCAGCGGCAACGGGGGCACATGCAACATTAGTGTCCCATAATGTAGCCAGTATCCAAGCACAGCAACTGATATCACTTGGAGGCTGGAGAGGGAGCTAGCATATCAATTTCCCCACATATCAGAAGTCGCAGGTGAGCCAATCTAAAAGAACGTTGTGCGAATGCATCACACCAGGACAACTGTAAGCTTTACCAGGGGGACCTGGTAGAAGGGACCAGACTGAGCAATGCTAAGTTGGTCTCTGCTGGATATTGCTATTCTGTGCATCTAATAGCATTCTCGGTCCTGCAACCTCAACCTAACAACAATAAACAAAAGCATAGAAAGTCTTCCAGAAATCTACAGACGAAATGTTTGGCCTGGACAAGGTAATTCAGATATTGCTAAAACATGTAGCTCATTTGGCAGAGCATCTTCTAGTAAAATGCAGTTTGGATAACATATCAAAAGAACAGTAATTGTGAAGCAGTGCCAGTCTAAGAGAAGGTAGCCAGTATTCTTTTAATGGGTTGCAATTTTTTTTGTATAGCATAGTACTTGGATTGTATGAATATTCAGATCAGATCAGAAACCTTTATTGGCATCACAATTAAAACATACGAACAATCGTATAGTCAACAGTGACCAGCAGTCACACATCATTCCATTCATGCACAGTTAGCCATAGCATACATCAATCCCTAAGAATACAATTTCCCAATTATTTTATCTCTTATAAATTACAGAGGTTATGCAAATGACTGCGCCTGCTGAAAATCAAGCAAAGATATTCAGAAATAATACAGGTACAATCTTGTTCCGCCTAACAGAAAACACAGCACATCCTGCTCCTCCCTCTCTGGCAGTATATCTATCAGATCCAAGTATTGTTGCTGCAAGTCATCTTATAACTACCAGGTAAACATCATATGAGTTAAAGTCTCAATGGTGCTGTTATTGCAAGGACAGAATCATCCCCTCCTCTCCATTCCTGAAAATGTGCCTAATTGGACGGAAAAGTGTTAAATCTTGCCAAAGTAAAGGCTTGATATTCCTGGGGATTGGTTAAACAATATAAATAATTACAGCTAGAGCCTTGTGCCCAGGAGAGATGGGGGGGGAAGGGGGCGAACAGGTTTTCCTAGCTGCTACTGTGAGCTCTTGTTTCTCTATGTCCAACAATCTAGCCTTCACCATTTTATATGCAGAAGTTAGAGGTAATGTACCTATCAGATCTGAAAGCCCTAACTGCCATTTTTTTTTTGTAAAATTGGGGATAAAAAGGAGTCCTTGAGAACACCTTGTATCAGAAGATCTTAATCTGCCAGATAGCAGATTTTCATCTAAGTTTTAAGGTACCTGGCCCAGGCCATTGTCTCTATTTTATGTTGGCCTGACTTGAGACATAAAGCTGCGTAGGGTGCACAGTGTGCCACAGCAAAGATTTTATAGAGGAAGGCTTCCCCAATTACGCCGCTTGTGTACGTTACGCAAACGGCGTAACACTGCGGAATGCGACGGGCGGGCTGTCAATCACCCAGATGTCCCGCCCAGCGTTCCGGCAGCATAACACCGCTGGTCGTATCCTTAGTGATTAAGTGAGAGAAAACTACTGTATACAATTAATCATGGTGGACTTTCTGGATCTAAAACCTGTTTGCTCGAGGCTGATGGCATTGGTCTCCCTTATCCATTCTGTCAATTTGTTAAGCAGATGTTTAGCATACATCTTTCCTATCACCGATAATCAACTTATTGGGCAATGCTTACTAGGCTGACTCTTTATCACCCTTTTTTAATATATTGGTACAATAATTGAATGTTGCCATGCTTTGGCATAATTCCAGGTTTATCTACACTCGTGAATAATTCTGCTAGAATGGATGCCCAGAAATCTGGTTCCACCTTAATTAGTTCAGGTGGTACTGCATCAGGGCCTGCTGCCTTATCCGATTTTAACTGTGCAATGAGGCTTTTCATCTCATTTATAGTTACTGAAGGCCACTGCTGTGTCTTGTAACCCACAAGCTAAGATCATGGGTCTCCACAAACAATAATAAAAAAAAACATTCCCCTAAAGTATGCTTCCCATGAGTAAGGCAAAATCCTTGACACAGAGGTGTCATGTCCCTGGTTGCTCCAGCAAATACTTTCCAAAATAACCTTGTGTCATTAGACTGGGTTGCTTTCAATAATGAATCCCAGGATGCCTGATTGTAACACTGTTGGCTAAGTTGGATGGCTTTTTTTGAGCTGTTGTCATAGGAGAAAGTGATGTGCTGGTAACTTTCTACTACCTGAAGCTCTAAACTCCCTATAAATTCTCCTAATTTCCAATTTAATTTCCATAATATCTTTATCAACCCATGCACCAATAGCCCTCTTTTGTTTCTGCTTTGGTTCACAAGCCAGGGTCATAGTCAGGGTATATATAAGATCTTCAAATTTATTAATATAGTCATTTGGATGAGAGGTATTAATTACTTCTGACCATGATGGGTAGTCAGTTTGCCTGTAGGTGCGAAACTTAATAAGAGTATCTCTACCCCACAGTACTCTTGGGATATTATTGCCATGTTGCAGTGGACAAGGATCAATATATGGGGCAGGTATATTCTTAGAGAAACTCAGCCTGCAATACTTGGATTGCGTGAGTATTCCATTGTTTTGGATTGCGTGTTACCATTGTTTCCCCTAGCTTCCACGCTCTTCTTCCTTTCGAGCTTAGCCAAATGCACAAGCCCACTCAGAGCACAATCCTAAACTGGAGTTAGGCCGGCATAAACTAAGCCAGGAAAGTTTGGCCAGCACAAGGGCCACCATAAAGCGTGTTTGGACTACTCTCAGAGTTAGGGAGGATGGCTCACATCTGTGGGCTGGCTGAGAGTGGTCCAAGCATACGTTAGTGTCCCTGTGCTGGCCAAACGTTGCTGCCTTAGGTTATGCCAGCCTAACTCAGTTTAAGATTGTGCCCACAGTCAGGAATCATGCAGAGAACAGGATGACATCACAATGCCATGCATCCAATCTGATTCGACTATTTGATGATGTTGCTGAGGTAGGGCAAGTGAAATCAGTGTGAAGTTGCAATCCTATACACACTTACCTGGGAGTAAGTTCCATTCAATCAATGAGGCTTATTTTAAAGTAGACATTCATAGGGTACCATCTTAGAGTGAATATTTTCATGTGTCAAAAATAATAAAAAAATAAAAAAGGAGGCAATATGTCAAAAATATTCATGACAATATTTATTTTCAGCTTGGCTCTAAAACTAGATGACAGTGTTCAGAATGTATGCTGTATGAAAAAATAGTGGAGGAACTAAATATGTTTATATTACAACACTAGTTTTCAAGAATATGGCATCTTTCATATTTTCTGAAGTGTTTCAACAGAGCCATTACAGGAAGGAAAATAGGAGTGAATTCAAATGTGAACAGATTAGATCAGACATTCACAAACTGCTTCCTAGTTGTTGGCTAGGCATAGGAATAAATTGCCTGGAAAAGCTATTGAATCTCCATTAGAGAGAGAAGACTGAGCAACAAGTAACTGTGAGTGTCATAAGCACAAGCCCCGCTGAACCTTTGATTTCCTTCAGCATTTCTCAGATGTGTTGCCTCAAGAGGAACTGCCAGATTTGGTTTGAATTTAGTTTCAAGCAGAATTTTAGTGACAACTTTCCCTAAAGAACTTCCTTTGCTAGTCCTGAGAAGCCTGGATAATCACAGTCTTTTCACAGTCCCATCAGGCTGCAGTGAAGTTCTGAAACCAGCATAACCAAAGAGGAATCAAGGATATTTCTCACTACAGGGCTAACAGTGAGATATCCCAAGAGGCCAGGCAAAAGTGCAGAATTATACAGGACATTCTGGTATATGGAAAATTATGAGATATGTCAAAGACATCTAATACAAGGAAGAACTAGAGGAATGTAATGCCAATATAATTCAGTGCCGACAAATGCAAGGCAAGGAGCAATCTTAACAACTCATCCACATTGATGGGTTCTAAATTAACTGTAACTACTCCAGGGCTGAAGAAGTTATTGGCAACTCAAAGCACAATTTTAGGAAGGAAGAATAGTAGAATGGCATTGCATAAATCAATGGAATACTATTTTCTGGAATATGGTGTGCATTTGTGGTCCGTCTTCATTCCCATGTTCTGCTACATTCTCTTCTGCTACAAAGGAAATGGCAGAAATAAAAAGAGATGATAGAAGGGCAGCGAACATTATGAGTCTCATCTGTAGGAATAGATAGGCCAGAGAGGTTTAGAGTGAGGATGAATGAGCAGCAAAGTAATAATGGTGGAGTAATAAATGAATGGAGCAGAGGAGAGAGATTTGGAACATCTGTTTCTCTGCTGTCTCTAGCCACAGGATGAAGGGGGCATCCTTTTCAGTGAAAGCACAACAAGGCACATAAGATGGGGAAAGGGAGTAACACTCATACAACGCAGAAGAGAATTCACCTACCAGTCGAATGATTGTTTTGCTCATACTAGAACTGCTAGAGTTGGATAGGCAGATTATGGCCACAAAACCAGTCTAGCAGAGGTCTCCAAACTATGATGTTGTGAAACCTCAGCCAGGGAAGCCCTATCGTTGCCCCCTAAAGGGGCAGGGTGACTTTCAGTGGCGCTGGTGTTCCCACGATCACGCTAGAGGAAAGGGGCTCTTTTCAGCTTACTGGGGGTTGCTATGGCCCCCCCAGAGGGTGTGGGGAACCTGCAGCCCCCTCTGTAAGCCACCCTACACCTTAGAATTGCTAAAAAATGCAGTGGCAACCCACTTCCAGTTTTTGTTGCAAACTTGGAAGTGTGTTTTGATCACATTTTTGAACAATTTTGAGGTGCAGTGAGGCTCACATTGGGGGTCACAGGCCTGCTGCACTCTCAGGCGGACCATAGCAACCTCCAGTAAGTTGGGAAAAAGCCCCTTTCCCCTAGCACCAGTGCAATTGCAGAAGCCCCGCTGTCATCCTCCTCCATATGGACTTACAGCAGCCCAAACTCTCCTGGAGAGTTGCTCTAAGGGCATCCAGTGTGGCCATGAGTATGGACCTGGTCTGAAGGACTCCCTTTTTAAAAATACTGACCACTTTTTCATAAGCTGAGACACAAATAACCCTTTTATCAGTACCGAGAATGACAGCGCTTATGTTTCAGATTCTCTCCATACACATACCAGGAGATCACTCATAAGATGCTCATTCAAACTATTGGGCTTGCCATTTAATCAGTGATTGCCTGTCAGGGCAACAACCATGCTGACTCAGGGCCTAACCCTAGCCACGTTTCTGGTGCTGATGCAGCCGCAATGAGGTAAGGGAACAAATGTTCCCTTACCTTGAGGAGGCTTCCCTGACTCCCCCTCCACCACCCAGCACACATCCCATTGGGACGGCTACATCAGGGCTGGAAACTTTGATAGGATTTGGCCCTCCGGTCTTTTTATTTGACCAGTTGTGTGTTCATTTCTGCTCTGCACAGTAATATGACACACATATCACAGGAATTTGCAGCATCCTAGTCTTCACTTAATTCCTGATATCTGCAAATCTCCTGCAGGTTCTCAGAGATAAAGCATATGCACTTCACAATTAATCTGAACTTAAAACATTCAAAACTGCATGGTTTTTTTAAAATGTGTATTGTCATTAGGACTCTCCTAAATATTATCCGATTTCAGTATTCAAAAATAGCATATTCAGTGTATGCTTCGTTTCCAGGTCTGCTGTTTCTTTTCTCAAGAAGCTTTACCAGCTCTCCCTGTAGATGCCAGGGCCCTCCTCATGCAAAGCACTTTCTCCAGCATTAAGCTATGCCTCCTTCCCACCTCCTCATTTGCCCTTCATAAACTTGATACTGGCTGTGGCCACTTAACGTGATTTGCTTCGAAGTGGTTTGTGGCATCATAAAGTCAGATGCAGATGTAATCAATAAAATAAAGTAATACTAATAAAAATAAAGCAGGTTTCAAATAATCTTAACATGTATACAGTGCTCTCTGCGTGTGCAAAATGCTTCATCTGCATTATTCTTGATGCCCTTACAACAACTGTGTAAGGTGAGTAACTATTTCCATATTGCAACTGAGGTGAGAGGGAGGGGCTTGGTTACGGCTACCTAGTGATAATTCATGGCACAGAAGAGACTTGAACTGAGAAAGTCCCAGTTGACACAGAGGACAATAAAGAAGACAAGGTTGCTAATGAAGTTTCTTTCTTACAGCGAGGGGAATGAAAGTGCTCTGAACACCACTGAAATGATTTGGTAATGTTTGCAAATGATGTCAAAATCACTGATAATGATAGTTTTTTACATGAAAATGAACATGAAAATAGCTAAGTAATTGCAGCTCAGCACAAACAATAATTTAGGCAACTATATACTAGAGATGGGGTGAGAGTTTGCAGGGGGTGACATCAAAATGTAAGCTTCCTCTGCTGAAATTTCCTAACTCCATTTCAAGTATGGTCTAATCCCTTTTATTTCAAAAGGAACCTGACTAGAAATGGAACTTGCACCCACCTCTGCCATTCCTTCGCAATCCTGCCAGTTTCCTATTGAAGAAAGCCTCACCTTGGGGAACAGGGCAGCAGACAGCGAAGGATGGGAAAGGGCCCAAAGGCTGCAAATGATACAAATGATGACTATGGAGCATGTCCTCGCATCCCTTTTGATTGTGGGCCTTGTAGTCAAGCAGCAGCAAAATTAAGCAAAAAATAAATAAAAATAAATACAAATCAGCCAAGGAGAGGTCCCATAAGTTCTCCTGTTTCCTTCTCTGTTGTCACCCTGTCCTTTTTGTCTTGAAGATGGGAGCAAATGGCAGGAAGATCAGGAAATGGCAGAGAGGGACAAATTGTTCAGCACTGAAAAAGACCAATTAATTATGGGAGCAAGCTCGAGAGGTCTTGCCAATCCTTTGTATATGCTCAAGTGAAGCGTTTGTATGATCATTCACCACAATGCTGGGAGTTAGATGTGTAATGAATACATTTGATAGAGGTGTCAGAAACTGTCCTACGATAATCCATTTGGGTTGTTCCAGTTGTGGAACAACTGCCTGAAGAGGAAGTACTCCCTAGTCATGCATGACCTACTGCCTCCTTGGATGAAGAAGCAAGGAAAGCATCCCTTTTGTAGAGCATTTAAGGAAGGTGCTATCATGTATCCCCTGAAATGAGAACTCTAGCAGCAAGGCGCAAGCTCCTTACTCTCTGTGCCAGCTTGTCAGAAGAGGGAGCTACTGGCTTTCTCCCCATGCTGAAATGTCATCACTGCGGTTGTCAGAGGACTGTCCTGCAACAAGGAGCTCAGCAGGGATGAGATGACATGTATTATTAATTATGTTTTTTATCTTCCCCTTCCTCCAAGGAGCGTAGGGCAGCATGCACATTCCCCCCTTCCTATCTTGTCCTCCCCACAACCCTGGGGGGCTAATAGGGATTCCATCTGGTCCTATGAAGCTTTCTCTGGATTAGTTCTCAAACAGAACAGCTTCTTTTTTGGCAGTAGCAACCAAGTTGGACAGTTGTATCAAACTGCCTTGCGCCTCTGGTCACCAGCTGAGCAAGCTCACCTGTTTGCCAAATGGACTACTTGCCAACTAACCTGTCTGACTCAGCATCTCTGCTTGCCATATTGCAACTCTACTGCTACTATCATTTCACAGGCGGTCAGCTACAGTGGCGAAAATGGAGGCTGTGATCTCATCTCTGATAAGTGTGAAGAGGAAATTTGAGTATTTTTCTCCTGTGACCTATGGAGGAAAATGAAACCTATCACTTCCCACTCTGGCCTCACAACTGTCCCCATTACAGCTCCACATTGGTGTCTTTGCCTGGCAGCTGCATCTCCCTTTCATATGAGAGAGAGAGAGAGAGAGAGAGAGAGAGAGAGAGAGAGAGAGAGAGTTGTAAACACATCACATCTATCTGCAACGGCTTGGAAAAACCTGCCCTGCCAAGATGGATTTTTTAATTGGATTGTGACAAACATTTAATACTTAATAGAGCTAGTACTGGCACAGTTAATTAAGATGTGACTAATCCAATACACTAGTGGGATTTTGAGAGGAGGGAAGGGATTTCAGACTGAGCAGACTGGAAAGAGGGGTGTGGGGTCAAGTGGGGAAGAGGGGCATTCCAAACTCCACTGGAGTTAATGTTCGTTGGTTGAAGGAATATAATTATAAGCAAGATTTCAATTTCCTCCCTGAAACCTTGTTTTTAAGCCTAGGAAGTCCAAAGACAGACAGAACTAGACTGTCTCCTTAGAATATCTTTGCATGGACTTAGTTTTTCTTTTGTTGCCTGCAGACAGCTGGCTTGTTAGCAGGATGGTGGTTACCGTCTATGAGAATGACATGACGCATAACAAGTACTGTATATGCCTTATGGAAAGTGACACCATCTTGCAGGAGATCCTGGACATAATTGTGTCCAGAAGTCTTTACACCTGCCTCTAGAACGGATAGAACATTTTGCAAAATTGTCAAATTGCTATTCACATTTCAAATCTAAACATTCAAGGGTGAAGTTCAAAATTTTGAATCTGAAATTTTACAGCAAATAGGCACACTTTGGATTTGCTAGTACCCTTCAATTATTTCAATTTGGGCAGATGTCAAATATTAAATCTCATA
The DNA here is from genome assembly GCA_029204185.1 of Lerista edwardsae. Classification (NCBI taxonomy): domain Eukaryota; kingdom Metazoa; phylum Chordata; class Lepidosauria; order Squamata; family Scincidae; genus Lerista; species Lerista edwardsae. The sequence continues at coordinate 1,354,414 of JAJKFI010000126.1, read as the reverse complement.
CGCCAACAACTATTGTGTTTCCTGGGGTGCTGCAGTGCAATGCCAAAGAGCCCAAGAAAAGCCCATGATTTGAATGGTTTCCTTTGGTGCGAGCTGCTCAGATGGCCCTGGGGCAAGACATTCTCTCTGTCAGCTCCAACATCTCACCTGCAATATGTGAGTACCCCACAGCACTGTTTTAAGAGTGCAGTCCTGTGCTGCGCCAGAACAGGTAGGCCAGTGGGTCTGTGTGCATTGGAGCACCCAGGAGCCTCCCAGGCATAAGGGACCGTTCATGCCCTTACACCAGTGGAGGCTCCTGACTCCCAAATGGCTTCCTCGAAATCACGGACGCAGGTCTGAGGAAGCCATTCAGCCCAAATTGAGGCCACGTGGCTGGGGACGAGGCCTTGGAAGTGGCCTAACAGCAGCAGCCTGGCCCCATCCCCTCCCCTGGCTGGCACGCCTGCCGGCACACCCACCCCCTGCCCAGAACCACCTCCTTCCTGCCCACCTTCCTCCCAGAACTGCCCTGCGCCAGCTGAGTTTGGCTGGCACAAGGGCAGCTCCGCGTCAGCGCTCTTGGGCCAATGCTACTAGTAGTGTCGTCGCGAGCGCTGTCGCACCAACGCAGGGGTACCAGTAGGGCTGGAATGAATGGAAGAAGGAGGTGTTTTTGGTAGTTTGAACCCAAGTCATGAAGGGCTTTAAAGGTCAATACCATCAACTTGAATTGAGACCAGAAATGACTAGGCAGCCAGTGTAGCTGCTGAGGCAGTGGGTCATCTGAGTTAAACCACCGAACCCCTGTAACCACCCAGGCCGCTGCATTTTGCACTAATTGTAGCTTCCAAACTGTCCTAAAGGGTCAAACTGCAGCCAAGGGTTCAGCAAATTACAGTAGTGAAGTCACAAGTGCATGGACTACTGTGGCCAGGTCCAAATGGCTCAGATATGGTTGTAGTTGGTGCACCAGTTGAAGCTGGTGGGGGAAATGTTCCAAGATCATAGTCTATTGCTCAGTTTGAGGACTGGGTTATGAGATGCAAATAGCGAAAGGAGGATATTTGAAGAGCTTTCTTCTTGATCTCTCCCACCTGCCATTGCAGCAAAGTTCCATATTTTATTGATTCCCATTGACAAGCAAAACTAGGTTAAGACAAAGAAAGAGATGAAGATGCTGACAGAGGAAGAGAGAAATTTGGTGCATTCATACAGAGTTAGCACATCACACAGCTAGAATGGTCTGTTGTCTTAACAATAGAAACTGAAGGGTTTACAAGAGACATCTGTAAGTGGGTTTCCCACCCCTTAAACTCAGAAAAAACAACTATGCACAAAAGAAACTGGTTCTGTGGGTAGTTTCCCTTTGTGCTCTGCTGTTGGGAAAGGATTGTTCCAGGCCTTTGTTGCAGGAACTAGACTCCTAGATGTAATGTTGTATGATCCTGTTTTCCTCATTTTTTAATGAAATCATTTTTACGTGATTGGTTTTATTTGGGGCGCAATCCTAACCTGGCGTTAGGCCAGCAAAGTTTGGCTGGCACAGGGACCAGCCATGTGGACCACTCTCAGAGTCAAAGCAGGCAGCGCACAGATGTGTTCCATCCTCCCTGACCTTGAGTGCGCAATCCTAATCAACTTTCCAGTACTGACATAGCTGTGCCAATGGGGCATGTGCTGCATCCTGCAGTTGGGGGTGCAATCATGGAAGTCCTTAGGGCTGCACTGCAGTTGCATCGAGACTAAAATATTAGATAGGATTGGGCTGTCAATCCCACTGTCAACTACTTCTGAATAAACATGCATAGGATTGAATGGTCAGAGGTCTCCCAGAGACCAGGCTGAGACCCATGCAGGACCACCATCAGCAAAACATAAGAAGAGCCCCACTGGATCAGGCCAAAGGCCACCTAGACCAACTTCCTGTATCTCACAGTGGCCCACCAGGTGCCTCAGGGAGCATGTGAGACAACTAGATACTTGCATCTCATTGCCACTCCCCTGCATCTGGCATTCTGAGGTATGCCAGAAATGGCATAGAAATGGCATTTTAGCATGACATCCTCAAGAGCAGCAACCAACTAGGGACCGTTTCTGATATACTGGGACAATTGGATATATTCTCTGATACTGTTGTAAACAAAAAACCCCCACCACCATTGCTAAGTTACTGGGCAGCAGCATGCCGGCCTTCTCTACCCACATCTAGAACACTTAGACATATTACAGGGTGGGGAACCTGTAGTTAAGAGATAGAACATCCCTGCAGTAATATCTCTGACACATTACTGAAAATACTGTTGTCATGTATTTTCATGACAAAAATTTATGGGCCCCGGGTACCAAATGACCTTGATACTCAGGCCACTGGAAGGAACATTCATTTTAACCACTGAGCCCTTTATATGTTTGCAGTAAATGCAGAACATAAAACAACGGCCCGGACTGTTGGTGAAAAAGATGAACTTCCCAGCCAAAATGGCCTGCAGTCCCCTTCTGGTGAGCCTGATGACCTCACAGATGAGCCTTGTGTGCCATAATGACCATGCCAGCTGCAATAACATCTGTACGCTGCTCATGACCAGGCCCCCTCCCAGTTTATAAATAAAACAAGGGAAGTTGTATTTTGGCCCAAGCCATGGCAATGTCTCTCGAAACACAGAGGTGCTCTTTTGCTGTGTCCCTGCAGAGGCCCAGTTCATTGTTATTCTTCAGCAGTGAACAGGACTTGGATTGAACAAGGTACCCATCTGCAGCCACAAGAGAAAGAGAGTCTCTCTTCATATTACTGTGTAATGCAATGAATAGAAGCTTTCAGATGCATTCAAATAAGCAACAAAAGGGGGGAGGGAAACAGGGAAGATCTGGGTAGCTCAGAGGAAGGCGATGGGAGTCAGAGATGCAAGATAACTATTTTCAAAGTTAAGGGGTTGTTGGTGCAAAGACAAATGTGCGTAAAAGTAGGACACTGTAGAGACTTGGGAGACAGGCAAAACAATATTCTCCCAAATACCTTTCCATGTTGATAGTCACACTTCTTGTAGGACTGTCAGTTGCACCAAGAATACCCCCCTCCACATTTCCTTATTCCCAGGGAATGAGAAGGGAGAGCTGTGAAGTGTGTGTGTGGGGTAGAGATAGGCTCCCCACCTTAATTTGCTTCCTGAGGCGACTCCATCGGTTGACCGCATGGATGGGCCAAGCCTGACCTCTGTACATACATGCTTATATTGCATGTGCATTGTGCATTACATTCAATGGGAGGTCCTTTAGGAGTAGAGATGTTGTGAAAAAAGACTTTTACTTGAGCTTCAATGTTTTGGCCTGACTCTCTTCTGAATTGAGTCATTTACGTGATTAACTCTGACTCACTAATTTGGCCACTGCCTCTCAATGAGTCAGTAATTCCGGCAACTTGAACCTGTGCAAGTGCTTCATAACTTTGTTGCGGCTTCCGCATCAGAAATAATTTTTCTGAGATCTGGGAGGTGCCACAAAGTTGCCACGAGCAGCTGTCGTTTCGCAGGGAATGGTGCAGGGGAGGCAGAAAGCTAAGATGTTTGAAAATGTAGCTGTTTCGGTTTGGGGTAAATGGCTGCAGCAAGCACGAGGTGTGGGGAGGAGGAAGGAACACAAGACCTGGGCAGAGAAAGGCATGGCCAGTCAGCTGGAGGGAGCTAGGAGTGGAGTTGTCTTGCCCATCTCCGAAGGTTCGGACCCTCGATTGGATGAAAGAGCGGTCTGAGTTCTGGCTCTAGGTAAGGGAGGGGAGAGGGGGAGGAGTCTTGGCCATAGAAAAAAATTGCTTAGCCACGGGGGGCGGGGGCAGGAGTTTTCATTGTGGCGGCCGGTTTTGTATGAAGCCAAAGGTTCCCTGCAGCCATGCGTGCTTGCTCACGTGCTCATGTAACAGTGGCAGGTCAGCCCAGCTTTGGTGGAAAAAGGTCTCACTGAATAAATGATATGCCACAGCTGGGACTATTTTTCTCCCTTCTGTTTTTCTGAGTTCAGTTGTGATGTGAACGGCGGGGGGGGGGGGAGTTTGTCGTCGCGGCAGCCAGCATTGCTAGCACTGGTCTGCCAGAACATTAACATTAAGCATGAAATGACAATTCTAACTGCACCCCCTTGCACCTCCCATTTTGACCATTTGTAGTCGCACGTGCACGCCTGACCCAACCTGAAGCTTGCCATGAAAAGACTAGTGAAAATGTCTTGTGAAATTCCAGGGTGGGGTTGCCATGGGCACGTGCTAGGACTTGTGCACGAGTCAATTCAGGAGGGGCAGTGGTGTCATTCAAATGATTTAGGAACAGGAACTCACTTTTGATTGGCATTTGTCGGGAACCCAGAACCAGTCACAGAGCCCGTTAGGATCCGGAACACCCATTCTGGTCCGTTCCCCCTGAATGACATCACTGAGGAGGGGGCAGAGACTCCGGAATTGACTTGAATTTCAAGACTCGTATACAGCATTGGAGATAAGCACCCACACTGCTGCTTGCCTCCAGTAATCAAGGCTTTTTTGGAGCATTGAAACACAATGTGCAAAAAATCTTGTGGTTGTGGGAGGGGTCTCCCAGTGGTCACCATTCCCCCTCACCAAAGTGGAAAAAAGCCCTCACCAAAGGGAAATGGGGTATTAATGGGCAAGGAGAGAGTTCAGTACATATGCTCTAACATTATATAGCACACTTTTGAATGCTGAATGCTCCCCAAGAAAGCTGAATTAGTCCCAAATCAGCTGAGCCTGCCTGACCCTATGAACAATGAAATGGGAGAGGTAGCGGAAGACTGGTTACGCTCTGAGCCATTATTATAAACTCGGATTCTAGGCTAGAATAGACCTAGGTAGGGGGGGTGGGTTTTTGTTGTTGTTGTTGTTGTTGTTGTTGTTGAAAACCGCTTTTTGGGCATTAACAGCTCTGCCTTTTGGCGGTTAAAATATCTGAATAAAAACACAAAACACTGCATTTTGCTAGTTAAGATATTTTCCAGAAATTTAAATAGACTACTTTTCCAATTAGAAATAATACTGTGGCTGCATCTGCTGACACTGTATCACCTGTATCACCCACCTAGTACACTTTTAAAGCATTTAAAATTAATAAAAACGAGAACTTGGATTGAGAATGTAGAATAAAAACACACAACACCGCAATTTGGTATTTTAATCAAGAAATTTATGAAAAAAAATCATCAAAAAAAATACTCCTAGACATAGGGCAAGTTAAGAATCTTCAGTGCTAATCTACTTTTCCCTTTAGAATCTGCACTGAGCTGATCATACCCTCAGGTGCTGCTTCTTGGCACCAAGCCATGGCAGTTACTGTCTTACTGATGAGTTGTAAAACAGACTGAGCTTTCCAACATGTCATTAAAAAACCTTGGCACTTTTCATAAAAGTTTGAAATCTTTAAGCTGGCCACATTCCAACTGAACTAATTACATTTTGTCCACTAAAACTCCCCATGCAATTCCACCTGGATATTCCACGGTCTGCTTCTCAGCCTGCGGGGGAATTCCACATTTTGATAGCAGGGACTATTGAACAGCAGAAGGATTTTCAATGTAGGGAAGGCACCTTGTGATTTATGATTTATGTGAAGGGCTGCAAATGGGCAAGAGGCACCTCTGGAGGGGGTCAGAATCACCAGTAGTTTCCCACTTAAAATGATGCTTAGCCAGTCTAGACATTACAGTTGTCATGGGGACTGTTATTGTCACCTTAGAACAATGGTTCCCAAACTCCTACCAGGGAGTTGGGAGGCACGTAAGTACTCGCAGGGGCAGGGCAAAGGCAGCAACGTGATCCACAGGTTTGCGCTGCTGCCCTGCCCAAAGGGGCTTTACTTATTTTATACTTGCCCCTTATAGTGTTGGAGCTATGAGGAGCATACACAGAGGACCTATATAAGGCAGACCTTAATGTTCTTGATAATCACAATTGTGCAGTCACTGAATTCGAACCTGACATCCTTGAGTGTGAAGTGGGCTTTAGGAAGCATCACTTACAACAAAGCTAGTGGAGGGTGAGTTACTCAAAATCTTAAAAGATGATGCTGTCAAAGTGCTGCACTCAATATGGCAGCAAATTTGGAAAACTCAGCAGTGGCCACAAGACTGGAAAAGATTGGCTTACGGTCCAATCCCAAAGAAGGGCAATGCCAAAGATTGTTCAAATTACCAGACAATTCCACTCATTTCACATGCTAGCAAGGTTGTGCTCAAAATCCTACAAGCTAGGCTTCAGCAGTAAATGAATCAAAAACTACCAGAAGTACAAGCTGGTTTTTGAAGAGGCAGGGGAACCAGAGATAAAATTGCCAACATGTTGGCTTGAAGCTCAACATTAAAAAAAACTAAGATCATGGCAACCACTCCCATCACTTCCTGGCAAATAGAAGGGGAAGAAATGGAAGCAGTGACAGACTTTATTTTCCTGGGCTCCAAGATCATCACAGATGGTGACTGCAGCCATGAAATTAAAAGACGTTTACTTCTTGGGAAGAAAGCTATGGCGAACCTAGACAACTTAATCAAAAGCCGAGACATCACCCTGCCAACAAGGTTCGCATAGTCAAAGCTATGGTTTTCCCAGTAGTAACAATGTATGGCTGTGAGAGCTGGACCATAAGAAAGGCAGAGCGTCAAAGAATAGATGCTTTTGAATTATGGTGTTGGAGAAGACTCTTGAGAGTCCCCTGGACTGCAAGGAGATCCAATCAGTCAATCCTACAGGAAGTCAAGTCTGATTGCTCCCTGGAAGGACAAATCCTGAAGCTGAAGCTCAAATACTTTGGCCACCTCATAAGAAGAGAGGACTCTTTAGAAAAGACCATCATGCTGGGAAAGATTGAAGGCAAAAGGAGAAGGGGGTGGCAGAGGATGAGATAGTTAGATAGTGTCATCGAAGCAATGAGTATGAAGTTGGGAGAACTAGTGGAAGACAGGGAGGGCTGGCGTGCTGTGGTCCATGGGGTTGCGAAGAGTCGGACATGACAGTGACTGAACAACAACAACAACAACATAGCGCTGGCCTCCAGGGTGTGTGGGGTGTCCTGGTGACACCCTTGCAGGGCTCTTCAAGAGCACAATGTGTTAAAAATTGATCAGGATTGTGATCACGTTGCTGCCTTTCCCCCTCTCCATCCCTTAAAGGGATATAGGCCAGTGCTTCTCAGGGTGGTGGGTGCACCAATCAGCTATGCCAGCCATGCACCAGTCAAGTGCCATTGCTGCTCCGTCAGTGCAGGACTTTGCGGAGGGCATTCCAGAGGTGTATCGGAGGTGTAACGGGGTGGTGCAGTGGGCGGCAATGGGGGTGGTGACAGCCGATGGCCATTGTGCTGTATCCTAAGCCCCGACCCTGGCCTGGCCCCGACCCTGCCTGATTCAGGCAGCTGCTGCGCACGTTCACCTGCGCCTGCAAATCTGCAGACGCAAATCCCAGCAGCCCTATAGGGCTGGCTGAAGCTTACCCGGGTGCAAGGGGAAAACCTCCCCTTGTCCTGTGCGGTGCTGCTGCTGCCTCCTAATGGTCTTAGGATGCAGCCCTGCTGTGCTGGCCTTGATATGCTGGTGCTGCTTAGGATTGGGCTGCCAGATGGATGAATGAATGAATGAATGAATTCCAAGATTACTCCAAAGCATCAACACACACCACAGAAATATAGCACACACTTTTATGCACTCGCATTTTCCCTGCCCCACAAGCAGCTTGCTTTATTGTGCTGGAATAAATACCTCAGAACCAGCAGGTCACAGGAAACACCTAGAGAATGTTCTGAGGACCGGGGTGGTCTCCCTGACCCTCAGAAAACCAGCTAAGACCTACAGAGGTCCTAAAAGCATCACTGTGGGAAAACCAAAGTCATTGGTCTGGAAAAACCAGGATGTGACGATTTTCAGCCTTCTGAAGGCATTCTGAGGGCCGGGGAGGCTTCAGGTGAAGAGGCCTTCACAATCAGAGAACAGCTTGGAGGGTGCAGCCCATGCCAACAAGGTCAGGAGGGCCAGAGGCTCATAGGGGACCAGAGGCTTGCTGGATTGAGGCTCTCCGAGGGCCACATCTGGCCCCTGGACTGGTCTTTGGAGATCCCTGCACTAACCCAAAAGGCCCAAACTGGCCAGGCTGGTTTTCTTCTGCCCCGCTGATAACCCTATTACAATCCCTTGGCCTTCTGAGCTTAGCCATATTCTCCTTACTCTTCCCCACCTCTTTTTGTCACTTTATCTTACATTCAGGTTTTACTTCTCTCAAGATGCAATCCTGGAAATATTCACTGTGCCTAAAGCAGGTTTATAAATGAGATGGTTAGTATTTGAAATGTGAGTTGCACCTGCCATTTCCCATTTATGCTCATCCAAAAGGAAATACAACACATGTTAATCTTTGTTCCCCCATCATTAGGCTTCATTATGCAAAAAACCAATACAACAAATGGCACCTTAGCAAAACCGACAGGGCATGGATTATCTGGAAATTATGCTCCTGCTCATCCAAAAATGGTAGTGGGTTGTCAGGTTCAACATGTAGCTGGATGCATTATATTTTTTGCTAGCCATGCAGGGCTATGGTGAGAATCGGGTGAGGGAGAAAAGCTACAATGGCCAAAAATCTCTCTTCTAAATAAATCATCGGATTCTTAGGAACTAAGTTCCGTATAGAATCTGACCATTCCATCTTACTGCAGAAGCCCAATCCAGGTACAAATCAATGGGCAACAGGGCTGGTCTTGGGCGCTGGGGGAAAAGAACCCAGTATCAGACAGGTTTCTGATAGGTTGGAAGTGCCCTGGAAAAGTTATAGTGTATTTTTTTGAGCCAGAAGGTGGTGACTTCTGGTGCTGTGGTGACCTTTGACTTACCCTTCACACCATGTTAGAAACTGCCTGGAACTAATATAGTGTTAAATCCAAATGCATTTAAGTCACTGGAGATGCACACGCATAAAATGTATATGACTATGTTTTAACGAAGCAGAAAATTTCTGTTGATTCAGAAGTATGTTAAATTGAGGTCCATTAAATTAAATGTTAACTGTACTAAAAAGGCCCAGAAGGCCACAGTTTAATCCAGTGGTTCCCAAACTGTGAGCTGTGGCTCCCCAGGGAGCTGAGGAAAACAGCCGGCGGGGGGGGGCGGCGGCACAGAATCCTTGCAAAAAAGATGCCATCCTATACAATGTATACTATAGGACTGTAGCCCTAATGAGACACCACAGCCAATGGCTCAATACATCAAAGGAGCTGCCACTCAAAAAAATTGGGAACTACTGGTTTAACCCCCTATATCCCATGAATGCAATAAGCAGAGTAATTTGAAAATTTTGTAATTCCTTTCAGACATTTAGCTGCTTAAAAGCCACTGGTACATGGGAAAACTAAATGCCTAACTGTGCAGCTGTGGCCTACAACAAAACATGGACTATATCCATACTGCTGAAAGAGACCCCCCCCCAAGAATGGATCCATGCCGTTTAAGCCACCATTAATTAATGCATGCCAACTAGGCCAAGCCCCTCTTGCCATTTTGAGCACTGAAAAATGTTGAGGAATTCCAATGATTGACTGGGATATGACATATCAAACTGATGTTTGAGTGTCTAATATTCTGTTTGATCTTGTAAGCTGCTCAGAACACAAGTTGGGAAAGGAGGAACCGCATTTGGCAAACAATTATGTGTATCAATGGTTTGGTTGAGTAACTACAGTAAAGTTGAATATTATCCCAAGACTGGCTTTGTTGGTTTGCTTTTGTTTCTTACTCCTACACATGTCCCTCGAACACTTTTAAGGAAAAAAAGAAGACTCTGTTGATAAAAATCTGTGAACCAGTTACCTTAGGCTGCAATCCTATACACACTTTCCTAGGAATAAGTCCCACTGAACTCAGTGGGCTTAGAAGACATGCATAGGATTGAACTGTAAGTTTCCAAGATAATTTTACAATTAAGAATGCCCTATGGCCAAATCCTATCCCCTCTTCAAGCCGCCGGATCTAGTGTTTCAGTGGTGACATTTGCTTTATGGACAGCATAAACAGCCTTACAGAAGCATGCCGGAGGGGGCACAGAGGTGTTATGTATGTCAGCAGGATCTAGAGGTGTACCTAACTGGACAGGGAGGCAGGGGAAATGGGGCAGTAGGCAGCAGGAGGTAGTAGATGTGGTGGCAATGGCGCATGCTGGTTTTTGTCCCCTACTTTTCGAAGTAAACTGCTCCTTTCTTCTTCTCAGACTCGTGCCAGGTAATGAGCTGGTACAGGTCAGAGGAGGTCCAAAGCCCCCTATCTACTCTCCCCACTGGATATAGTGTGTGTCTTTTTGGCACAGTGGCATTACTGGAGGGGGAAGGATAGGATGGGCCCTTAATGTTGCCATGAACTTCAGAAGCACTTACTGAGATTTCTTTGGGTGCCTATGAAACACAGCGTGTCAGTGGCCTCTCCCATCTCTCATTACATGAACAGCCCAATTGTATGTGGGCCTTAGGCCACCAGAAGTAACACTGCAGTTACATTAGGTTTTTTTTACGGTTGTCGCAAGATGTGACACACCCATCCAGAACAGCTGGGCTACTTCTGCAAGTGGTGAGGGATGGCCTGTCAGTGGATTTTCTATGTACCCCAGCACTGGTAAGGGGTGGGAAGCAGGCCAGGAGGGGATGGAATGGGATAGGGAGGGGGAGGAACAGGGAGGAGAGAAGGCAGAATGGACATGGAATGAAGGCCACACTGCCAATACTCTACCCCCCTTCCAGACCTCAATCCACCTTCCCAAATCTGCTTGGATTTGTGCCAGTGATATAGCTATATAGACATGAATGTTCTCTTTCCTGGAGGAAACCACTGGGATTGCCCCTCCCAGTGGTGCAGCTGCACTGGTGAGGAAGAGAAAGGAGGATTGGGGCCTAAATGATGAACTTACCATTAGTGAGCATGTTTGTTGACCTCTGGATATGAATACTGAATATTGGTTTGTATTGTAACACTTTTCAGTTCATAGCAATATCGTATTGTTTTCTAACTCTGTCTTACTTTTCCTTACTGTCACTTGAAATGCATAGAATTAGATCAGTGTTTGAATTCATTTCTCGGGTTTAAAAGCAAAAAACAAAAGAAACATTATTGACAGTACCCAATATATCAATCTTGTTATTTTTGAACCTAGATTTCAATATTACTTGTGTTATTGCAAACGCTCTGGAACAAGGAGAGAAACATCTTTGGAAGCAATTTGGTTTGGACAGATAACGGATTTATCTAGTTTGCAAATTTCGTTGAAAACACTCCCCTGGAATTTGATGCAATGGGCTTCAAAGTGGGAGGACTGAAACCTGCTATTTCAAAGTTTTCATGTTACTTTATAGAATGTCAAAAGGTATCAAGTAAACAGGAGTTATCAAACTGAAAAAATATGTCAAAAATAGGAGACCAGAGTCTTTTGTCTTGCCATTATTGAAACTCTCTTGAAGAAAGAGGATCACACTGCAGGAAAAAAATCATGCTGAATTGGCAAGTAGATGTGGGTGGAGTGATCTTGGAAAAAACTGAAAATACGTTTCACGCCGAAACAGAAGTATACAATCTTGCATTATTTGAAAAAAACAAAAGATCATTTTAAAAATCCATGTAGATGAAATTGGAGTCCAATTAAACAAAATAAAATGTATTTACTATGTGATATTTGTTGGAAATATTGTAGTAACCAACTACTCTTTACTGGGGTCTCCAAACTATAGCCCATGGAGGACTAGAATCCAGCCCGCCAGAGACCCCTGCCTCATGCCGAACACCTGGCCCCATGGCAGGCCAAATTTTAGCCTTGCTCCGGTCGGGGAGATCGAGCAGGCAGCCGGGCCCATCATGCAGGCTGCCAGGCCTGCCACATGGGCCGCTGGGACCAGCCCAGCAGCCACAGGGGCTGCCAGGCCCAGCCCAGCAGCTGTATGGGCCTCAGACCGGTTGCGTGAGCCACAGGTCTAGCCCAGCAGCTGCCCGGACTGCCAGCCCTGCCTCACAGGCTGCTGGGCTCAGCCGCACAGGCTGCCGGGCCTGGACCAGCAGCCACATGAGTTGCTGGGCCCTTCATGCAAGGGGCTGTGGAGGAGGAGAGGCTGGGTAAGCAGGTCTATGCCTACCCCTGTCATTTTCAAAGTACATTTGGGGTACTTTGATCTATGCCTTCTGTTCCCCCTTCCCCTCTTATTTTCCAAGTGATTTTGGGTGGTTTGTCACGTGATCCATGTCTTCTTCCCACACACCCACACACCCCCGCTGTTATTTTCAAACCAGTTACTTGGACTGGTTTGGAAAAAGATTTTTCTGGATCTGGAGGATCTTTCTTTTGGGAACAACCAAAAGAAACCATTAAGAAACCATTTTTCTTAATTTAATATTGTTGCCTGGTAGGGGTGAGGAGGATCTTTCTGGCCTGGAAAGTGGTCTGTGTTTATTCAGTCATTGAAATTCCATGTCAAATTCAAATTCAAATTCAAATAACCTTTATTGGCATTTACTACAAAGGAAAATAAATAGACATAATTAAAATAATAAAATGGGAAATGTAATGAGAGGAATACATAGCTGAATTATTTAAATACAGTTTATAAAACAAAAGAAATATACCTTAAGGATCGTTCTTGGCTAAATGGGTTGAGTTAGTTTTAACTATCTGAGCTCAGAACCGAGCCAATTGAGTAATTAATACTGGGTCCTTAAGTTCAAAAAGGGCTTTCATAAGCTCAGGCAACTCCATCGGTCTTAAAGAACAAATAATCGGATTGAGTAATTTTATTCTGCTGTCGGCATGTTTAGGGCATTGAAAACGTTAAGTGCTCTAAAGATTCAACTTCTCCCAAGACGCAGGGGCAGAGGCGATCCCGGAGAGGCAACCCGTTAAATCTGCCCCATAATACAGCAGAGGGGAGTGCGTTGCATCGAGCCAATGTCATCGCTCTTCTACTTTTGGGGCATTCCAATAGATGAAGATAAGGGGGCACTGTCCCAATAGACACAGAGATCTGCAAGAATAGAGGAAAGCAGACCTTGTTCACTTCCATCAAAAGATTTTGGTCATAAATGTCCAAAAATCTGCGTTTGATTATTCTGAAGGCCACAGCTAAAGGAACTGCACCCAGTAAATCTGCTGCTATGCCAATTTGAGCAATCTTGCAAGACCAGGAGATGTCTGAAAAATAGGCGTCGGCTAGAAGATGGTATAACAAACTGTTCCTGTCATCTGTGTAATATACTTTCAGCCAGAATTTCGTGGCTCTGATCCAGGCCATCGTCTCTAGCGTACGGACGCCTGACTCCAAGCAAAGAGCAGCATAAGAGACACAATTCGGTACCCCAAGGATTTTTCTTAAAAAAGAGGCTTGAATGGATTCAATAGATTGATTACTCTAGGGATTAATCCTCTAGGGATTCCGTAGAGGATTTGGGTGACACTTTTAGCCAGAAAAACTTTTAGGGCTGCGGGCACAAATGCCCCCCCCTTTGCTATAAAAAAATGGATAATAGCTTGTGAAGAAAGCGAAGCTGCTGCTTGTACTGCATCACGAAATTCCATGTCTAATATATGTATTTAAATTTATTTAAATTTTCTATTTAAATTTATTTTCTTGGCACGGTGTCAGATATATGATGCAGCCCTCATGCTGAAAAGTTTGTAGACCCCTGATCAAAACCAAGGATGTGAAACATAAGACCCTGAGGCTGGATGCAGCCCAAGGAAGTGCTTTATCCAGCCCTCAGATATCTAGCACCATCATCAGCTGCTCTCAGCTGCTGTGTTGAGGAGTTACTGCTGAAAGGACAGCCCACGTGATAATTGGACTCTTCTATATCTTGAAATTGCCAACATTCGCTGGATCATGGAGAAAGCAAGAGAGTTCCAGAAAAACGTCTACTTCTGCTTCATTGACTACACTAAAGCCTTTGATTGTGTGGATCACAAGAAACTGTGGCAAGTTTTGGAAGAGATGGGAGTACCAGACCACCTTATTAGTTTTCTGAGAAACCTGTATGCGGGCCAGGAAGCAACAGTTAGAACTGGACATGGAACAACCGACTGGTTTCAAATTGGGAAGGAGTACAACAAGGCTGTATATTGTCACCCTGCTTATTTAACTTATATGCAGAGTACATCATGAGGAAAGCAGGGCTGGATGACTCACAAGGCAGAATCAAGATTGCCTGGAGAAATATCAACAACCTCAGATATGCAGACGATACCACTCTAATGGCAGAAAGTGAGGAAGACCTAAAGAACCTTCTGATGAGGGTGAAAGAGGAGAGTGCCAAAATGGGCTTGAAACTCAACATTAACAAAACTAAGATCATGGCAACCACTCCCATCACTTCCTGGCAAATAGAAGGGGAAGAAATGGAAGCAGTGACATACTTTCCTAGGCTCCAAGATCACTGCAGATGGTGACTGCAGCCATGAAATTAAAAGACGTTTACTTCTTGGGAGGAAAGCTATGGCAAACCTAGACAACTTAATCAAAAGCCGAGACATCACCCTGCCAACAAAGGTTCGCCTAGTCAAAGCTATGGTTTTCCCAGTAGCAATGTATGGCTGTGAGAGCTGGACCATAAGGAAGGCGGAGCGCCGAAGAATAGATGCTTTTGAATTATGGTGTTGGAGAAGACTCTTGAGAGTCCCCTGGACTGCAAGGAGATCCAATCGGTCAATCCTACAGGAAGTCAAGTCTGATTGCTCCCTGGAAGGACAAATCCTGAAGCTGAAGCTCCAGTACTTTGGCCACCTCATAAGAAGAGAGGACTCTTTAGAAAAGACCTCATGCTGGGAAGGATTGAAAGCAAAAGGAGAAGGGGGCGGCAGAGGCTGAGATGGTTAGATAGTGTCACCAAAGTGATGAACATGAAATTGGGTGAACTCTGGAAGCTAGTGGAAGACAGGGAGGCCTGGCGTGCTGTGGTCCATGGGGTCGCGAAGAGTCGGACACGACTTAGCGACTGAACAACAACAACGTATCTTGAAAAAATGATCAAGAATTGCATATTTTCTATTTGCAGCTAATGAGACCTTAAATAAGAAAAAAGTGCTTATTTCTGGTCATGATCTGCTTAACGACATCACTCCCCAACCCTACTGCTGACCTGCTGGGCATAGCATTGTCCGGCAGCAAAGCCGTGGTACTGCCACCTCTTGCAGCTGTACTTGCAGAATGGCAGTCGATGGAGCTCTGTACGTGCCATAAGCAACTCATGACGGCAAAGGATTCTTCCACTGTTGTATTCCCTTTTGCCTAATCCTGGATAAGATGGGGCTGTAAGAACTTCTGAGCTAGATGTTTTTACATTTGCCAGGGTTGCAATATATTTCGAAAGCTTTGGAAAGGACTAGTGATCAGGATAATTAAACACAGTTCTAGAATGCCTATGATTTATTGTTTAATCCTTTGAATATTCTTGTGAGGATATTGGTGCCGAACAAGGTCAGGAACAGACAATAACTGACAACAACTCTGCTTGTAACTGTCAGGGTGGAGTATGGAATGAAATTTGAGAAACTTACCAGTGAAAAAGATTAAGAAAGTACAGAATATATGCAGTATGTTCTAGCCAACACAAGCACTTTTGGGTTCCACTGATTTCAGTGGAAGAATTAAGCTTTTGCGCATCTCTCTTCACTCTCAACAGGACTAAAATGTGCTTATCTTTGGGCAGGTCATGCACATTTAACAAAACTGACTTATCTAACTAAGTGAAGAGAAGGAAAACTAAAACAGTTTTTAAGATAAATGGATTCTATGTCAGGCAGCGCAATCCCGGCTGCCCTGTAGATGTTGCGTCGACACTACGTAATTAGTGTCAATACGAGTAGCGTTGGCTTAAGAGCGCCGAGAGGGAGCCTCCCTTGCGCCGACCGAAGCTGGTTGGTACGAGGGAGGCTCAATCCCATTCCGGGATGGGGATTGACGGGGGGGGGAGGGAGATTGTGGGCGGGGAGAGGGCGGGCTCCAGATTTGGCCATAAGCCTGTTCGGAAGGCCGTGCGGCGCTGATTCGGGCCTCGTGGTCTCCTTGGATCTATGCCTGCAGTTTAGATCCGAGGAGCACGTTGGAGAGGCTGGAGCCCTTGCTGTTGGGAGGCTCCAGTTTCCCCAAAGCAGTGTTGGATTTGGTGCTGGCCAGTCAGCCAGCCTTGCCAATTCAACACTGCTTAGATTGCGCCCTTAATGTTTGTTAGCAGATTCAGCATGAATATATCTTCAGAATGTATTGCTTAAGCAAAGTCATGTTGAGTTAAGGCTGCATTATCAAACATACTTTTTAACCTATTTATCTTTTAAATCTGTTTTTAAAGAAAAATTAAACATTTGGAGGTAAAGTTTGTTTTGTTAGCCCATACAGATGAATGACCACTCCTCTGTTCTGTTTTTAATAGTACAAGTAGATGATTCCTTATCTGGACATCTGAAATCCAGACTATTCAAAAATCCAGACTTCTTAAAACTTTATATATAAAGAAGATCTTGTGCTCTTTCCTACATACCCACTGTAAATTTTGTTCTTGGTGTGTGTACCTATGTCCCATCAAGTTCCCCCTCTAAACTTTTAGAAAGATTATGCCAACTTTAGGCTAATTAGCTTCCCTTGTCTCTTTTTGAGTTGTGCAACAAGTGCTGTTGGACCCCACCATCTGGCCAAGGTAATCAGCAGATTTGCTCAAGCTGCAAAGGTCTTCCTTCCTCCACTCCAGTCATTAACTCCTGGGATGTGGCAGCGACACACTAATTTCCAGCAGTCTCCAGCAATCTCTGTTCCAGCAAACTCCAGTGTCCTCCATTCAGTCAGTCCAGTCCGATAAATAGATCGCCGCCGCCTCCTCCTCACCACCACCACCACCACCACCACACACATGCTTTCACTCGGCCAAATCTCCTCCTACTCTCACAATTTCCTTCTCTTCAGTCACCACTTTTATCTCCCCAGATCTGCATCAATTCTGCTAGGTTGTAGCTGGGAGCCAAGGCTCTGACTTTAACCCTCTATTTTCCAGATTTGTCAAACAGGGGCCACTGCTGACACCAGTAATCTGCAATTTCCATTACATGTATTTAGACATTGTTGAAAAACGTCAAAGACTCCAGGAGACACCCAAATGGGTAACAATTTCTCATTATATTCATGCAATTATTCCAAATCCAGAAAAATCTGAAAACTGGACATTTTCCTGTCCCAATCAGTCCAGATAAGGGATATTCAACCTGTACACATAATAACCCTCTTTCTTTTGGTAGTCTCCAATGCACTCTTTCTTTCTGTCTTCTTTCTTAAGTGGGAAAGAAGTTAAAAGCTGGTAGATTCCCTAAGGATGTCTATGCTCAAATTTCCTGATATACTGTACCAAAAATAAATAGTACAGTAAATGCAGATGTGGTTGGAGGAAGAGGGGTGCTAATTTTATTGGGAAAGTAATGTGAAGGCTGGGAGGACTTAGCCTTTTTCCCAAGTCATTTTCCTGTTCTAAAATATCCCGCCCCCCCCCCAAAAAACCTAGCATGTATTTCACAAAGGAAAAATACAGTATCATGCCTGTGTTTTGCCCCTGAGAGCAAATAGGCATAGGGGACACAATTTAGATCCAGAAAACAGCACAAGGAAGCAGTGAAATGCCCCCAACTCTCACGCTATTTCTGCAACCATGTCAACATGCAAGCACAGCTTCACTGAGCAAAAGAACAGTAGTGATGGGTGCCCTGGTGTCAGGACCACTCTATCTCAGATGCTCATTGGAAGGATAAAATGGGAAAGCTTCCACATAGGCTGTCCTGAGCTTTTGGGGGGATGTGTGTGCAGAAGCGAAATGTGGGTGGAGCCAGAGGAGCACCCACTCCAGTTGGAACGAAACGCCATGAAAAGCATGGGTGCAATTTTTACAGATTAAAAAAGCAAATTACTTACAGTATTTAAAAAATTGCACTCCTCTCTGCTCCCTCAGGCTCCGCCCTCTGCTTCTCTGTTGCCTCAGCAGCATTTTCCAGCGCCAAGGCTGGGGGGGGGGGAGGCAAGAGAAACAGGAGACAAAAAGATAATGCTGAGGTGGGGGCAGAGGCTGAAGCTGGTCACAAGGGAAGCAGACAGAGGAGCCGCAGCCACAGGCTCTTAATTTAACCCCTTAGGATGGGGAATCTGAGGAGTAATCAGGAAGGCAGGCAGATGAAGTGAGGAAGGGGTTTTGACTGAGAAACCCAACCTATCCTGTCTACTCAGAAGTAAGTCCCATTATAGTCAATGGGGCTTACTCCCAGGTAGGTGTGGACAGGCTTGCAGCCTGTGTCTCTTTTTGAGTGCTGCCTTCTCCCCTGCTGTGACTGGTCTGGCTTGCCTGCCTGATCTCTGACAGAGTTTCCAGAATTGAAAATCCACGCTAAAGGGCTCAGGATTGAAGTGAAGGTTATGGTTAGGGTTAAGTGAGGGTTAAAATCTTTGCCAGAGAGAGCCTCCAAATCAGGAAGTGGGTGGTGCCGTGACATCATCGCAACTCCTGTTTGGAACCACCAAGTGGCTGGTGAGTTTTGGAAAATGGAGGGGGGCGCCAAATATTTTCTTGCTCCAGGCGCAATTTTCATTTGTTACGGTTCTGTGTATGTGTAACAGCCGGTCCTAAGCCTAACTACTGCCTCCCATTTTATGTTAAGATCTAGCCACTGTCTCACATCTTGTGTGCCTGTCAGCAATCTTCTGTGTGTGTCTCAGAGGTGGGGGAGCTGCCTGCATGTCCACGGAAGTTCCCAAGAGAAGCAAGAGAAGTTGGACTCAAAATAGAGACTTTAGCCGCCGTCCTTGGTCAATGTTATGAGAATGGGGCGATACGATGTTCTCCACGTCAAAGCCCCGCTTTATGTTTATGTTTTATGTGTACCAATTAAGCTAGGTACCTCTCTCCTTAATGAGGGGGACATCCTCTGTCAACCTCCTCAGTGGCATCAGTCCATTCTATTATCTATTACACATGACTGATAAGATGTCCCTTAACTGTCACAGGTGCATTTCAAGAGGTCTTTTAATGAGGGGAACATCTCCCCACTTGTTGAGATGAAAGGTCTTTTAATGATGTGACCCATATAGTAGTTTGTCATATATTGTGGTGCTGTCAAATATATTGTGGTGTTTTTGCCAATTAGCACTGATTTCCTGATAAGCCAGCACCTAGCCTATAAAAGCCTCTGTATTTGGCCATTGCTTTGTTCCCTCTTGAGCCTGGCTCCCTCTCGAGCCTTGTGATCAATGCAGAAGGCTGCATTGCTTGGACTGGTTGCCTTGCCATGTTCTCAGATTTCATCTATAGAGTTGCCTGGCTAATGATGGTTGAAGTTCCATGCCTGTATGCAAGCCTTATGTCCAAAACTAATCTGAGTCTGTGCCTGGAGATGCCTTTGGAAGCCTAGAGGTACTCCTGTAAGTTGATGCTCTTATGTTTTAAAATAGTCCAATAAAGCTCTTTTATGCCAGCCTTCGGCTGGACTTGCTCCTTCCTCTGATCCAAAGGAACCACCAGCCCACAGCCATTGCCATAGGCCGGAACAGCATGCAATACAAATGGCATAACTCAGTGGTTCTCAAACATTTTAGCGCCAGGACCCACTTTTTAGAATGACTATCTGTCCAGACCCACTGGAAGTGAAGTCAAGGCTGGAAGTGCCTTCATTCTATGCCAAAGCCTACTGCTTTCCTGAGAAGGCAGCAATAGGTTACTTGTCAACCATTATCCAATAGCAAAGTGAATCAGAAAGGGAAAAAAGCTTATTTACAACTTTGACACAAGCAAAACAACCACATAGCCCTCCTCCTTTCCAGCATCTTCCCATATTTTCAATATGGCTGCTCTAGGTGCTTTGCAACCCACCTAAAATTGGCTCGCGACCCACTGGTGGGTCCCAACCTTCAGTTTGGGAACCACTGACGTATCTAAAAGGAGGTAAAAAATTACAAAATGTAGAAGCAATGAAGAGGTCATTTGTGCTCATAACATCCCACTTCTCAGTCCTAACATATGAAAGATCTCACAGGATTGTCAGTATCTCACTTTTTGGCATGTGTGATTATATCATAGCAAGAAGGGACCGCCTTCTTCCATATAATCCAACCCGTACTCTTAGATCATCTGGGGGGGGCCCTCCTAACTGTGCCGCCACCAGGAGAAGTGAGAGGGGCGGCGGCCAGGAAGAGGGCCTTTTCGGTGGTGGCCCCCCAACTCTGGAACACCCTCCCCTTAGAATTGAGAACTGCTCCCTCTTTGTTTATATTTCGGCGGGGGCTGAAGACCTTTTTATTCCAAAAAGCTTTTAACTGTTGACAGGCTGGCTGGTTATTATAACCCACAGGGCTTGTTGTTTTTATATTGTTTTTAAATTTGTTTTTAATTGTGTTCTTAATTTTTGATTGTATTGTTTAATTCTGTTTTAATTGTTTTTAATTGTGAATTGTTATATTGTTTATATATATATATTGTAATGCCGCCTTGGGTGCCTTCGGGCACAAAAAGGCGGGGTAAAAATCTAAAAAAAAAAGAAAGAAGAAGAGATGTGTGTTCACAAAAAAGAACTATGGGTTGATAGTGTTAGTTTCTATACATTTCCTCTCTTCTGCACTAGGAAATGCTACAGAAAACAAACAGAAAGTCAGTATACAGGTGGATTTTGTTCCCAGGCCACATGTCTCTTTTGTTGTTACATTATACATCACCAAAATTCATAGTTGACTGATTATGCCCACAACTTTGTCTAGGTTGCAATGGTTGCATATATTGTAAGTCTAGTATCATTTTCTCTGGAAAGACTTCCGTAAGTTCTTCTCCAACATGGAATATCAATTGAGATTCTGCACATTGTACAGTCAGCATTCAGCAGACCAGACATCAAAAGTAGCTTCTTTCTAGAGCCATATTTATATTACACTAGCTTTTTGTTACCCGGCGTTGCCCGGGTGTGTATATCTCCCATCCCTGACCCATCCCTGACCCATCTTCCAATTTTGGGCGTTTTCGACCATTTTCACCTGGGGCCCCCAGCGCCCCCGGGGGTACTGGGGGGGGCCTGACCCCCACAGTGTTTGTCACTAGGCCGGAAGGCATACGCATGCCGGTTCTGGCGGCAATTGCTCCAGGCGTCACAGTGGGGCATGGTGGACATCTCGTATTGCACCCCTTCCCGTCCCCCACATTGGGGTGTGTGGACCCGAACTCCCACAGTGTCGCTGTTCACCTCAGTGATCCGAGAAACGACAGAACCAAGGACGATTTCGTCCATTTTCGGCCATTTCCACGCGGGGGCCCTGCCCCCCCGGGCGCTAGGGAGGTCTGACCCCCAGAGTGTCTGTTGCCAGGCTGGAAGGCACGCGCATGGCGAGTCTGGTGCACATCGGTCCAGGCGTCACAGCAGGGCATGGCAGATATTGTGTCTTGCACCCCTTCTTGCACCCCATGCCGAGGGGGGGGGGTGAACCCGGACTCCGACGGTGTCAGGAGCATCGCCGCTCGCTCCGGCAACCTCGGAAACTATGGACTCGACGCCGATTTTGGCCGTTTTCGACCATTTTCACTTGGGCCCCCCCCGCGCACCCCCACCCCCGGGGGCGCTGGGGGGTCCAACCCCCGCAGTGTTTGTTGTCAGGCCGCACGGTGTATGCGTGCCGAGTTTCGTGTCGTTCGGTCCAGGCGTTCCAGCAGGGCATGGCGGATGTTGTGTCTCGCACCCCTTCCTGCCCCCCACGCTGAGGGGGGGGTGAACCTGAACTCGCACAGCGTTGGGAGTGTCGCCACTCGTCCCGGTGACCCCGGAAACTATGGATTTGACACTGAGATTGGCCATTTTCGACCATTTGCACGCAGGGACCCCCACATACCCCCACCCCTGGGGGCGGTAGGGGCCCCCGACCCCTGCAGTGTTTGTGGCCAGGCTGCTAGGCGTCCGCATGCCAAGTTTGGTGCCAATCGGTCCAGGCGTTCCAGCAGGGCATGGCGGACGTTGTGTCTCGCACGCCTTCTTGCCCCCCACATGGGGGGGGCAAACCCAGACATCAACTGCGTCGGGAGCGTCGCCACTCATCTTGGCGACCACAAAAAACGTGGATTTGACTCCAAGTTTGGCTGTTTCTGACCGTTTTCACATCGGGACCCCCTCATACCCCCACCCCCAGGGGCGGTAGGGGGGCCCGACCCCCGCAGTATTTGTGGCCAGGCTGCTAGGGTTCCGCATGCAGAGTTTGGTGCCAATCGGTCCAGGCGTTCCAGCAGGGCATGGCGGGCTATGTTGCGCACCCCTTCTTGCCCCCCACGTGGGGGGGGGGGCTGAACCCAGACCCCAACGGGAGGGTCGCCACTCATCCCGGCGACCCTGGAAACTATGGATTCGACGCCGATTTCGGCCGTTTCCGACGATGTTCACGCGAAGTCCCCCGCGTACCCCCACCCCCGGGGGCGCTAGGGGGGTCTGACCCCCGCAGTGTTTGTCACCAGGCCGCAAGGTACGTGCGTGCCGAGTTTCGTGGCGATCGGGCCAAGCGTTGAGAAGCCTATTCAGAACATACAAACACACCCACAAACCCACAAACCCACACACATACACACGTCCGTTTTTATATATATATAGATTAATATAATGTTAATCTTTTACACTTGGCAGAACTACTATTGAGAGCTGATTGCTGGTGAGGAGAACCTTTTCTACTTGGGACAAATGTTTTATGTGGATTGTTGCCCCACATCTAGTTCTAAAACCCTTCTCATGTGTGAATGTTCTCACATTGTTCTCAAGTGCACTTGTTAGGGGGAGGGCAGCTGAATTTCCGCCATGGCTGATGCTGTGAATGGGTGAAATCAAACTCCAGTCCCCAAGAGGAACTACAGTAATGTGCATGAATGCATCACAACCACTACCACTGTGCATAAATCAACATTAAGAGCTGGCCCAGGAAAATTCTTTGAAAAACAGATGTACATTTTCTGAATGCTTGCCCAGAATACCAGTGAATAGTGACCTGATTCCAAATTCAAATGAGAGGTGCTCTTCCATCATTGTCTGCATAGGGGCTGCTATTTCCCCTGAAGTACTTGATAGGTTGTGTTAAAAGAATAAAAATGCAAACAGCTAAGCACAAAATTCAGTATTCTGCAAAGTAACCCTCATCTCTCTCCACTGTAATAATTATCACCTATTATTTGTACTACAGCAGCAACTAAAGGCAATTCAGCATGTGTAGGTCTACTCATAAAAAAAAGTGTGTGTTTTTTTAACAGCTTTGACCCTACTCAGGTCAAAAACTGAATAGGACATCAAGGCTAAGCTGTCTCCCTATTCATCTAGCCCAGTGATGGCAAACCTATGACACGCACCATAATGTTTGGGTTGACACACTAGTGTTCACCACTATATGAATATAAATAATTGTTTTTCTTTTGTTTGGGAGGCGGCGGGTTGACACACCAGCAGAGTCAAGTTAAGCATTTTTTGAAATTTTGACATGCTGAGCCCAAAAGGTTCGCCATTACTGATTCAGGCCCTAGATTAATAGGGAGCCAGCTTAGCTTCAGTGGCCTATTCAGACTTTGACTCTAGGGATATTCAATCCCTAGATACATTTGAGGTAGTCATTTTGCTGGCTTCTGCAATAAAATCATGTCAGACCTGCTTTTCCTTTCTGCCTCTGGAGTACCACTGCACATATTGTGAATAGCTGACTAGAAAGTATCTTGTTAATGACATACACCAATGTGCTCTCTCCAAAAGGCTCTCCACAATCCAAAAAGCTATTCAGAATCAGCTTGCATCTCACCTTGGATGGGAGACCAGAAGCTGCTGGCTAGAGATGAAGGAATGTGGACTGGCAAGAAATGGATAACATCCTGAGAACTAGCCTGAGGAATGTTTTGCAGCTGCCTGTAGAAGCTCAGAAAGTGAAGAGCTGTGCAGCCAGGAAGATGATTGCATGAAGAGCAATTTGGAGAAATGGAGGGTCCTATGGGTTTCTCTCATTTAATAACACATGTAAAAATCCCATTTTAAAAATTGCCTATGTAAACCACCTTGAGTCTGTAAGAATGTTGGTATCTAAATACTGTACTACTAATAATAGTCCTTGTGCATATCAAGAGCCATCTGAATGGGAGGAAATAATTTCTGTGTTCTGTGTGCATCGTCCCTTTTTCTCTCAAATTTTTTCTCTAGCCTACACAATTTATAGTTTATCAAGCCAAATACAGCCACGTATGGTTAGGTGGCCCATTAGGATCTGATGTTTTTACTGCCTGCATGGGATTGCAAAAACAGGTCTGGGTGAATAGTCTTATGCAGTTTTTAATACTGCATTTGCAGGTCTACTCTGCTGCTTCATCTCTACTGTATGCTGTAAATGCATAGAAATTGAGCAAACATATGGAAAGGAATCACTTTTCTATGAATGTCACTGATTGGCCAAATGCATTTTGAGCACACACTTGGTGTATATATCAAAGACTATGAGCAGCCCTAATCTCATACGCACAGGAAGAGGGTGTGAGAACCAGTTAGCACAGAGCCTCAGGTAGCAGACTAAAGGCCTGATGCACATTGCTTTGACCTCTGCAGCACTTTTGGGGTTTTGGTGCAACAGAAATGGAAGGCAAAGGTGATAAGGCTGGAACAGCTGGTGCTTTTTCATTAAGAAGTGGCTGCCAGGAACTCACCCTTAGCCAGAGGCTTCCCAAGGAGGGAGGAGAAGGGGTGAGAATCAATTGGTTTGATTTGCCTTCTGGATGCTGTTCCAGGGGCTGGCTCTTCTCCACAGGCAGATATCAATAATCTTTCATTTGCTGCTGTTAGCCATGACCCTTCTATTTTTATGGGAACACACCACTATTTATGGACATTGGAAGGCATGATCAATGGCATTATTGTCACAAGCTGCAAGGCTGTCCTATGTGAGGACGGCCTCATTTCCATCCAGCTCCCCAAAACATCCTTTTTGTTTTCAGATCACTCTCTCTCTCTCTCTCCCCCTGACACTCACACACATGCAAGTTCTCACACCCCTCTTCTTCTTGTCTCCCCGCTTTGCCTGAAATTTAGTTCCATCCTCCATCCTCAGTTCTCCTTCCCCCAAGGCATCTTTTCTCTGTAGTCAATGTGATGTCCCGTCTTCTTTCACTCTCTTTCCTTGTTGCTCTTTTGCTCAGGTTTCTATGCTGAGAGCTGGCGCAGTGTAATATAACTGTGATCATCTTCTTTCCTTTGTTGTTTTTGCATCAGATATAGACATTATACCGCAGTGGTTTTCAAACTCTCTAGGAGAGGTTGACCTGCTGTAAGTGCTTGCCAGAGAGGAGGCAGCAGCACGATCCCCAGGAGGCCTGAGGGTTACCTGGGGCAACTAGGGCTTTGATCAGCTTACCTGTTGAAGCTCTGGCTTCCTGGACTGCAAAACCAGAAGTGCATCATGATCTTTTATTTTCAATTTCTGAGGCTTGGGAGCTCTGCGGAGGCAGCCGCAGGGCTCCCCGCACCCCCAGGAGGCCAGAGCTTCGACAGGTAAGCTGATCAAAGCCCCTGTTGCCACCGGGCAGCAGTGCGACCCCCAGGACCCCCTTTTCTCCCTGCCCCTTAAGGGGCCAGGCCCAGAGGTTTTCCGGCTGGGGAGTTGTGACACCCCAGTTTGACAACCTCTGTTATACAGGAGTATTCACCAACAAATATACAGTTATACAGGATTATTCATGAACAAATGGAACACAATGAATCCCTCCAGGGATTACACTCCCTTTTAAGGATCAGGTTCACGGAGTGGTCCTAGGTCCAGCCTTGCTCCTGGAGACATAGATAGCAACTGTGACCAAGAATTCTTTTGCCTAATTTTAGTAGGTGCATGAGCTGCTGCCCTTTCTGGGCGGGAGGAACAGGGCAAGCCGAGGGTGATCCAGGAGGCAGTCCAGCCCGGGAAGGGGGTGAAGTTTGGATGAGGCTGCATCCAAACCCCTGTCCCTGGGCTGCGCAGGGAACTCGATTCTGTGCCTGCTATACAACAGGCGCAGATCTAAACAGCCCATAGGAATGGCTGGTGCCTACCCCGGGGAAAGGGCATTCATGCCCTCGCCCCATGGAGGCTCCAGGCCACGCCCAACAGCATAGAGCCGTCGGCCTATGCTGATTAGGCGCAGATTAGGATTATGTCCTCAATCACATTGTGCTTTGATTATTGTAACATGCTCCAATCTGAGTTGCCCTTGAACACTGTCTGGAAACTTCAATTGATGCAGAATGAGAAGGCTAGGTGCTGAGTAATGAGTGTGAGTTGGGATGCCTGAGGGTGCAATTCCGAGTGCCGGTGCAGCTGGCACTTGTCAGTAGCACTGGCTGAAGTGCGTCACCACATCTGTGCCACAGGGAGTCGTGCTGACCCATGGTTGCTGCTGTGGATGGCTGGTATCCCAACCCCATGCCAGCCAGTTGAACTCACCCTTAGCTAGAGTCTTCCCAGGGAGAGAGGAGGAGGGGTGAGAATCAACTGGTTTGATTTGCCTTCTGGACGCTGTTCCAAGGGCTGGCTCTTCTCCACAGGCAATAATCTTTCATTTGCTGCTGTTATCCATGGCCCTTCTGTTTTTATGGGAACACACCACTACTTATGGACATTGGATAAGGCCAGATGGGAAGGCAGGATGGGGCAGAAGAGGACGGAGGGAAGGCGGAGAGCGGGTGGGCTAGTGAGTGGGCCAGTGGCTGGGCCGGCCCACGGAGTGGAGTGGAGTGGAGTGATGGATCTGGATGTTAGGCTGGATCCTAACCCCCGTTCCTGGGTTGGATGGGCCCTATCTGGCCACTCAGATATGCACCAGCACAGATCCGAGCAGTCCCATAGGCTGGCTGGGGCTTGCTCTGGAGTAAGGGAAACATTTCCCATTGCCCTGAGGTGACCTCCAGCCACCTCCCAGTCTGTGTTGGATGCAGCCGGCCTATCTGCCCTAATGCAGGTTAGCATCGGGCTGTGATTAGCCTACGCTTTTTGGCTCTCCGCATGTTCCTGGGCACTATTGAAGATACCAGCTATTCCTAAAAAAACCTTATGCAGCTTTGACCAAAGGACCATCTACTGTAGTACTTCCAGTACTACTGCAGTCTGTGCTCATCATTGCAGACACTGCGCCACATCTTGCCACTGATGAAGGCTTGATTGGTGGGAATACAGGTCAGCACCTTCCCAGTTAAGGTCTCCCACAGAATGCCCTCCTGCAGGAAGCTCAGCTTGCCCTTGCTTGCAGTGGAAATGCTTCTGCTTTGTTTTTTTTTTTGTTTTTTTAGGGATCTGTTTTACCTGCTGTTTATTCCACTGCCTTGTTTGATCTTTTTTGGTCTTTTGTTTGATTACTGATTGTTTTAATTGGAAAAGATTATCTTGGGAAGAAAAATAACTGGAGAAGAAAAGATCAAGCAGCCTGTTTCTGCCTTGACCAGGGTAACAAGATACAAAGGAGGACTGAGTGCCTATGCCTTTAACCATGGTATAAATTGTGGGTCCATGGCACATGGCACAAATTGGGTCAAGGCCCAATTGCTGGTGGATTGCAAAAGTGACAGGGCAGATTAGGCTACGTGGATCAAGGGCTAAACCACCTGCTATTTGCGGGAGGGGAATTACCACATAACCCCTTGGCATTTCTAAATTCCTCTAGAGCCAGTAAAATGTTTGCGAACCACTGCTTTAGTTTTATCTCACAAAGTTTATCTGGAAATTCAAAAGGTTTATCAGAAATGTCAGTGTTCACATGTTTGTGCTAATATTCATCCAGTTTCAGACCATTAAAAAATGGGTAACCAAGATTTCATTACAATGTAATGAACGCAGCATATGGATCGACATCAGCACCATTTTTCTCATTGCATACTAAAAGCATCCAGTGTTCAATGTGCATATATTTATCTACTGCTTTCCTTAGTTGAACTCTAACAAAATGCATTGATTGAGCCATAATTGTTATCTTCCTTGCATATCTGAAAAAACTACATTTTTGTGCCAGGACATTTTTTCTGAAAACAATTGCACACAGCATTGATGGAGAATTAGCACTTTAGCCTAGTGAAATAGAACTAATATTTATATAGCAGAGTTATCCTAAAATTGCCATGTATGGTAAATCAAAATTATAATTTCCATACTATTTGTTTATATTAGGAAAAGAAATGTTTCCACCAAGACTAAACTGCAAGACCAAAAGTACAATTTTTTAAATAATACACAATACATATTAAGTCCTGTCTAAAATATAGCCATTAAAAGGACGTGATGGCACTGCGGGTTAAACCGCTGCTGCTGGGCTTTCTGACCAGAAGGTTGGCAGTTCGGGATCACGCGACGGAGTGAGCTCCCGTTGCTTGGCCCAGCTCCTGCCAACCTAGCAGTTTGAAAGCACGTAAAAAATGCAAGTAGATGAATAGGTGCGACTTGGGAAGTGGTGGGAAGGTAATGGCGTTCCATGCGCTACAGCGTATAGTCATGCCAGCCACATGACCACGGAAGCTTGTCCTCGGACAAACGCTGGCTCTACAGGCTTAGAAAGGGAGATGAGCACCACCCCATACAGTTGGTCACGACTAGACAATTTGGTCATGGGGAAACCTTTACCTTAGAATATAGCCTTAAGTTTAATACAGCAGTAATCAGCAGCTGTTCAAATAATAAGCAAGTCTATGTCTCATGTCAAAGTATAACAATGTTGGCACCAGGTGAGAGTGCTAGGGAGGGAGCTCCACAATAGTAGTACTACCACAGAAAAGGTTCAATTTCTAGTCAAATCAAATGTCCAGGTCCTGGCCAGGCACCCAACTAATCCTCAGCATCCAGGGGAGTGAGAATACCTTCCATTAGGGACCGTGGTTCCAGATATATGGGGGCTGCAGGCTAGATGCAGAGGCAATAGCTTACCAAAGGCCGCTCTGGGTTCAATCCCAAGTTGTGCTGGAACAGGCAGGCTGCATCGCAGCTCCACCCCCTCCCCAGGCCGGCCCACCAACCTGCCTGCCCACCTTCTCTCCTCCCAGAACCTCCCTTGCACCAGCTGAGTTCGGCTGAAGCAAGGATGGCTCTCTGCTGGCACTCTGGGGCCAACGCTACTCCTAGTCAGCCCGAGTACTCCAGTGCCGATGTAGGGGTGCCGGTCGAGATAGGGATGCAGGCACTCCCACATCGGCATTAGTGATGTAGCACTGGCACAACAACGTTGCGTCGCGCTACATCCCCCGTAGGATTGTGCCCTCAGTGACTTTGTGGCCTGAGGTAAGATCTCAACCATGGCCATCCATTTGGAGGAAAAGACAGAGTACAAATCATTTCAATAAATAATAATAGTACATACACAGTCTTAAACATTATACTGACCAACAGGCAAAAGTAAGCAGGGATCTGTTCCATGGACCCAGCGTGGATATGGAAACCATGAATACCGCAGACACCTTCCCCCGCCCTCTGTGCCCATTTAGGGTGCAATCCTAACCTGGCATTAGGTGGGCACAGTTAGGCCAGTAAGGTTTGGCGGGTGCAAGAGACACCATAAAGTATGTTTGGGCCACTCTCACAGTCAGAGAGGCCAGCATATAGACGTGCGCCATCATCCCTGCCTCGAAGAGTAGTCCAAATGCACTTTATGGTGGCCCTTGTGGCAGCCAAACGTTGCTGGCCTAACTCCAGGTCAGGATTGCACCCTTAATCATTAAAAGCCCCACTTACTAGGGCGACATAAGCCAGCCTGGTAAG
The DNA here is from genome assembly GCA_029204185.1 of Lerista edwardsae. Lineage (NCBI taxonomy): Eukaryota > Metazoa > Chordata > Lepidosauria > Squamata > Scincidae > Lerista > Lerista edwardsae. The sequence goes on along the minus strand of JAJKFI010000126.1, from coordinate 1,324,673 downwards.
TGGGACTTTTCATGATTTACTGGGTGCAGGGAGTAGGATGGGGTTGCATGTGGCCCCCATCACCCGCTCAACCCCCCTGCACCCATTAAATCATTTTTAAAAGTTACTATGGCAAAAATCAGCTTGTTGATACAAGCTGATTTTTGCCACAGTAACTTTTAGAAATGATGTAATGGGCTTGGGGTGATCTGCTGGGTGGGAAGTTATCCCCACATCCATGGGTAACTGAAACCATGGATACGGGATCTGTAGATACTGGGGGGGGGGGCTGTATATGTTATACACATTCAAGGTCAGGTGTATATTTGTGCAAGTGGAAAATGCTGTTGTATTTTTGTAGGCCACAAGAATTATTAGCTGGAACTTTTGAGAAAAAGACAGTGCCCTGAATGAGTGGGGCAGTCTTTCTAAGTACAAAGTGCAGCAGTGGAAAGTATGCTCTCTGAGCGTGCAAGGATGGAGTCACCAGGTGTGTGTGCATGATGGCATGCATGCCATCACTGGTGCATGCTTGTGAGGGGGTACATGTTGTGAGTGCAAGCACAATATGGTGCATGCATGCACTGGCAGGGGATGGGCGGCAGAATAGGAGGGGTGGATTTAGGCAGTGTTTCAGCACAAACTGCTCTTGTACAAATCACAGGACTGTACCTAAGCTGGAAAAGAAAAGAAAACAATTTTATTCCTACTTTCTTTTTCGTTTTCTATTCAAAGATAATTAAATAGTGATTTGTTTGTGTAATATAATTAATCAGGAATTACAGAGAAGGGTCAGTACAGAGTTAGAGTAAAGTAATGCCCAAAGTGCTTGAGAGATTTCTTTCTTTGAATAAATAATTACCAATGTAAAAAATTATTTACTGAATCAAGTTGTTGTTTGAGTGCTATCTCAGACCTTAAATCATGTGCCTACACTTGCTCTGTTGCTAGTGCCACACAATAAATTAACTATGCAATTAGAGGTAAATGTAACATGTAAATGTAACATGAGCGTTCTCAAAAGAATATGAGAAATAAAAACATGTTTAATTATTTCCAGTGCAAGTGTTAAGGTTCTGCCATGCCAAAAGAGGAAGAAGGTGCAGGCTATTCCAGCTAGAAGATTTTCTTATTCAGAGCATGGGAGAAAATAAGAATTTTCCATGTGTAATACAGTAAATGATGGGTAGGGGAAAAATATCTTCTCCTTGGGCAGTTGATAGCAGGAAACAGCCACATCAGCACAAACCTTTTGAGGCCAGTATATTAATTTGTGATTATGGGATTGTACAAATGACATTCAGCACAGTTGGATAGGTTGGCATCACAGGGGAGATCGCTGTAGCAATGTCAGCAAAAACCTACTGGACTTGCTGCTGTAGTTCTGTGTATCTATAAAACCAGAGTACCTATTGGTAACAGCAGTGGGGAACATAATCCCGAAAAGGCATTGTTAGGATCAGAAAGGGCTTCCCATCTATGCTGGGGCCTCACTCACAGCTATAGAAGTGACAGGGCTGTCCTCCCAGGTACCAGAGTAATTTTTGTTGCAAACTTTATAAAATGAGACAGCAGGAAGTTAAAATGTGAAACAAAACAATCTTCCTTGATGCTACTCTTAAGCCAAGTCACAGTGGCTGCTGGCCTAGATTTCACTTCCATGCTAGTGTTTCCCAGAACTGCTTTTCTGCATGACTCCTAGTGACAGTTCACCAGTTCCTCTTAACTTGACCTGGTTAGAAATGATCCGCCCAAACGGGTAAACTTGTGAAATAGGGGGCCACGGCTGGGAGGCTGTTGCTTTAAGTAAATAAATTAGCTAAATAGACTCTGGCCCCCATCAACATCCAAAACACCATCTCCAAACTTCTGGGAGCCACCAGACTTCTTTCAGTTCATCATGTGTTGGCCAGGTTGGACATGTGTTGTCCCAGTATGGGCAGGAATACCTGCCTAGTGTTAAACTTCTACTGCCAGGCCCTACCAACTACTGAGGCAAAACTCACAAGGTCAAGCAAAAAGATGAAAGTACCAAAGAACCAGAACCAGCGAACACTAATGGTGTCTGTGGCATCTGAGGGTCTAATGGAGATCAGACTGAAAAGGGGGGAAGTTTTGGAAATTTTCCACAATAAAGGGACACAATTCTTGGCGGTAGTGGTGTGTGAAATTCACTGCTCCAATAATTCTCCTAACGGTGGCTACTGGGTGATATCCACTATTTTTTCTCTAGAACTACACTCTGATTATGTAACATTGCTTTGACTACTTCTGTGTAAAAAAAAAGCGGGGCAGCTTTCAATTGGTGCTGGGACTGCCAATATTTTTTACTTAGAGCCCTTATAAAAGTGATGGTATATCATCAAATAGCATTATTCTAGACAGGTCTGAGAAACAAAATGGCAGCGATCATGAAAACTACATGGTCGCACACATTTTGCCCCAGTACACCTTGAACATCCCAAAACATTGGGACCCCTTTTTCCCCTTGCCTCTCAAAAATATGAAGGCAAGAGCTTTTACCTGAGAACATTTTTTCAGCTATAAGAAGGACCAGAAGCAAGAGGTTGCCAAATTGTATAGAGAGGAAGCAGCAGATATTTAAGTAGGTAAAATTCTCTCGTGAAATGAGCTGCTCAGATCGAAGATCGTGTTAGTGGCATTGTAGAGCCAGACTGATCCTAGTCATTAGCTGACTTCTAAATCAATCTGGAGTATTAGTAAGGTGACACCCTAGGGCAGTACAATTCACAATTCACAAACCTTTATTGGCATATATCTAGGGCAGTAATGACGAACCCCTGACACGTGTGTCAATGCTGACACGCCAAGGCGTTTTGGGTGACACGCCAGGCAGCCAGGGATTGCAATTTGCACCTCAGCCAGCAGCCTTTGTTGACGGCTGGCGGCTGCTTTTATTTTGGCCGTTTAGAGCTCTCGCCAGCTGTAGGGCGAGAACTCATGGTGGCGGGGCGCTTGTCCACGGCGTTGGTGAGTGCCATGGTGGCGCTGGGGATAGTCTCTGAGTCCGTGGGAGAAGCAGCGCCGGAATCCGGCTGCAAAAATAAAAATAAAAAATGCTGCCGCTGCTCTCTTCTGCCTGCGTCCCAGCCCAGCACGGGAGGTGGGGAACTGCAAAGGCTGCCTGGGCTGTGGCCTGCTGGCTGCAGAGCTTGCGTCCCCTTTGCCTTTCTGAGGAAAGGGTTGCGAGTGGAGATCAGGCGCAATGGAGGTCATTCTCCCTCCGTGAAGAAAAAACGGCACCTGGACACAAGGACACGAGAGCGCTGGGGACGGGAGGCGTTCAATGACCGGCGGAGCCAAAAATCGCAGGAGGGGGCACTGCGAGGCTTGGCTCCTTAAAGGGGCTGCTCTCCCTCCATGAGAAGAAAAAACGTGGTGCCCAGATGGAAAAAGCGCAGGAGCGCTGGGGACAGTAGGCGCCCAATGAGCGGCAAAATAGGAGAGAACGTGGCAAGGCTTGGCTCCTTAAAGGGGCTGTGTTCTGTTTCACTTTTATTGAGGGGGGGAGGGGGTGTGACACACCAGCAGAGTCAAGTTACATATTTTCTGACTTTTTGACACATGGAGCCAAAAAGGTTCGCCATCACTGCCCTAGGGAGTGTGTGTGACACCACTAGCGACCAAAAATTTTGGAAATTGTGGTTTTTAGGAATAACATATTATACATCATTCAATGTGTAATTCAAGACAGAATGTGTTCTATCAAAAGTTATAGCCAAATAAATAGTAAAAACACAATTGACTTGCGTAACAAAAAGTGGATTTCCTTAGCTCAAAATTGACCAAAATGACTGTGTTCTGAGAGCTAATGAGGCGTTATGGCACTCATGGAACCAGCCAGTTATTATGAGTTGGTTCCTTTTCCATGTACCAGAACTAATTCTAGAACTCCTATTCAGGGCTCAATCCTATTTGTGCCCACGGGCTGACATTAACCACTTGCATCAGCCCAACATCACAACGCTGACACATGAGTGCCAACTGACACCTCCACATCAGCACTGGTGCCATTGGGTCAATGCTAGCAGCAGCGCTGCTAGGATTGCGCTCTCAGTTGTGTAAATGTTATCAAGTTGGCCACTGGTTCTTTTTTTGCTGGTTACTGATTTGCTGGGTGACCTGTACTGTTCTATAAATAAATAAATAAATAAATTTACTGGGGGTGACACCATATGTTACATCACTGGGTGACACGAAGCCTAGTGATGTTACTGGTGGGACGTTTGGGTGTTGTTGGTCATTGGCTTAGGTGACTTTTAAAGTGTATTCTAAACATTCATAGTGGATTAATCAGTGGTTATTAACCATGATGGCTACATTGAACCTCCAGATGCAGGGGCAGTATGTCACTGCGTATTATGTACAGGGAAGCAATTGCAGGAGAGCACTGACATTCATCCTTTGCTTGTGAGGAAATATTCACTGCATTTATTTTCTGATAATAATTTTCTTATTAACCATTATTGTTATTCATTTCATCTCACGACTATGACTATCTCTCAGCCTCACCTACCTCACAGTGTTGTAAAGGGGGCAAATAAAGGGGAGGTACCAGAAATGGAAACTCACATTAGATTACTTGAGTCTGAGTAGCAAAAATGCACGATTTTTGCTGTCTTGTGTTCACTCGCATCACCCATGCAAATAACTCAGGCATTGACTCGAGACTCGGGCCACAGACTCAGAAATGAGTCAACAATCTCGGAATTTGAGTCAGTGAGTCTGGGTGCACTTCATTACTTCATTGCACTGTTTTCGTGTCACACAATAGACCTCATGAGGTGATCAAGGCGGCACCACATAGTTGTCAAAAGGAACAGTAGGTTCCCCTTCCAGCCAGAATGCCATGCTTGGGGAGGAGCAATCCTCCTTGGCCCCGCCTGCTTGCTTGCCTGCCTGCCTATGTGTGCCTGCCTCAGGCCCGTAACAGTTGTTCTTCACCCCACCTAAGGGGGCATACCCCGTACACCATAGGCCGCAGCATGCGGTCCTCTACCAATCCTGATCCTCCCCCACAGTTAGTTGCCTGGGAGGGCGGGGAAAAAAGTCTCACTGATTTGCTGAGACTAGTCTCCAGCCAGGATTAGTTTTTCTCCCCTTTCGTTCTTATATTGGGAGTTGTGATGTGAATGGAACGGGGGGGGGGGAGGTTTTGTTGCTGCAGTTTGTATGGAGTCAATCATTTTCCTGCATTCACTGCAGCCGCACTCGCTCAAGTAACAGCAACAGGTCATAAATGAAATGGCAATTGAAGGAGTGAAGGACTGTCAGCAGCACATTGCTGGCATGCTGAAATGTTAGGGGTGTGTGAAGCGACAACCCAATAACATTAATTGGGTATTAATTGGGTACTATTAATAATAGTAGGCTACTTCAGAATGCCAGGTGCAAGGTAGTGGCAACAGGATGCTTGTTGTCTACTGGGCTCCCTGAGGCACCTGGTGGGCCACTGTGAGACACAGGAAGCTGGATTAGATAGGCCCTTGGCCTGATCCAGCAGGGCTCTTATATTCTTATGCGTATGTGTCTGTGCACGCACTAACAGGAAGGTGAAGTATATTTCAAAACAGATTGGTAGACCATACTGATATGGAATGTGATCCCAGGCACCTGGAACTGTTTCCTTTTTAAAGGCCACTTTCATGCTATTTCGCTCAAATTGTGTTAAATATATTTTATACTGACTTTTAAAGGGAGCATTCTTTGATTTTACTGGGGTTCAGATCTTCAATGCTGATAGATTTGTCTGCCTCTCTGTCTCAGCTCTTATCTTATCTGCCCATTTTGCCATTCTTCACTGTTAGAAAGCCCACAGTATTCTGAAGGGTGGTCTTCTGCCTGCAAAGCAGCGAGCGGAACATCCTCAATCCTTTGAAAGGCAGAAGAAGCCTATTTTGTGCAGATGCTTCAGAAAAAGAAGTCCTATAACAATCTTTCTTAGGCAATAATTTTCCTCTGTATGAGTGTCAATGTGTGATGGAATATGTGCTTTTTCATTCTCTAAACTGAGACTAAGCTTGGTTTCCAGCTAAGCAGTCTATGGCAATAGACAGGCGGGCCTCATGGGAATAAAGGGCACACACACAACACAATTGCAATTACAGGAAACAATTACAACCTATTCCCCAGCACCAGGTGAATGAGCCATCACAAGGAAGAACTAGTCAGCTTACTAGTGGACCTGGACAATCATATAATCATAGAGTTGGATGGGTCTGAAGCAGGAAATCCTCCTATTATAGAGCAGTGATGGCGAACCTATGACACGCGTGTCAAAGCTGACACACCACAACGTTTGGTATGACACACCAGAATTCACCAATACCTGACAAAAACTGAGTTTGTTTTACTCATTTTTCATTTTTGTGATTATTTGATGCTTCTTTATATAATACATAGCATCATATATGCTATGTATTATATACTGTATTTTTTGTTTAAATAAATGAATATAAAGAATCGTTTCTCTTTTGTTTGGGAGAGGGGTTGACACACCAGCAGAGTCAAGTTAAGCATTTTTCTAAGTTTTGACACACTGAGCCCAAAAGGTTCACCATCACTGTCCTAGAGCATCCCCAGCAGGTGCTTGTTGAGCCTTTGCTTTGAGGTCTTCAGTGAGGGAGAATCCACCACCTCCCTTGGCAATCTGTTCCACTATCGAACCGCCCTTATCGTCAGGAATTTTTTCCTGATGTCCAACCAGAATCTCCTCTCTTGCAGTTTGTACCCATTGGACCTATTTCTACTGTCAGAGGCAAGTGATAACAAATTTGTCCCTTCTTTCACATTTCATCCCTTCAGGTATTTGAAGGGAGCTATCTTATCCCCTCTCAGCCTTCTCTTCTCCAAGCTAAACATACCACGTTCCCTCAACCTTTCCTCATGGGACTTGCTTTCCAGCCCCCTGATCATCTTTGTTGCTCTTCTCTGAACCTGCTCCACTTCGGCTGCATCTTTCTTGAACTGAATTGTCCAGAATTGGACACAGTACTCCAGGTGAGGTCTTGCCAATGTACTTCTCATGACGTGGAAGCTACCGTTCTATTAATGCAGGCTAAAATTGGATTAGCCTTACAGAATATTAGCCTTACACAATTTACAGAAGGGCTAGATTATCCAACAGGGAGTCACAATGCAGAACCTTCCACAGAAAAGAAATGAAATTGCACCAGAAGCAAGGCAAAAACAAGGCTGAAGGAGTAGAGGCTTCTGGCTCCATCATGGTTTAGCCATCAGAGGCCGAGAACTAACTGACTCCCAACAAGCCTAGCCAGGCAACCCATGAAGCCCACGGTAGTGGCCTGAGTTGCTCAACTGAGCAACTTGCACTATCATTGCTTTGTCCCACCTTCCCCTTTTGCAACTGGGCTTCCTCAGACATACTACGAGGATTACCAAGGAAGCCCATTCAGTTGGGAGGCAGGTAGAAGAGAAAGCTGCTTGGGTGCCCCTCCCTCAGTGCTGCTGGGGTTTTCCCCCGACTCATCCTGGTGGATGCAAGGCAGAGGCTGACTCTGACGAGTGCCTCTCCCTTAGCACCACAGAAGGCGCTGTGTCCTCCTACAAGGGAGTTCCTGTTAGGCCTCTCCAAGCCTAACAGAGAGGAGCAATTTCACTGAAGTGCTCCAGGAATGCTAAAGGAGGGGAGTCCTCCTACAGCAGAGAGCACTCCTTTCCATTTCTCTGACCCGGGGTGGTGGGGGTGGTGGTCGTAATGGGACAGAGTGATTTAGTAGAGTGTATCTCAGTCGTGCTAGAGTGCACCTGCATGCAAACACCAGCAGAGGGCGGAACCAAGCCACACCCTGACACCAACACTGTTTGGCCCAATCCTTTCATGATATTTATTGAAAAACACGCCCCACTGATTTAGAGTACATATGCTCAAGTAAGCATGCTAATCATTTTATGTCTAACCATTCCAAGTCATAAGAACCTGAGTGATGGCGTTTTTCCAGTGCCACTATCCGGCCAAAACGAAGGATTTTTAATCATCAAACTATAGTATGGTTCTCCTAATCCTGTGCCTGAGGCACGCTATTAACCCAACGCAGCTGGGGGAGGAATTCAAACTACTACCCTGTGCTCAGGAAAGGAGGGGGTGAGCCCCAATCCCAATGTCATTTCGGTGCCAAACTGTCCTCCCGCCAACTGTTAATTGACCCTGAAGTAGCTGGGAAAACAGTAAAAATAAAAATATTGAATTCCACACTACCTGTTTACACCGTGGCATGTGTGCATGTCTACTTGTACAGTATAGGAGGGAAGCATGTGAGCTGATTCTGTGTTTGTGTGAGTTCACATGCAGAAACAAATGGTGGTGGTGAGTGCTGGATGCCTCTGTGTGTGAGAGAGAGAAAGAGAGAGATTCCAACCCTATTCATGTTTACTTAGAAGTAAGTACCAGTGTGGTCAGTAAATTTGCATAGGACTGCAACTGGGGAGAGAGTGAAAGAAATGCAGGGGAGAGAGAGAACAGGTAAAAGTGATGAGAGAGACTCACATGATCGAGCAAGTTAAATCTTTCAATTATCTAGGTATCAATTTTTCATTTAATCACTCCAGGGTACAACACTGCAATATGGTTTTGTCCTTTGCAAAAATAACGATGCAAGCCATCATTAGATTTTTCTACAATAAGGGTAGCTCCTATGTGCCAGCAGCTCTCAAAGTATTTAATGCAAAAATTATATCTCAAACCCTGTATGGGATCCCTATATGGATAAATTCATTTGACCATACAATAGAACAGTTAAAAGCAGTATTTTTGAGGAAGATCCTAGGTCTACCAAATTGTGTGCCCTACTCAGCCTTATGCTTAGAGACGGGCCAATTCCTTGGTTAAGAACAATCAAGTTCTGGCTCAGAGTTTATTATAATCAAGACCAGAACAATTTACTGCATCAACTCTTGAAGGATCCATATCCTGCTGTTGGCACCCCCAACCTGGAAAAAAAATAAGAACAATTGGAATTGATGTTGATTTCCTTGGTTCAGTTCCTCAACCTGAGGCCTACCGAATTATTAAACGTAGGCTTCTGGACATCCAAGCTCAGAGACTACTGAGCTCAGTGAATAAAACTTGCTCACCACTGAACCTCCAGATTCCAATTATAATTGGACAACCTGCAGCATACTTATCCTTGTTAGAATGTCCCCAGGAAAGAAGGGCCTTCTCGCTTGCCAGATGTAACGCCATGCCCTCAGCAGTAATGCAAGGCAGATTTAGGGGCACCCCTTAATAATGACAGACACTGTTTTTGTGCCTTGGTGAGGTTGAGTTGCTTGCTCACTTGATTTTTCACTGTCCACTCCATTCCGGGACATATATGTATGTTTGTATGTCTGCACATATGCCAATAAAGGTTCCAAATCAAATCGACTGAGGGCGCAATCCTAGCCTGGAGTTAGGCCGGCACAGTTAAGTCAGCACAAGGGACACTGTAAAGTAAGTTTGGACTACTCTCAGAGTCAGGGGGGATGGCACATATCTGTGTGTTGGCGTCTCTGACTCCAACAGTGGTCCAAATGCACTTTACGGTGGCCCTGGTGTCAGCCAAATTTTGCTGACTTAACTGTGCCGGCCTAATTCCAGGTGAAGATTGCGTCCTGAGAGAGGGGGCTAGCAGTGGAAGAATGAGCTGGAACACTGCCTGATGACCCCTTAGGTCCACCACTACTGCACAATAAAAATGAAAAAAAAAGGTTGCCCCTCACCATACTCCTTATGGAGATTCTTCAATTGTGGAAGTGTGATGGTTTGAAACCATCAAAACTTCTGGTTTGATGTGGACTGTGTCAATGAAGAAACTCCTTCGTTTGCTAGGTCACTGCAAATCCAACTTTCTCACTTCTGCGCTTCCTCATTTGAAGAAAGCACATCAGGAGCAAAGAGAGGAGGCAGATTGTCTGCTTTTTGCTTGCTTTTAGTGGGTGGAAAGTGGATTACAGCAGCTCGTATCCGCAGTGGGCTAGAGGCAGGCAGTAGCAGTGGAAGAATCTCTGAATCAGCCACATTCTTGCCCCCCTCCCCACAATCCACCTCTGAATCAACTCACATGACCTCACCTAATGGATGGGTCACCCTTGGAGGCCAGTAATCAAGAGAAAGCAGGACGTGGGGGGGGGCAGGATTCTTTTAAAAAAAGGGCAAGTCACAAAGTCCCAATGACCATCAGACCATCTCAGGCCTGTTCCTGTTTACTCCAAAGTAACTTCCACCATCTTCAGTGGGGTTCTATTCTCTAGTAAGCATGTTTAGAATTATAGACGAAAAGGTTATGCTTTTAAACTTTTGCAATAGTGGTGTATCTGTCATGGGGCATGATACAGTGCCTACCATGGGTGCTATTGGGGACGTGCCAAGGGCGCAAAAAAGCCTTGGTACGCCTCTGCTTTGCAGGCAAGCAACCAAGAGGCAATTACTGCAAATTATTTAGCTTTCATCATTTCTGTTCCTATTAAAAAGATTAAGGGCCTAAGGGACCATATTGACAACTTTGCCTTATCTGGGGCTCATTGTGCAGGGATTGACTTCAGCAAGCACAGCCATTGTTCTCACTATAGTTGGAATCAATGTCTGTTTGAACACAGTATTATAGACCAGCTGGGATGGGACAGACAACGGAGGCTGCTGCAGTTAGATGGATGAAATTAATTGCTCATTAATGCATTCTACCTCTGAATTACAATTCAAGTAATTGCAAATAATCACAACTTAAGTAAAACTTTAGTATTTATGGGAGGAAAAATCCACCAGCCAAAGTAGGGTAATGCCTTTATTTAAGGACACATTTACATGATGGCCTCTTCCTTGCTCCCTCTGTGCCCCTTCCCAAAGCCTGACTCACACAATGGTTTATCATTTTATCATGAAATTCTAATTGCGCCAAATTTATTATTATGAATGTTTACATTGTGAAATTCATGGTGATAAAACATATTTTTTAAACATTTTGTTTTCAGTCAATGTAAGGGCAGAGCCAGGGTTTAATCTGTGTCAGTGCTCACCACAGCTTTGTTTCAAGCACCCTGAAAATGCAATCCTAACCTGGAGTTAGGCTGGCACAGTTACGCGAGCAAAGATTGGCTGGTGCAAGGGACACTGTAAAGCACGTTTACGGGAGGAACAGGGCGGAGGGAGGGTGGAGAATGGGTGGTCCTGTGGGAGGGCCGGCCCAGATAGGGGGCCCGAGGCAGGATCCGGCACTTGGGCTAGATCCTAACCTCCGTTCCCAGGTGGCCCAATTTGGGCTCTCAGAGTTGCACTGCCAATTTAGGCAATGGAGCTCTGAATAGTCCCTCAGGGCCACTGTGTGCTACCTGGGGGAAGGGAATTTCAGCAGCTCTGAGTCCTGGGTTGGATATGTTGGCCTGCCTATCCCAGCCCAGGATTTGGACTGTGCTGTTAGCAATGCCAGGGAATCAATCTGGGACTGCATGCATGCAAAGCGTGTTCTCCAACACTGAGCTACATAGCCTTTACAAGAGTAATACTGTTTTGTGTAGAATGTAGAATGTTTACAGGGCTTCACATACATTATCTCAGTAATATAGATCACTATTTTCTCCTACCAAGAAGTTCTTCTCTGGAAGCACCACATAAGTGAGTGGAAGAGCACCGGGGTACTCCTGTGCACTTCCCGTTCTCTTCTACGTCGCCCATGTAGGAGGAGAGTTTCCCAGTGGCTTGTGTGCCCCAGTTGTTTTTTCCCCAGTCCTGCCAGGGAAATATTTATTTCTCAAGGGCTTTTTACAAATTACCCAGTGGCACACGCAATTTTCCCAGTGAAAGCATAATGAAGAGAGAACCGCAGCCAATCCTTGCTGCCTAATGAGTGCATTTGCTTAATAAGCAGAGACAAGGAAACTATAAAAGGCAAGAAGGCATACCCAAATGAGGACAATAAAAAGGAGCACAAACTCTTGCAGAATAAATTTATGCTTAACAGCCAGACAAAGAAAAAAGAAAATTTATGGAGCATATTGCTGAACATTTTAAAACTAACATCTTTCAATACCTCAGATACAAGGATGCATCACCAGTTGCTGGTGGTGTAGTTAGCTGGGAGCATCTGAAAAAAAAATAAATGAAGGAGGAACGGGAGTCTGCAGAGCAACTAAATTGATCTGTTTTGTTCTTCAGTGTGACACCATTGTTCAGAAAACCCCACCTGAACTTCTTTGGGTGGCGGGAGCACTTCTGAAGAATTTGTGCAATACTATGCATGTTTACTTCCACTTTGTACAATGAAACTTACACCTAGACAAGTCTGTATAGACGGCCCAATCCTAACAAAACCTTACACTGCCAGAACTAGAGTTCTGACTAGCGTTCTGGCACTGTATGATCCTTTACGGCTGTAGAAAAACATGCCACACTGTTTCACACAGCCAAGCTGCCACAAGCAGCGAGTGGCTATGGTGGCACTCCAGCAGTCTGTCCACATCCCCTAGTGCTGGTGGACACAACAGGCCAGAAATTGTGGTGGGGAGGAGTGCTAATTGAGGCCAAGAAGGGGGTGATGTTGGCAACAGGTGCCACCAGTATCCTATCCCCCTTCCAGGCCTCAATCCTTCCTAGGTCCACTTGGACTTGTGCCAGCTAATCACTGGCGCAGGTCCAAGTAGACTAATGCAAGCAGCAACATTTTACCCTGGGCAAGGGAACAATCTTCCCAGAGCGTTCCCCCCCCCCCCGGACAGGATGCAGTTAGCACTCCAGCACTGGGGCTATGTGCAGTGGTGTCATTCAAATGATTTAGGAACAGGAACTCACTTTTGATTGGCACTTGTCGGGAACCTGGAACCAGCTGTTAGGATCCGGAACGCCCGTTCTGTCGGTTCCCCCTGAATGACATCACTGCCTTCGCCCCCCTAGGAATCCAGAGTTGATCCCTTTAACCCTCTGAGTGCCAACCAAAAAGAAAAGCTCTTTGCAGAGGAATTGGGAGGGGGGAGGAGGGAGAGTGAAGTGGGCGGAGTCAGCCCTAATTTTAACTAGTGGAACTGAGTTCCCCCACGTTCCCCCTGCATGACATCACTGGCTATGTGCGTGTGTGGGTGTTATATGATAGGATCGGGCTGTCATTTAATCAGAGGTGAAAAGAGGTGATATGTTAGGCAAGCTGTCAAACGATGAATGTGCAAGTCATCAGACCCATGTAGGATGCACTTGAGAATTGTAAAAAAAAAAATACATTTGTGAAAGTGCAGATTTTTCTAAACAACATACTACCTTCCAATCCCCCAGTAATGGGGATGATTTTGGTGATAAATTATATACTGTATGTTGTTTAGAATTCAAGTGTCAATTAGGAAATTTCAGACATGTAACTATAAAGCCTTTTCCAGGCAAATTGGTAGAACATATTATTAATGCTAGAATGTACAAGCTAAAACAAGCCTTGCGAAAGAGGAATCAGCATGTCTTTTGCACAGGAACATTCTGTTCTGTAGAAATCTTCAGGAAACATGTAGATATAGATGAACCTGTTTGAACTTCAGAGAAGTTAGATGAAGCCCCTCATCAATGTCTCCGGCAGTCCAATCCTATCTAGCCTTCCCTGGGAGCAGACTGGAGGTCTCCTCGGGGTAAGGAAATATTTGCCCCCTTAACCCAAGTAATGCTACAGCCAGTAATGGGGCTACACAGATTTGCGCCAGCTAATTCACTGACACAAAGCTGAGCAGCCACATGCAGGGTGTTCAGGCCTGGGAGGGAGGATAAGGTACAGCGGAGGCCTGCTCCAACAATTCTGCTCCCCTCCTGGGCCTGATCCACCCTCCCACAGCCCCTCCACCGCCTTGCCCATCTTCAGGATGCAGTGTTGGGGGGGGCATGCAGACCTCCCTGCTTGTGCTGCTTGCTCTCTGGGTGCCACAAATGTGCTTTATGGCATGTTTGTGATTCTCTCAGTGGGCACAGCGGCCGCTGGCAGGTGGAGCCAGCACTTAGGATTCTGCTGTTAAGTTTGGGGTCATTAACTTTGGGGTCATTGAAACTTACAGATCAATAGGAGGCACCAGGTAGGTATAAACAGGCAGTTTTCTTAACAGTGAGAACCCCCCAAGATTCGATACTGGGATAGGCTCCTTATAATTTACTTATAGATTACCTGGAGTAAATTGTGAGTAGCAAGAAAGCCACATTTGCAGAAATTATGGAATGGGCAGCCCAATCCGTTTCTGTGCTGGAACAGGCAAGCCACCAGGTCTGTGCTATACCCAGCGCAGTGTTGGGAGCACTTTGGGGTAAGGATATATTTTCCCCAAACGTGGGTGGAAAGTCAAGGAGACCCATTGGCGCCACAGTAGTGTTACTTAGGGTAAGGGAGGAAATGCTCCCTTACCCTGGGAGGCACTGGTGGTGGCCTCAGAAGCTTCTGGATGCAGTGGTCACCATTTTGGCAGCGCCAAAGCTTTGGGAGCCATCAAGCTTAGGATCGGGCTGCCAGTTGTTTCCAGAGAAGAGATCTTGCTGTACTGATGGAATTCATTCCCACAGGATACAGTTATAGCTACTAACTGAGATGGTTTTAAGTATTGTACATGGATACAAATTTCCTAGCTCATAAATATGAATCTCAGGAGCTTTAACACTCACTTCAAATACACTGAAGTCTTCTGGAATGACTTTCCTGTTTTCCACCCCAGAGGACATTCAAAGGAGAGGCCTTCTCTGTGGTAACACCTCACATGTGGAACTCCCGCTCTCTCTCGCATCGTTCAGATGGGAACTGCACATGCAACTTTTTAGGATAGCGTTTGGGGCTTAGTTTCTTTCAGTTTGCTTAATTCTGTTAAGAATGTTTATTTACAAACACACTATGCTGAATGCTATACAAATCTTTATAAAACTAGGAGGATATTGTTTTTCCATCCTTGTCTGGACTGATGACAGACTATCCTGGGCATCTCCCAATTGGAGTGGGAAAGCAAAATACAAAATACTTGATATAAATACATAAAATATCAAGCAAGCTTTATAATTGCATAATTATTCTCCAGCTCGGATTTTAATCTGAGCCTGAAGAGAATGTCTTCTCATCCACCAATTCTCACAATACCCTCACTCCATCTCATTTGATCTAACTAGAACAAATATTAATTTGATTATTAATGGTTGAATTTTAGACAGCCAACCCAATGAGAAATGATGACATCCTTCCTGCCCTCTCTTTTCTGGGCCGCAAATTCCAGCTAATGCAAACTGAACAAGCATTTAGAGATTATGTTTTATAGGTTTAGTTGTTTATTCTTGCTTTTCCAGGAATTGTTTCCCAGTGAAAGGAAACTCTAAAAAGTAGGAAATCAATAGGTTTTAATTACTGGTCCCAATGCTTCATCATCAATTTCATCAAAGCCTCTGTGGTAATTACTGTGCCTCTGTTAGAATTTGGGAATGCAGGAAAGTGGAGTGATACACAAAATGTAACATTGCAGGTTTAGGGGGAGAGAGGTAATTGGGTGCAACCTAGCAGGCCACCTGCTAGGGCAGTTGTGCGAGGATAGTAGAATAATACGGCTTTGGTGTTTTGTTTTTTAATGTGCTGGGTCTTACCCAGACAGTCAGGGAAAAAAATCAGCTGACATTAGTGAAAGAGAGAAGGACACTCATGGCCCGAGGGTCAAATGATTAAAAGTCTGTTCGTTAATTCAAAAATGAATTAAGCCCCCCTCTGTGGCCCCTCTAAATGCTTATTTCCCTCTCTTAGGACAGATATTCTCCACAGTCTGTAAACGCCGGACAAAGTGCACCTTTTTTCTGAGCCAAAGTCCGGTATTTAGAAGAGGACAGACCAGGCAGAAAGGCTATGGGGAGGCATTTGTAATTGATTTTGGTATCTGGAGAGAAATAATAAATAACTTTCTACATCACTGTATATTACATACATTATGTGTATCTTGGATAGCAAGTGTGTGTATGTATGTAAAAATGTAAAATGTGAACATGACTTTTGTGACAAGCAGCTTTCATTCATTTCAGTGACAACTTTGTCTGAAAACATCCTGGCGGATTATGCCCCATGGCCAGATTGGTCTGTCTCCCACTTTTAATCCCCCCCCCAAACACGAGGAAGTTGCCTCTCCTTACCTCAGGGTAAGGTGCAGTCTGGAGGTTGAGCTGTTACCTTGCCTGAAAAGCTAAGCAGGATCAGCTCAGGTCTAAAAAAGGGCTTTCAGGCAAGGGCCCAATTCCAGTCCGCTTTCTAAGGGCCCAGTCCTATCCAAATTTCCAGATGCAGCCTTGAGATAAGGGAAGAAACGTCCCAGTACCTTGAGGAAGCCTCCATGACTGCTCTCCCACCATAGGATACAGCACTCACCCTGTTGGCATAGCTACATCAGTGCTGGAAAATTGCATATGATTCGGCCCTAAGGTTGCAATCCTAAACTCACTTTCCTGGAGGAAAGCCCCATTGAATATAATGGGACTTACTTCTGAGTAGACAGACATTGAATTGGGCTGTAAGGGTTTTCGAGAGGACCTGTACAGAGTAATAGATGGATACTATTTGAAAAATAACCCTTTTATTTTCAGTTCCTGTCTCCAGTTAAGAACTAAACAATCTGAGTGGTGAGCTGTTTAACTTAATGGATCTTGGTGTGTTAATTAAAGCGCTACCGTAATCAGGGACACAACACTCCTGCCAACAGCCAATGTTTCATGTTCAAATGCAGTATTATTGACTGGCCAATCAATTTTCAAATTCCAGGCAGCCAGACAAATGAAGAATAATTATGTCACCCAGTCACATGCCTTGACTAATGCAAATGGAGCAACTCTCCATTTCTAAAGTGCCCTCATATACAGTAATTATTTATTGGGTTCTTTTTGTTTTCACTTACCAAGGACTCCTAAGTGGAAAATCAATGGGGCAAACTTCAGAGGTCAAGGCCTTACACACGATGAAAGAAGGTGTAGAAATCATGACCAGTATCTTTATTTTTATGATGTATGTGTTTTTTTCGATGATACAGAAAAAATACATATACAGATCCGTTATAAGTGTAAAGAACACATTTGTAGGAAGATTGATCCCTGCTAGCTGGGCAAGAGGTACTTTTTCAAGTGGTGGTCCTCTTATATTTAGCAGGGGGAGAGTAATTGTCCCTCTTCACCCCATCAGTTTCTTTTCTAGGGGCTCTTGCTGGTGGTGTTCTGCATTTTATTTTTTTTTAGATTGTGAGCCCTTTTGGGATAGGGAGCCATTTAACGTTTTTTTTTTTTTTTTTTTTTTTGGCGCCTTAAACTGTTTTGTGAACTTTTTGATATACTGTTTGATTGATTATTTTGGTATTTATATATAACTAAAAAGACTGATTTATCTATAATGTTATGGCTCTCTATACCACTACATGCTCACAAATAATAAAGCAAATAGGGGATCACAGCAACATGTGATTACCTTTGTGTTCTCTGCTGCTGCAGGAAGTTTTCAGGCACTGCCTGAGAGTGAGTGAGTAGACTGACAAGTGGGTGGCAACCACTGGATTTTTTTTTAACTGCTAACTGTACAATAATAAAGTAAAATGTTGCAGACAAACCCACCAAATGGGTCCCAACCCACAGTTTGAGAAATGCTGCAATCAACCTTACTCCCAAGTTGTTGTTTTTTGCCAACCCCAGACTGGCGAGGGAGGGATGGGTGTTCAGTAGGTTACATGATTTACATTGTGCTTAATAAAGTTAAACCCCAACCTCAGTCTGGTGTCTTCCTTGGAGGTGGTGCAAGGGTAATAGTCTACTTTAAAATGCCAGATGCAGGGGAGTGGCAGCAGGACACAAGTATCTGGTTGTCTTGCGTGCTCCCTGAGGCATCTGGTGGGCCACTGTGAGATACAGGAAGCTGGACTAGATGGGCCTTTGGCCTGATCCAGCAAGGCTTTTTCTTATGTTCTTAAGTATGTCTGTACAGAATCTTATCTGGAATCTGCAACCTGGATCTGCAACCCCCAAAATTCCTACCTACGAGGAAGTAGGCCCCCTTGAAGTGAGCATGCGACTGCTGTGAGTGCAAGGAAAGACACATCTGCTCAGCAACTTGGAGCTTCAGCACTTACGCAATGCAGCACCATGCTGAACTTTGCAAGAGCTGCTGCAAGTTTCTGGAGGCCAAGAGAAGCATGGGGACAATACAGGGAATAGAGCAGGACTTATGGTGGTGTGCTTGCAGAGCCTCTGAAGGGGTCTTGTAGAGTCCCAGAGGTCCAAGGAACACAGTTTGAGAAACACTGCTCTAAAGACTAACAGACTGTCTGGATGTCTGCTTGCTTCCCTGTATTCAACATGTATATTTTAAACAAACATATTACAAAACTGCACATATGCAAGGCACTGTCTACAACGCTAACCTATCTACAAACACAGGGTTCCTACCTCCAGAAAGAGGCAAAATCGGTTTGTACACAGTTCTGAACCTCACTGTCAAAACTGCTGTGGATTTGGCTGCCATCAATTCCAATTTTCTGTACCATCAAGGAAATTCAAGCAAGGAACCTAAAATTCTGTATCCCACTCCTCCCCAGCACTTTCAAGCCTATCAGTGAAAGGTATCTTTTTACCTTGAAGCATTTGTGCACTTTACAAATGTGTTTTTTTTAACTTGCTGTCAAACAATTTTCCTAAGATGTTTTGTGTCTCATCAGAACTCAATAACAGCTGTAGCTACAGACTCAAAATGATCTTCTCCCAAGCATAAGTGCTTTTTGGAGTGGGCTTCAGGGGAGGGAAGTTGGAAACAGAAATGATTCAGAGTGTGGATTATGACAAAGCAGAGATTTATTCCTCCCTCTGAAAGCATCCTGGCAAAACTGCTATCAGTTTTCATGTCCTGTTTCCCTGAGCAGTGTTCCTATGCTGCATGTGTATGTGGAGGGAGTTCATAATAGGGAAAGTGTATAAACATTAACCTGATTGGAAGGTTGGCAGTTCAAGACTTGTCCCAGCTCCTGCCAATCTGGCAGTTTGAAAGCACATAAAAATGTGAGTAGATAAATAGGTACCACTTCGGTGGGAAGGTAATGGCATTCCGTGCACTATGGCGTATAGTCATGCCAGCCACATGACCATGGAAACTTGTCCTCAGGACAAACGCTGGCTCTTCAGCTTAGAAACAACGGCCCCCTGCAATCGGTCACGACTAGACCATTTGGTTGTGGGGAAACCTTTACCTTTTTATAAACATAAAGGAACATTTCTCCCTGACCTCATATGCAACATAATCTCTTGCAATCAGGGAATAGATTTTATTGTGGTGTTTCAAACCCTCACCCTTTATGTTTGTGTGTGCATGCATGTGTGCGCACATGCACACACACAGGGTTTCAGCAAAATTAAGCTGAATAGAGGAAATGAAATATTACACAGCCAAATTTTCTTCCAAAATTCCAACGTGTTGAAAATTCTATGATAGCTATGTCTGTGTTGAAGTAACTGTTGATAATGATTCAGAGTTTGATTTTTTTTAAAATATATATATATTTATACTTCAGGGGGTGGGGGTGAATTGGAAGAAACAATGTACAGGTGAAGTATCCAATGTCTGTTACAATACAGTAGCATCTGTTCTTAATTTTGGTGTTTTCATGTCAAACAATTATAAGGAACAAGGGACACCAAGAAAATGGCAGAATTGCACAAGGATATAGTAGGAGAAAGCAGAAAAAACCTTTGAATGCCCCTATTTTATACAACTCACTATCATGATTCCCCATCTGCCCCAGGCATTAGCTGAAATGTTGAAAATACTCGGCCTGGATTCCTAGCCTATAACCCCCTGGTAGTACAACAGGCAGAGTTTCCTGGAGAGTAGAAGTGACTGTGAAGCCAGTTTAAGTCCTTGGTATGAATATGTCCAGATTCCCAACTAACCATGGACCATGATTCATAGGGTCAACTCCTAGCATAAAGATATAATTCAAGGACAGAAGGCCATAATCAGACAGTTTATTTTCATACGTCCGTGTTGTGAAAATCCATTTTCCTCCTCATCTCTCCAGCCACCTTTTAGCAAGCAACAGTCAAACTCTGAATGCCAAGGACTACAAAACAAAAAACAAAAAAAAAACACCACCCCAACCGTTGGGATAGTCAAGCAACCATCAAGTCACAATACGTAACTGCATTCAACCTTCAAGGTCACAACTTGTGTCAATCTGTGAAAACACACAAGAGACCAGAATAACAGTTTTGTCCAGAGGCAAATATCAGGCTTGCTGATGCCACCTAGGAAAGTATGTAGATGTGTCCAGTTACTAGCTCTGAAAGTAAAGGGGCATCACTAAGATAAACATTACATAGTGCAAAATAGTTCTTTTTCTGTGTTATTCATAAAAGTTGGGCGGCCCAATTCTGTGGTGCTTGGCCCCCGTAGGAGCAGCAGTGCCAAAATGGCTACCATTGCATCCTATGGGCACTAAGGCAGCCGAAGGAGGCACCTTGGGAAAAGGAGACGTTTGCTCCCTTCCCCCAGGGTAAGGCTACTGGCCCCACAAAGGGCCTCCTCAAGTCTGCACTGGCTATTTTGCTGGTTCAGAGCCTCCGTGTCAGGCCATTTGGTGATGGAGGCTACCACTGGTCCCCTACCGGACCGCCCCCCCCCCCCAGTTCTGACCTCTCTCCACCTCTCCCCCATTCTGGCAGGCCTTACTGCTGGCTAGAGCTGCTGGAACACCAGCTGGCCAAACTGCCCCATACTGGAGCAGCCCCAGCCCCAGCCCCAGTGCTCCCTCCTCGCTGGGTGCCATAAATGTGCTTTATTGCCACATTTTTGATACTTGGAGCCGGCGCTGAACAGCAGCGCTGGCAATATGAGCCCACAGGATTGGGTTCTAAATGATTAAAAACTAAAGGGATAAAAAAAACCCAAAATATCATTCAGTTTTTAACCAGTCTATTCCTTCTCAGCTTTGACAGTGAAAATATTTGAGTGCATTTTCAGGTATGCCCTGGATGATCAATGGTAATGCACTGGAAATGATCCTTCCTTACCAGTGATTACTGTAACCTTAGGTGGAGAGTGAAAGAACTGCAAACCTCTCATTTCCCAAACAATGAAGTGGGATCATTCACTCAGGAGCCTGAGTTAAAGGAAGTATCACATGCTCCTGCTATGCCTATTTTTATCTGGAACAGCCCAGATAGTGCCTTTCCTGTTGTCTCGCACTAATGTTTCTGTTGTTGTTGTTTGCGGCGATCCTAAACCCCCCCTCCCAGTTGGCCCACTGTTATACCAGGCTTCTCTGATTTGGAGAATCAGGTCTGATTCTGGTGCAGAAAATAGCCTGAGGAGACCTCCAGCCTACGCACAATCGGCCTGGTTGTCCCGGCATAGGGTAGGATTACACTGGACGTCTGCTTTCATCAGGAAGTTTGGGAGAATATGTATGTGCTTTCCTTGATGACTACTGTAACATTTTTGAAATTCTCTGAAGTTTCAATCTTCACTATGACTCTGTGAATGATACAGTGAATGATACATGAATGATACAAATTTGCATAATATAGTGTATTATATAGTACAGAAAAATATATTTTCCATATTTTTTGATTGCACAATTTTTGTTTCCCCCCACCCCATTTTTGTAGCCATGGACTAGGGCAGGCGGCCAGATCCAGGACCCTCCTGATCCTTCCCAGGCATGAGCAGCAGTTTGCGTTCTGCCAGGAAAGCCGCAAAAGAGCTCTACCACAGCGGCCAGGAGTCTGCCGCCCCAGCCAGCCGCGGTCCTGCTCTTCTGTGCATAGGCGGCTGGCCGCAAAAAACCCTGGGAGCTGTAGTAGGGGCCTTTCATGGCTTCCCCAGCAGAATGCAAACTGCCCTCCATGCCAGGGAAGATTTTCTCTGCTGTAGCAGTCTCCAATTTTGGAGACGACTGGACTAGGGAAAGGCGGCATTTCATTTGGGAACAGCAATTCCCAAGCAGAGGGGTAAAGGGCTAAATAGGTATCCAGGACAAATGCTTCCTTACCTGGAAGAGGCTCCCTGACAGCCCCTCTATTGCAGAATGCAACACTTGCCCCTTTGGCACGGCTGCAGCAGTGCTGGAAAGGTGGATAGGATTTGGCCCTAAATCTCTTTCCCCCCCCCCTACAGAATAGAGTTTTCAGTCTACAGTACATCTTTCAAGAGCCATGATTTTTCGCATCCCGCCTTTTCAGCTTCCCCTGCCAGGCTCTACACTTGGAAATCTACACATTTGCAAGGTACTAAACAAGAATGGAAATAGATATTTTTTGAGACAAAGATACCTTAGGAAAAGGCTCTGCCAAAAACACTCCGGAATACTAAATTGCTATGGTAACGACTTTTATTTTTGAGTTACACAGAATTGGTCCGAATGAAAATAGTAGCTATTTTGTGTGTAAGGCTAAAATTCTAAGCCTAGGAGTAAGTTCTACAAAACACACTGGGGGCACAATCCTAACCTGGATTTAGGCCGGCACAGTTAGGCCAGCAAAGTTTGGGTGGTATGAGGGACAATGTAAAGTATGGAGGCAGAGCATCGAGAGGCAGAGCAGCTCATCTGCATACTCCTCCCAAAAAGCTTTGCAAAAGAAGGGGACGGCTGAGCGAGGAGCTCACCGTGAGCTGTGAGGCCTCTGGCAGCAAAGAAGACTTCAGCTCTTCAGGCCAAGAAAATGGAAGGGGAAGCCACAGCAATCGTAACATGCAAGGTGTGTGCTATGTTTGTCTTCTTGCCTGCAGACCCTGAGAACGTCACATGTAGCAAGTGCAAGCTGGTTGCACTGTTAGAAGAAAAGGTGAGAGGACTAGAGGAGGAAGTTTCTATGCCAAATCAAGGCAGCAGAGGAGTTCCTGGATACAGCACACAAATAACTTCTCCAGAGGGGACCACAAGAGGAGGTCATTATGAACATTGAGAACAATGAGAAATCCATAAGGGATGACTCTGCATGGAAGTATGTGACTGTCAAGAGAAGGAAAACCAAAAGACATGCAGAACCACTGGAACTACACAACCGATTCCGGTGTCTCTCAGAGACTAGCTCTTCTGATGAACACTTAGCAGACGACAACAGCTGATGGAACCAGACAGCACAGAGGAATAGCTACCCATGAAGAGGAGGCAGAGAAAGGCCATTGTTGTTGCTGATTCCCTGCTTAGGGGCATGGAAGCTGCTGTGTGCTGCCCTCACCCATTTGTTCATGAGGTTTGTTGTCTTTCTGGTGCCAGAATCCGGGATGTGACAGAGAGACTGCCAAAGCTCATTAAATCTACAGACCGCTATCCCTTCTTGCTCATACATGTAGGAACAAATGATACTGTGGGGACGTAGCTATGAGTCTCTGGGCAGAAGAATGAAGGACCTGAGGGCCCAAGTAGTATTCTCATCTGTCCTTCCAGTAACAGGCTGAGGACTTCAGAGGGAGAGAAGAATCCTTCAGGTGAACAACTGGCTACACCGATGGTGTCGTTGGGAGAGTTTTGGCTACTGGGACCATGGACTGCACTTCTTGGATGAAGGACAGCTACCACAAGTTGGGTTGCACCTCATGAGGAGGGGCAAGAATGTTTTCGGTGGAAGCATGGTGAGCCTGATCAGGAGGGCTTTAAACTGAACACTGAGGGTTTTTTTTTTTTGGAAAAGTCAGTCAAAAGCCTAATTTGCAGGTTAGCGCCTCTGTTGGTAACCCTAGGGGCATCAGTCCTTGGAGAAACCCTTGGAGAAATGTTGGAGAAACTAAATCCTGGTCATGATAGGTCTGTGGAGAGTATCTAGATAAACATTAAGGGGAACAGCAACAAATGCAACATTATGGTGGGCATCTACTATAGACCTCCAGGCCAAGGGGAGAAGGTGGATGATGCTTTCCTGAAACAAATTACTAACATTACAAGAAAACATGAGGTAGTTGTAATAGGAGACTTTAACTATCTGGATATCTGTTGGGAGACTAACTAGGCCAAGTATGGGAGCTCTAACAAATTCCTGTTGTGCCTGGAAGATAACTTCATCTTCCAGAAAGGACAGAAAGGAACAAGGGGAGGAGCCATCCTTGACCAGATCTTAACCAATAAGGAGGAATTGGTTGATGAGGTCAAAGTAGTAGGAACTTTAGGGGAAAGTGATCATGAACTGCTGGAATTCAGATCTTATGGGAAACAAAGGTGATACACAGTGAAACCTGTACTTTAGATTTCAGAAAGGCTGATTCCAACAAGCTCAGACAAATGACAGATAGGATCCCGTGGGTTGATGAACTTAGGGGAAAAGGGGCCCAAGATGGGTGGGAGCTCCTAAAGAAGCAGCTTCTTCAGGCACAGTCAAAAACAATTCCTATGAGAAAGAAAAGGGAAAGACACCTCAAAAAGCCAGGATGGCTGCACAAGCGTCTTAGTGGTGAGTTGAAGACTAAAAAAGACATGCATAGAAAATGGAAGATGGGACTGATCACCAGGGAGGAGTACAGACAGGTAGCCCGGACAGGTAGAGCAAGGGTCAGAAATTATAAAGCTCAGTATGAGCCGAGGCTGGCCAGGGATGTCAAGAACAACAAAAAGGGCTTTTTTAGGTATGCCCAAGGGAGAGAAAGAGAAATGAGAGGGTGGGATTGCTGCTCGATAACGATGGCCAATTGGTGTCTGATGACAAAGAGAAGGTGGAGCTGCTCAACTCCTACTTTGCGTCCATCTTCTTTCAGGAGGAGGACCAGCAGTGCCGACTTGGGTGTGGCATGGGGGTAAGTGGCCCCCCAATATTTTGTGGGTGTGGCTGTGCCACCCCAATATCTCGCCCCCCCGCGAGCCAACTGCGAGCATGCGGTGGGGTGGGGGGAAGTAGCAGGGAGAAACTGCACACTTCTCCGGCTCCCAGAGCTGAGAAGGTGTGCTTGTTCCCCCTGCCATGGTTCAGGCAGTTGGGAAGACCATCAGTGTCTGCTTTCCTACTTATATTGACTCGTATGACCTGCCAGTATAGGTCTAGTTTTCCCAATAGTCTATTACATGTTTTTGCACTATGAGAGATTTAAGAAGGTGCAATTTCAAAAAAGGGAGAAATTACGAAGAAATCATGTTTTTAGCGCAATGCATCATGGTTTCAATTTCATCAATGCATCATCAAATGCATTTCCTTGCACGCATTTGTTATGACATGATGTTGGGTGTGTCAAGGGGCATGGCTACATCAAGGGGCGTGGCTACCCCCCAATGCTTAACGCAAGTCAGCACCCCTGAGGAGAACTGTGCAAGTGTGGATGCTGGATCCTTAGCCAATAGGGGGAAATGTGTACATCCCCACAGACGTAATGAACAGCTGGGCAGAACAGATATTTAGATTAAGATTGACAGGGAACGTGTCAGGAACCACCTAACCGGCCTGAATGAATTCAAGCCATGTGGACCAGATGAGTTGCATCCTAGAGTACTAAAGGAACTTGTAGATTCACTTGCAGAGCTTCTGTCAATTATCTTTGAGAAATTCTGTGGGAAAGGGGAGGTGCTGCAAAACTGGAAACAGGCTAATGTAGTCCCAGTCTACAAAAGGGGAATTACAGGCCTGTCAGTCTGACTTCAATTCCAGGGAAGATATTGGAACAAATGATAAAACATACAATCTGCACACACCTAGACAACGACTTTGTGATTAACAGAACTCAACACGGAGTTGTCAAATACAAATCTTGCCAGACAAATCTCATCTCCTTTTTTGATCGGATGACTAGTTTATTGGATGGTGGGAACACTGTGGATGTGATTTATCTTGACTTCAGTAAAGCATTTGACAAGGTTCCACATGACATCTTAGTCAGCAAGTTGGAAAAATATGGGCTGAATGAAATCATTGTTAGGTGGTATTCGCAACTGGTTGGATAACGGTAGACAAAGAGTGATTGTCAATGGCTTTTCCTCAACCTGGAAGACGGTTTCAGAATTTGCATTCTGAAATGTCCCAAGTGTCCCAAGCAAAAATAACCAAAGACGCAGGTATAGAATGGGAGAAACCTGGCTTGGCAGCACAACATGTGAGAGGGATCTTGAAGTTGCAGTGGATCACAAGATGAACATCAGTGTGATACAGCTGCAAAGAAGGCTAATGCAATTTTAGCCTGCATTAATAGAACCATAGCGTCCAAGTTGCAAGAAGTTGTGGCTCCGCTTTACTCCGCACTGATGAGACCTCACCTGGAGTAGTGTGTTCAGTTCTGGGCACCTCAATTCAAGAAGGATGCAACCAAACTGGATCAGGTTCAGAGAAGAGCAACGAAGATGATCAGGGGGCTGGAAAACAAGTCCTATAAGGAAAGGTTGAGGGAACTTGCCGTTTAGCTTGGAGAAGAGAAGGCTGAGAGAGGATGTTATGATGGGGGTGACTTCCCTCCCCTTGGTAGCTGCCGCTGCCACCAGCCCAGGCTTAATACAATTCTGAAGGGCTGTCATAAGGAAGAAGGGACAAATTTGTTCTCATCTGCTTTGGGTGGTAGAACTAGGTCCAATGGGTATAAACTGCAAGAGAGGAGATTCCAGCTGGACATCAGGGAGAATTTCTTGATGGATAAGGGCAGTTTGTCAGTGGAACAGATCACAGAGGTAGGTGGTAGAATCTCGCTCACTGGAGACCTTCAAGCAGAGGCTTGACAGGCACCTGCTGAAGATGCTCTATGGGGTTTACCTGCTACAGGCAGGGGGTTGGACTCAGAGGTGTTTCTACAGGGATGGCAAAGCTCTAAGTGTTGCAAGAAGCCTTACCCTGTCATGTAAATCCCTCCTCTCCCTTGCTGCTGTAGCCAGTAAGCAACACCAAGATTGGCTAAAACGGTGCAGGAGAGGAGTGATTTCCTCTGCAAGATTATTATTATTTATTATTTATTTGATTTTTACCCCGCCTTTTTGCCTGGAGGCAAAACTTGCAAAAGGCTTCTTGCAAAACTTAGAGCTTTGCCATCCCTGTAGAAACGCCACTGGTTGGACTAGATGACCTTATAGGCACCTTCCAACTCAATGATTCTATGAAGTATTTTTGAACCCCTCTCAGAGTCCAGCACACAGATGTCCCAAACACGCTTTACGGTGGCCCTTGTGCCAGCCAAACTTTGCTGGCTTAACTGTGCTGGCCTAACTCCAGGTTAGGATTGTGTTCTGGGATGGAGTTCTCAGTAAACATGCAGATGCTAGCAGTCTATCACTGCAATCCTAGGCATGTTTACTCAGAAGTTCAACTTTGTTGAATGGGACTTATGTTGCAGTTTCACACCACACACTCCAGAACTAGTGGAAACTGGCAT